>VCCN01004456.1:402735-415363 GCA_006491835.1 Architeuthis dux | reverse complement strand
ATTGAATTCTAATTCAATAATTAATCACTGACCAGCCACACCGCTCAAGTAATTTCGTTAAGCAGTTAAATTATTTCCATCTGCTACCAAAATCAAAACACAATAATTACCGGTGTGTTTTTATTATTGTTCGTTTGTTTATTTATTTGTTTTCTGTCACGCTGAAGGGAACCGATATATAAAATTAGGTGGAACTGCCGCGATTTTAACTCCGATGCGGACCATAGCAGTCTGATGACCTACGAGTACACCAAGGGTCGACTAATGACATGGTGTTGACATTTTAAGCATTAAGTATGTCAGTCAGATTGTATACATCGGGGGAAAGGGGACAATACAATAAAACTTCTAACGGCCTAGCTGGGCATAATTTAAAAAACAAAAACAAACAAAACATAAAACTGTCGTAATCTTTGACGATATGAGTACACTAGTTGTAAATATAAGCCACAAGTCAATTCATAAGTCTTAAATAGACAGATTCTTTCTTTCGGAGACACTTGAGTTGGGTTACCATATGGCATCAAAAAAGTGGACGTCCTCCTTTTTTCAATTGGAATATAATATCCTCAATAATAATAATAATAACTCAAAATGTCCTCCTTTTTAGATGCGTCCACGCATCTCTATAAAATACTTTCCGGTAGGTCTGTCTGTCGGTCCCTAATAGGTTGAATATCTTCTCAGAAAGTAGCCACATGACGGTTTCTATTGAGTGACTAACCAGACCTGTCTCGTTTATTAACAAACTGAAGCATTCTCTAAAAGGTCTTCATTTTCTGTTTTGTAAAATTTTTCGCAATATAAATCCCGCTGTTGGTTTGTACGAAGTTGCACTCCGGGTTTCTTCATATTCATCTAACCTTTGCTGGGGGGTTATCGGATATTAAACAAAATGCAATCACATATTGTATAAAGGTGTGTTGTATTGTGTAATATTATTGACTTACCTTCTACTTCTGTCCCAACATGTATAGACTGTTTCATAAAGGATGCAACCTTAAGGACAGGAGGAGAGATTTTAAGCGCACGTAAATGTTATGCTGCGATATTAGTAACGTGGCAACACTGTACCCAGAGGCAACAGTATTTAGCGATTTAAATGATTGCACCATGCGCTAGTTTCATTCGAGCATCCATTCCTTTGTATTGTGTCAGTTATGTCGTTTTCCATTGTAGTGAAGCGTGTATGTAATGAAACGGCTACGAACCTGTATCCAGGTTAAAGGAAATCACTTTCAACATCAATTGTAACATTAAAACGTATGTGTAATTAGCATCTGTTTGTAATCTGTGTCTTTAAAAATAGTTTTGAGATTAAAACTAATTGGGTTTGAGGCAACTAAAACAGGACATTAACATCGTCAAATTATGTAACAAATAAAGCAGACGACATAAAGGGAGGTAATTAAAGGGATGTAATCGGAATCCACTGTTTAGATGTTTTCCATCTAGATTTAGATGTTTTAAGTGGCGTCTAGATGTCAGAAATTGCTATTTAGATGATTTTTATAAAATAATATTTTTTATTTATGTTTTTTGACTCCATTTTAGATGTAAAACTGGCAATAAATTCGTCATTAAATCTGAAAATAAATTTGGCATTTTTATTTTAGTGATCTTTCGATTTCGGAAATAATTCCACAGCGAACATAATTGTTAGTCAGTCCATTTGAGTAGAGTAGGTTTCTCAGCTGAAATGTAGCATTATATTGCTTTATAAAACTACGTTATCAACTGAAATGTAACATTATATTGCTTTATAAAAGTACTTTATCAAATGTCAAATTTCTTTATTTATTAAAATTATAAAAAAAATAAATTGTAAAATAATATTTGTATGTACACATAGCAAAAATCATGCAAATGTTTACTGACGCCACTTTCCGCATATAGCAAAGATTATGCAGCCACACCGTAATCTACCACTTTCAGTCCGTGGCCTCACCCCCAACGTTCAAGATCTGCGCATTTTGACGCCTCTACTTGATTTAATCAAAGTTGTCAAAAAAAACTGTTGGATCCTTTTTTAAACACCCTGTATATAACCACCCGAGACACAATTACATTGGTAATCCTACTATGCTCAGATTTTGGCATTTGAAGATCTGCACTAAAGATCAACGTGAGAGAAATCAATATTCGTACCTTCCGTTGACGGTTCAACAACAACACCGGTGTTGTTGGCGTCCATTGAGATTCGGGCCAATTGTTGGGTCACATGCAACTGAACTCTGACCCATGACATTTTTGGCTTGAAAACTGAATGAAGCGACCTTCTTTTGTGCGAACCCACATTGTACGGGGAAGGGGTGCTGCAGTGAAAATATACCCGAATACCCGTGTCCACTCGTTCGTAGAAAGCATCAAAAGAACAATAAGGCCTCAAAAACATGTGTTCTTTTGTTCAAATGTTGATATGAAAGACTCCTCAGAAATTCCACGGTGCATTTCGGCAGGAGCAGAAGGAGCGAAAAGTGATTCATAGAATGTAATAAAGCAGAACAAAATGAGATGTCATTATGAGTTACACTGTGAACAATCTATTTACGAACATCTAATTCTAATGAAAAAGGACAATTCTTAATTTTTAAGGACTCCACTTTGAAAATATATTCTTCTCTACATGAATACATTTCCTAAATTCATATTTCAATTCTCCCACAACATAAAGCTGTCAGTGGCTTAATACTGACTAGGGTGACTATGTTCCAAACTTTTAAACACATATCACGTATTGTCATCGGTGGTATAAAGTTCTTCAGCACTAACAGAATGATTAGTGGATCCGTGAGTAGTTAGCTAATATGATAATAATGTCCTTTAGAAATACGCAAAGCAAACGCTGTAGACCGCTTGGAACCCCTAAATAGGGCAGTGTTAGAAACCGTCAACCAAAACTGTCAACATCAACATAGTCAACATAAACATAGGTTTCTTCAGTTTTTAACTGGGTTTGTCTGTCTGGCTGACTATCTATGTATGTGTCGTGTGTACAGGCCGCACCAATGAGACTTAGAGGGCTGAAAATCTAAACATTTACTCCTTTTTGTGTCTTGAAAAAAGGAGTGTTTCTTTCTTTGAAAATCTCTTTGAAGTCCATGCTAAATTGATCCCTTAGTTTCTATTGAGTGACTAACCACACCTGTTTGATATACTTTTGCATTATGGATTCTCAATATAAGTTCAATTTCCAATGAAAATCTCTTTGAATCTATCAAACCACAGTCTTCTCAACCAACATTTCATAATTCACCATTAAGCTAACACAGCAAGTGGCTGGCGAATGAATTGTTCAGAATTAAGAAATCAAAACTAATTGGAATTCAATACAAGAACATGAGAGGTTTTTTTTTTTACCATTCCTGGCATTTAGCACTCATCTTCAAAACCTGAATTCTGAAATCTTACTTCATAAGAAAAAAAGTAATTTTCTTTTGGTTTCATGCAAATTCGGAAACCTGAAATAGTTTATCGGCTTAAAAGGCAGATAAAGGAAATGTTAAGATAAACAAATGGAAGTGACACCCAACCAATCGATCGAATGATTTAGTCATAATAATATATTGATTCTTCGATGCATCCGGAACAGATTTTGTCAACTGACAACTGACTGGAAGGAAATGACAATTCCAAATTGCAAAACGGAGGAATTTCTTTTTATTCTGAGAAAATCAGAATTTGTTGGAATTCTCAGATCAAAAGCGCATTTTTATGGTGACTGCCGCTCAGAAAAAAAAGTTCCGCCGTCGGAATAAAAAAAAGTTGAATGATAAAAGATTAAAGATCTTAGGATTGTATTTTACGGCTCTAGTCTATGTCTATGTATGTGTGTATATGCTTGTACAGACACATAGAAATATCATACCCGCCTATACACCACATCACTTTTTATAATCTCCATATATAACATTTACCATTCCATAAAATACTCAGAGCTGATGTCTTCATCTTTGCGTTTTTAACACAGTGTTTTGGCAGATATATTCTTCGGCCTACTTCAAGTTTATGTGATATCCGTGCTTTAGACTCCTCTGAAGACCAGATGTAACATTCACCTAAAACACTCATCAACTGAAATGTTGTGTTAAGAACAACAAAGAGAAAGACATTTGTTCATCAAAGGAATACTGAACATACAGAAGAAGCCGCTTATTGGCATCATTTTTGGAACAGGATATGTTAGATAACAATAACCGACTGATAACATTAAGCAAAGGATATACAAATTGGAACAATTTGTTTCCATTGTTACAATTCATTACATTCATTGTTATAAATGTATTGTTATTAACAATTTTAGAGTATAAACATTAATATGAAATCTATGTTTTATTCTGTTATTATTTGTAATTCAGTTTAAATAATGTTTTAAGAGGCGACTGATTCCGATAACAATACCCGTTTGATAAGATTATCCGTGATTATGATAAACGACTTCCTCAGTACTTCACCTCAGAATATCAGAAACAGATCAGGTAGACAGATCAAAATGAACAGATAGAAACATACCTAAGTGTATAGATATTAGCAGACAAGCATTCATCAAGAAAAGCAAACAGACTCAAATATGAAGATATTAAATTGTAACATGAGTTGCAAAAAAACTAATTTGTAACCAGACATAACTCGATCATTCATTGTATAAAAATCCCCAGTGTGTAAAGAATTGTAAAAAATCGCCACTAATTCTAGTCTGTAAAGAATTGTGAATGGTTGTTTCCTTTCGTTTATTTGTTTGTCAAACACTTCCTTGTACTAATTGCACCAATCAGTCGGCAAAGAATCGGATGCATTTTATTTAACACTAACTCTTTATTTATTTATTACTGGTCGGATATTCCGGTTGATGTGTTTTATCTAATCAGACGAAAACAATTGCAATTCCACCATCAACAGAAGCAGCTGATTAGTTAGAAACTCTCAACCAAAACTGTCACCAAAACTGTCAACATAGGTTTCTTCAGTTTTTAAGTGAGTCTGGTTATCTATGTATGTGTCACGCGTACAGTCCGTACCAATGAAGCTAGAGGGCTGAAAATTAAAACATTTACTTCTTATTAAGTCTAAAATTAACGTATCGTTTAAGCCCACCCAAATAGGTTCTTAGTGAACAAAAGGTGAAAGAAGTAATTCATGCATTGGTCACCCATTTTTGGATTTTTTTAATTGATCATTCCCGACACGGACTGCTGCCAAAAGACATTTGCCACGTGACGGTTTCTATGAATGACTAACCGGACCTGTTGTAGTAGTAGTAGTAGTAGTAGTAGTAGTAGTAGTAGTAGTAGTAGTAGTAGTAGTAGTAGTAGTCACCATGTAGATAAGAATATGTTTGCAAGGATTGTTGCCTGCACTCATCACCTTCATTAATCTCGTCACCATTGAAATGCAAGAACGACTCTCGGTCGGTGGCCAAAGACCAGGCGGTGTAGTTCAGTGTAATTCCGTCCCCTGCATATTATAGCGTGATATCTTATCACGAAATTGTCAGCGTATATGACACACAGTCCACGCTCGACTGGTTTAAGGGGGAAACAAATTGCCCAAGCTTGGAAAGCCGCCAGAGATAACGAGTGAATTACAGATTGGCCATAAATGACACAGGACAATCGATGCCTGGACAATTGAGATACACTGCTGCTCAAACAATGGTGTCTTCGTGTCTATATTACATTTCTTTGTGTCCACCGTGTTTCCGCTTACATAGACATGTGGTTAGTACAACCATTATAAATGCCAACTTTGTTAAACAGACAAAATCGAGTGTTAAAAATAACAACACTAAAAGCAACGGTCGTAAAGATCTACGGAATAATGAAAATGTTTCCTCTCAGAATTTCAGATAATAGAACATGACCGAAAATTCATCGGCCCAAACGTTATGTTAAAATTACCAAAGATGAAAACACGGCAATGTCGTGTTTTACGTTCGTAAAATAAATGTTGCATTCCAAGCACTGAAATACCTCCTTTTACGAACATAAACTACGATATTACATTTTCTCCTGCATTTAGAGACGCTTATTGAGAAAACAATAAACCTTTCAATCGAGTCAAAATATTATAATCTAATGATCTATTGGAAAAGTATATATATAACCACACTACTCATCACACTACCCACCAACACAACTACCACAACCTCACCATCAACCTGAATAAACTCAACATACAGACAGCCACAAGCACCTCCGCAACCATCAGTGACTTAATAAAAAAAAAACACACCACAACCTACTCCCACCCGAGGCCGGTGTCTACATCATACTATGCAACGACTGCAACAAGGTTTATATCGGCGAGACGTCCAGGCCACTCAATAAAAGGATATATGAACACCGTAGAGCCCCTAAGCTTGACGACCACCTAAACGCCTTAGTTGGTCACAGGTAAACACACAACCACCATTTTAACTTACAAAAAACCCACATCATAAAACACATACACAATTCCATGAAACGACATTTAGCCGCTCTTTTAGCAGTGGTTCACACCGGCGCCGGGCAAATATAGGTTCTCAACTAATAAAATGTATTTATAATTATCATATTCTGTCGGATATAACAATTATCCATCATCCATGATTTCATACGGTCGACATATATATTCGTGCCTAAATACGAACGTGCGAGTAGAGAGGCCAGCAAAATCGATGGTCGGAATAATTTAATTTAAAATGTCCAGTCAATATATCTTGTCAATTCCCTCTAAATTAACCTTACTTTGTCCTCGAAAGACGAAATCTTGATTCTTCTGTGGAAATAAGTGAGAGGAATTGCGATTGAATAAGCGTTGTTGTCCTTTTTCCTCTCGAGTCTGTCTTCTCGAGCAAAGATAACCAACAATCAAATCAATCTATGAAAATGATTTCCCGGAAAAACAATCTACGCTTCAATTTCATATTTGACCGTCGGGCTTTCTGCATTTCTCTTCATTCTCTTACGAAGCCGAGAAGCGAAAAGCCAGGTCTAGAGGAATTGTTAACGACTTGAAATCTCGTTGGGACACCAAAGATTTTGAACGATAAACCAATAATGAACAAAAGGACAGAGAGGCAGTTCTGGTTAATCACAATAGAAACCGTCACTTGATCAACGTCTTTTGGCAGAATGCCGTATTGGGGGTGATCAATTAAAAAACTGGAAAAGGGGTGACCAATGAATAAGTTACTTTTCTCGACTTTTGTTGGGCAGTGATCACTAAAAGATATCATGAACGCTGCCAGACACAAACTAAGGGACCAATTTATCATAAACTTACATTACAAATTTAACCCCCTTTAAAAACCTATTTAGCTGGGGGAATTTTCAAAAAACTAAACAAAAGTTTTTCTAGATATAATAAGGAGTAGATTTTCAGCCCTCTAGGTCCATTGGTACGGCCTATACGCGCGACACATAGACAGCCAGCCAGACCAACTTCAAAACTGAAGAAACCTAAGTTGTCAGTTTAAGTGACAGTTTTGGGTGACGGTTTCTAAAAGAGGGAGAGACAAAGAGAAAGAAAGAAAGTCCCGTGATGAAACATTGAGGCTAAAACAAAAGAAAACGAATCGAAAACTGAACGTAAGTAGATTTGGGTCCTGTTAATCTGATCAGTTCCCTGTTAATCTTTGGAAGTCGGGATTATTAACCAGGGTATTCAATCTTCTTTCAACAGAATTTCAGATAATAACAGGGGCGTCACTAGAGGGTGTCATTGGGGACAGGCTACACCGGGCGACAACTAACAGACGTGGTGACACCAACAATACTGTACAGGGTGGGTGAAAAGAAACTTGGAAATTGGTAATAAATGTATTATGTATTGGTCGATTGTAGTCACTCTAGCTTTACTTTGGATCATACAATGGTAGAACTATCCACCAATTTCGCAATGACCTCGATAGACCTCTGCAGGAAGTCCAGTGGCATGTTGGCCATAGCGTGTCGAATGCGCTCCTCGAATTGATCCAGAGTGTGTGGGTGGGTGCGGTTCAATATGTGAAATAGACTTAGAGGCGACAAGCACCCAAAGTAGCGTCACTCACTTCACCCTGTGCTATTTTACCCACAGCTGGATTGGGAGATCCAGGACTTTCCCAAGGGCATTAGTGCCAAGTGAATACAAACTGTCTCAGCCACAGTTTGAACTCGTCTCCATTTTCCGAATCGTTATTGGCTCGAACACCCCGCACCTTCTGTACAAGTGGAAGATAAAAAGAAAATAAATAAAGGATTGGTATCTACGGCTGTGACCAGAATTCGAACTCGTTTCTCAGATTCCATTTTTTTAAAAGTTATTCTACTTACACCGATGCACGCTCCTTCCAGGTGTTATTTTATAACGCAGAAGGGGATATACGGTAATTATATTTTAGAACCCAGTTAGAGAAGGAGATATAAGTTAATTCCTTTTGAGGAAAATATCATTTTACGAGGTGAGAGACTTTTCACCTCTTGATAGAGTTTTTAGTTATGTTCCAGCGAATACTTATAGAATTGCGTCACTTTCTTGTCGTGTCAGAACCTTCAATCATCTCATATAACCTTTCATCTGCTCCAAGACATTAACACATGGAATGAGAAGCGTGAGAAAGGACAAAACACAGGTCTCGTTGATTCAATTTTGACGAGGATACATTGAGTGCAAAATGTATTCGATGTATTTTAACATCCTTATACACCTTGAAAACTGACAGAACTTGGACCAAACATTTTGATTCAACATTTTTATTATATGTTTGTATTTTGGAATCTTTGATCACAATTCGGTCAATTCTGAAAGTTTATAAGTATGTTAAAATAAACCTTTTGAAATGTATAGCAGTGGTAGAGTGCTCGCATCTGGTCCGGTAGGACGTGGTTCAATCAACCGCCGAGTCATACAAAATACTTTAAAAGATGTACTCAATGCCTCTCCACTAAGCATTCAGCACAAGGACTAGGATTAAGGGACCTTTCCACGAGGATAAGGACTTACGGCGACATCACGTTGGATACTATTAAGTTAAGCAGCTTTGGGCCTGGTCAATACCTAGCTGGGTGGCCATTGGGGAATACCAGGTGCTGTAAGTAGAAAGAAGTTTCGACAGGCATGGCAAGCCGGAAGTGGGTCTTACTAACTGTCCGTGTGTACCTAACCCCGTGACACACACTCGATGAAGGTATAAGCGGAGAACGGTTATACAAACCAGACCTCTTGACCTTAGAATGGGTCCCAAACAGAGAAAAGTATGGGAATCATCACGCTAAATTATACACAATACAAAACCAGGTTTTCAAGTCAAGCCGGTGGACCCCCATATATTACACTGACGCCACATGATCTTCTTACACCAGTTGACCTTCTGCCGCATGAAGCGAAGCTTTTTTTCATTCTTAGAACGAAAACCTCGAGTAAAAATTATTTTACAAGTACAGCGCCAGAGGACGTTAATTCACGTGTCAACTACATTACCTGTTAACTAGCTAGTTTACTAATGCCCTTATGCTGGTTACGGCATCAGCCGTCCCAACCGGACTTCCCATATCCAAAGTTTCTTTTGCCTCGGCTTTCGATACGTGAAATAGACTCTGAGACAAGAAGCACCCGAAGTGGCTCACTCACTTTACCAAGCGGTCACCCATATAAGTACTGACCAGGCTCAATGTTGCTTAACTTCGTTGATCGAAAGAGAACTGGTGTATCCAACGTGATTTGGCCGTAAGCACATTACCCGTTAATCACAAAAAAGGTGTGTGTAAGTGAACGAGGTCTGTCCAGAAAGAATCCATTTTGAATATCTCGAGAAGCTGTTGTGAGGCCTTGATTTAACTTGGCAACCAATCAGAAGGGACCGTACTCCGCATGTTGGAACATACACTCTCCCTTGGTGTTACTCAGTCGGCGGTGCAATGTCATTGAATGATCCCCTCTACTGCGTAACCGCATCTCGCATCTCCCGGGTCTGTCCTTCACTAAAAGATCCGAATTTCCAAAAAGCAACCGTGAACGCTGCCGGTTACAAATAAGGGATCAATTTAGCATAAACTTACATTTAGAATGCCCCCACCCCCTGAAAGCTTATACATACATACATACATACATACATAGCCAGCCAGATAGACAACTAAAGAAACCTATGTTGACACTTTTGACAATTTTGGTTGACAGTTTCTAATTATTATTTCTGTTTCAAACTGAGAGGCTCATCTGAAGCCCACTCGGTGGTTGGGATAGTTGTGTCTTTCCAAATATTGCCGGTGTGAGATGAAATAAAAGCCAGGATTTCAATTGCTGATTTTCAAGGCAAGCATTCTCCACGTCGAAAACTGACACAACAAAATCTTTCTTTAGTCTAACTTTTACTCTGTTTGGCTTTGTGCTTTGCTAAGCTAAGTTTACAAAATATCTCTGATGCTCATCAATATTTTGTTAAAGAAGTCGAGTCTCACCAACCCAGCTCTCTTTGAACATGAAAACAAACAATCACAGGAGAATAAATTTAAAATTAAGATATTGAACATTTTGTTCTTCTTTGATGTAAGTTGTTGCATTTACAGTGAGTGCAAAAGTATCCGATACATTTTCGAAAAGTTCATTTTAACATCCTTATACAACTTCAAAATTGACAGAATTTGGACCAAAGAATAACAAAAATAAAAAATGAAAAAAAAAGTGAAACAAGATTGAACATTGAAAAGTGATACAGTATCAGAAATCAGAGATCTTTGCTCCAATCTTGTGAATGTGTAAAAGCATGTTAAGATAAACGTTTTGAAATGTATCGGATACTTTTTGAACTGACTATATATGCATAAATCCAATTTTCCTCTTAGTACTAAGAAGATCTGGTCGGTTCTAAGAGTGTGCATGACTGGAATGGTCATGAAAGAGTTTATTTCTTGTTTCATTGGATTTGACGCAAAGGCATTCGGGAAACAATATTGAAGAAGAAGAAGTGGCGATTTTGCTCCCAGTGACCTCGAACACCGTCCACAGGGAAATAATTATCCGGGTGGAAGTTTGTCGACCTGAATGATCGGATGAGAAGTGTTGAGCCAAACGAATAAGACATCACGGGGTCGAATTCGTGGGTGAATGCAGAGGGTAGGGGATGAGTTCATTTAAGAGAGGAAACGTTTGTGTCAAAGAAGAGATACAGTGAGTGCAAAAGGCGTCCGATACATTTTCGAAAAGTTTATTTTAGTATGCTTATACACCTTGAAAATTGACAGAATTTGAACCGATGAGATCTGACTTTTGTACATGACTTTTCAATGTACAATCTTGATTCAACATTTTGAAGGTATATAAGTATGTTAAAATAAACTTTTTGAAATGTATCGGATACATTTTGCACACCGTATTTACTAAGCTTAGCCTAGGAATATGGGGAAGGACGTTAGATCTTACCACACTGGCAATTCTATGCCAGGAGCCTGGGTATTTGTAGGAATTTGAACCGTGGGCGTGAACCGAATGTAGCACCTGTGTGTGTGTGTGTGTGTGTGTGTGTGTGTGTGTGTGTGTGTGTGTGTGTGTGTCTTTCCGGGCAAGCAAAGATCGGAGCATAGATCGTATTCTCAGTGTTTCGACTCTTTTTAGGTTTCGTCAATTTCTTCAGATCAGATCCAGGTCCCAGGCTTTAGTTTGCGTTATTGAGCGTACTGTAGAGATCGGTCTCTTCCTTATGAGGATTAACGGGATCGCCACAGGTACTGCTCAGGCTCGACGTTGCTTAACTTCAGTAATCGTACGATCGGTCCAACGCGATTTGGTTGTTCATCACGATTAGGTCACACAACCAAAACCTTGTATCTGTCAGCTTTTCTCTCAAAGTCGTTCTGATTTCACCATTGTTTTTTCTTCGAATTCCACGGACATCTTATCTGTTGCTATCAAATAGCAAAAGATATAATGTTGAATATATTACAAGATTCATCGATCATCATGGCACTGTGTAGAGAGCTCGCCTCCGCTTCCGTGGGCCGTGGTTCGATCCACTGCTGAATCATACTAAAGACTCGGCTAAGCACTCAGCACAATGACTAGGATTGTGGAATCTCTCTCCGATCCTAAGGGGTTACAGCTAAATCACATTGGATACTGAAGTTGAGCAACCCCGAGCCTGGTCAGTACCTAGATGGGTGACCGTTAGGTCCCAGAAGCTTCGACTGCCCTGGCAAGCCGGACGTGGGTCTCCCTAACCGATGAGGGTATAAGCGGTGATCGATAATACATTGTACCATACTAAGCTAAGTTTAGTAAATAAAATACCATCGCTTACATGTTTGAACGCATCCTTCATTTTGTGTCCAAAGTTTTTCATATTGTTAGAATAAATGATTGAAATGCTTGTCTTGAAAAAGGGGTTTGCAACGGAGACAACTCACTCAATTTGAAAATGCAATCTTTCGTGTTTTGTTGTTCAACATGAAATTGTTGATTTATTTTAACAAAATAATTTTAAAATATTCTCGGAAAATGATTTATTCAATCAAAATATTCACAAAATAACCCCCCAAATAAATGCTTTAAAAATATATATGGTGTGTCTCTGACCACCCGAAAAGAAGGGTTAACTCCTCCTTACCACTTGCCATGTCCGCAGACCAACAGCGGAAGAGGAATGGTTAACTGTCCTTTACCATTCCAAGATGGC
>VCCN01004446.1:7798913-7813631 GCA_006491835.1 Architeuthis dux | reverse complement strand
GGGGGGGGGGCAAGGGGACCCGGGAGCCTCTTGGGTAGAGCTGTGTATCGAAACTTCTATGTCGATATACGATATAATAATGAAATAGGTTGACTCTATCGTTTACAGGCAGTGAACGTAGTATGGTGTGCTAAAAGGGTTATAGCAGCTGAAAAACAGGATGGATAAAGGAAAGTGGTGTTTGTGCAGTGGTTGTATGTGTTGGGGGTGGGAGGGCGAAAACAGGTTTGTACCGCCCTATAAGATTGCTCTCAGAGGTCCTGCATGTTACTAAGGATATAGAATACACATTCCTAAAGAAATGGGACACCTGCCTATCTGACCACATCTATGTTCTGTTTGGGTTTGTTTGTTTATTCATTTCCTGGTTTTTATGACTGAAATACACTCAATTGGTGGCCAAGCGGTTAGCAACATGGAACTGAAATCGGTGTGCCAAGTTCAAACTCCGGCCGAGACGATCTGCGTCCACTTCTCACTAATGTCCTTGCGATAAGGCACGAATCCACCATTTCTTCCCCTGGTTATGGGTAAAATAGCGGACGGGGAAGTATCCAATATTACCTTTCTCTTGTCACTATGCCTATGCATCTTTGAGGGTAGTTTTAGTAAGACTGCTTGGAAAGGCATGAACGGTAACGGGTCGCTGGCGGAGCTTTGACAGGCCTAGCAAGCCGGAAGTGGATTATAATGAATGCTCACGTGAAATAACCTTGCGACACCCTCGATCATACAAGCGGATGGATGTCAGTATTCATTTCCTTTGGCTATAGTTCCGATGGTGATGAGAATAAAACATTGAAATATTAACTAACTGACCCTCTACTTTTGTCTGGTAATCAAATTTTGATCACGTATAAGGATGTTATTCGGAGTTATTTTCATCTTATTTGTGCCTATATATGCGTACATGTATGCGCGTTTACCTCTCTCTCTTCCTCTGTCTCTTTCACACACATACACACACAAAAACACTCACATACACACACACGTACATATATGTATGTATGTATGTATGTATGTTTGTATGTGTACATATAGATATTTACTAAACTTAGCTTAGTTTGGCACAAGGCCACAATTGTAAAGCTCTCGGTGAGTATCGACCTCCCTACAGAAGTAACGATCTTTGAAAAAAGATTGGCCTTTAGTACGGTTAATGGTGGTTAATTTTGCCTGCCATTGCGTTTCACGTTGTTGTAAAGTATCGACTTTTCATTGCCCGTTACAATTTGCTTAAAAAACATCATACATGGAAGTAGAGTCAGGTAGATTTTTTTCGCTTAATTTATGGGAAGCCACACAACAAAGCGACTAACATAACTAAGCGGGTCAGTTTTCTGGGTTAAATAGTTCTGGCTCCAGTTGTCGATTTTCGAGTGCCGATAAAAGCTAATTCTTGAAAGTATGCAATCCCTCCTCAGTTGGAAGACTGGCGTAACACAATCTTCCTGAATCCGGTTTTGTGAAGGGCTAAATTACACATTGTAACTACAGTATTGCCCATAAATAAGTACACCACTACCACTTTTTAATAGAAAGTTAATTTTCTTCTAAGCCAAACATGGATTCTATTATTTCTAGTGGAACATTACACAATCAAAACGGATATTATCAGGTATTATTTAATATGAATATGAATATGTTGTCGTTCAAAAATGAGTACAACACTACGAAGAAATATTTTTGGCAACAGAATTTCAATGCTGTAGATTTTGGTCATAAATAATACCTGATAATAACTGTTTTGATTGTGTAATGTTCCACTAGAAATAATAAAATCCTGCTGTTTGGTTCAGAAAACAATTAACTTTCTATTAAAAAGTGGTAGGGGCATACTTATTATGGGCGATACTATATATACACTTCTAATGCTTTTGAGTGAGTAGTCATATTATCAATACCTTTCAAGGTCTGTCGAGTTGAAAATCCATCAATAACTGATATGATGAATGGTCGAGTGAGCGCTTTCGGCTTTTTTGACTGTTCGCTTTCAATAGTGTTGTTTGTCATTGTGTAATAGATGTCTCTCTTATAATCGCCCTAATCACCAAATCGATGTATCTACAGTAAACCCTCGTTGTAAGGGCACTCGTTCTGACGACACTATTCAATGACACACGCGTTCTAACGGCACGTTTGTTTTTATATTCTCGCAAGATTGTTGTCGGAGATTAATGTGTAGCAACAGCACACACAGATTTCAGTGCATTATTTTAGAAACTAAAATTAGTAAACCCTTAAAATAATGCCGTCTGAAGTAACATGGGGCATTAAACTGTGAAGGACTGTAATAAAAAGTCAACTCCAGACTTTGTACTGGAGTTTGACAAAACGAATCTACGGCCAGTATTTGGATGACCAGTTAAATATAGTAAACCCCCGTCGTAACGACACTCGTTCTAACGGTCGGAGATTAGTTTGCAGCAACAGCACATGAAGATTTTGAGGCTTGGGACCAGCTCTAGTGGCTGCCAAGCTGTAGGTTTTTGTCTGTTAGAATAACCTTCTCTTTGATGAAATGCATTACAGGGTTCCAACTTTCCTGCAAATACCTATAGTTGGGGGTGGATTCACGCCTTTCCCAAGGACATTGGTGCAAAATGAACGTAAAAAGTCTCAACGAAAACTCGAACTCAGTCCGCCGTTTTCCGTGCCGGCAACCGTCACGCCATTCCGCACCTTCGTCTTCTTTTCTTTCCGGCCTTTTTTCTTTCTCTGTCGTCGTCTTCTTCTTCAACTTCTTTTTCTTCTACGACTTGGTCTCTTCTTTATCTTCTTCTTCTTTTTCTCCGTTTCCTTCTTCTTCTTCTTCTTCTTCTTCTACTACTTTTCCGTCTTTTTTTTTCTTTTCCTCTTCCTTATCTTCTGCATCTTTTTTCCTTCTAAAATATTGTTAAACACCAGTTCAAAGTCTTTGTTTTCCTACTGTAACAATAACAACAAGAACAATCCTCACCAAAATTAGGGGTGTAAATCGATATGTAAAATTCACATTCCCCTACCGTGATTTGAACTCAACTGATTGCTAGAAGTCTATCTTACTGACTGAATAAATACATTTATACTAAAAAAACGTATATTTTTATAATTTCTTAAATTTATTATATATACAATACAAAAGTTGCAGTAATCATCTTCAGTCGGAATAGAAATTGGAGTGGAGTCTGACCCTGAAGCAGCCAGGTTTGTCTTCTTCATCTTCTTTGTCTCTGTTTACTTCTTCTTCTTCGTCGTCTTCTTCTTCTCCTCCTCCTTTTTTCTTTTTCCTCATCCTTATGTTGTTGTTCTTCTAAAATCTTTCTAAAACAACAACTACTCCAACTCCCACTCTTCTACTTAATCACAAACCTTTCATGTTTTATCCGCATAAAAACACGTTTGCAAGTTAATACTCCTCTACCCCGCTTAGCGCTTCCCCGTTTAGCACTGATTCGTTATAGCGTTCTTTTTCAAATATTTTCTGTAATAAATTTAGTTGTTTAATTTTCGAAATAAATAATGAATGATAAAAGACAGCATCATGGCCAGTCACCGAAATAACTGTATATTGTAGTACACTTTGGTTAATGTGCCATGGTATGAGAATAAACACATACACATACACAATGTAGCACTCTTTTTCCAATATTCTTCGTAATAAATTCAAGAAATAAATATTGATAAAAGACAGAATCAGGGACAGTCACCGAAATAACTGTATACTGTTCACTTTGGTTAATGTGCCAGGTATATATCAGAATAAACGCATACACAATGATATATCATGTTTACATTTCATAAATAATGAATGATAAAAGACAGCATCATGGACAGTCTCCGAAATAACTGTATATACTCTACACTATGGTTAATGTGCCATGTGTATTAGAATAAACACATACACAAAGTGGTGGACTGGGCCAACGTTTTCTACCAGGAAAACGTGTTAAACGGTCCACCTTAAATTTCGTTGCCATAGAAACAGTGGCCTGAATGAATACATTGTATAAAAAGCAACTGAAATTAGGATGAAGGTAAAAGCTAGTAAAATTTAATAAAAATAGTGTATTACAATACTTCATCCAATAATAATACAGATTGATTTATAAAAAGATTACTAGGTCTCATATTTAAAACAACATAAATATGGCGCAGAGTCGGTTGTAGGGAGTGAGTTTATAAGTGTAAATCAGCTTCTGCTAATCCATGAAGTCTTCGTGGCCGATTGGTAAAGGCAACGAGGCGTAAACTAGTCTCCCTCTGGCAATGAGGGTGTGAGTTCGATTCTCACCGAAGACTTACTCTTTATTTCCGATTGCGCTGTTATTCGTTTCTATAGAAACAGTGGCCTGAATTAATAAGTTGTATGAAATGCAAGGTAAAAACTAGTCAAATTTAATAAAAAGTGATGTGTCACAATACTTCATCCAATAATAATAAAGATTGATTATATTAAAATCTGTTGGAATTCTTGAATGTTGTTATCAAATTGGCTTAAAGGGGCATGCAAAACAATCTCACCGATTTATCACTTCCTTTTCGGATACCCAAAAGCTTGAAAGGTTTGCAAGAACATTTGTGGTCTCTTGCGGACTTAGTCCTTTGTCGTCCTCGTAGCAAAAAGGGTTGTTTGATAATGATTTGAGTTTGATTGACTTGAAAGACTTGAATTGATTGAATTAAAAAATCGAAGATTCCATTCGTAAAATTGAAGGGGATTTGTTGATTAAAACTTAATGTGTCATGTATATGAGAATAAACACATACACATACACAACGTAGCACTCTTTTTCAAATATCCTTCGTAATAAATTCCTGAAATAAATAATGATAAAAGACAGCATCATGGACAGTCTCCGAAATAACTGTATACTGTTTACTTTGGTTAATGTGCCATGTATATATCAGAATAAACACATACACAATGATATATCATGTTTACATTTCATAAATAATGAATGATACAAGACAGCATCATGGACAGTATCCAAAATAACAGTATACTGTACACTTTGGTTAATGTGTATGAGAATAAACACATACACACAGTGTCGGACCGGCCAACGTGTTAAAGGGTCCACCTAATCCTAGAATTTAGCAAAAGAATCAAATAAAAGCAATGTTTTTTAAGTAGGCAAATGAAATGCTAGATCTCTTTGATATTTTATGTATTAATGTTAAATAATAAAGATACTATACAAATTAAAATCTATTTTCATTAAATTTGACTAGTTTTTAAAAAGACGAGTGTTTTAGTCGAGTTCTTGAGGCACTAACAAATATAATCATTAAAAGATTAAATGAAATGAAATAAGAATTGTCAAATTAATGAATTAGAATTACAAAAGTGATTAATTGTTAATTTCCAATAAATCCTAATCATAAAACAAACAGCCCGTCTATTGTATAAAGAACACATCACATAGACAGCAAGCGATCTAGAAAACTGTGTTGTTTTTTTCCACAAGAAAAGAATCATATCATCCACAGAAATCTCAGCAAGTAAATGTTTTTCAATGCTCATCAGTATAACAGTTTCGAGTGGCTCATTCGATGTGGTTGGAGAGGAATCGAGTATTTACAATTTTTAGCTTACTGAACGTACGTTCACAACTGACAGGGTCAAAAGATATTGATAAGCTAAGAACAAATTCGAGTGTGCAGGTGCGTGCCATGAATATTTATATAGGATATGGAAACGGCAAAGCAGACACTTCTTACACGACAGAAGTGCAACGTGAACTTGAATTTATATCATGATTTTGAAAGATCTGCAGTTCTGATTCTAATGTTCCACCAGAAATAATAAAATCTTGCTGTTTGATTTGGTTTAGAAGACCATTAACTTTCTATTAATAAGTGGTGGGGATGTACTTATTTAAGGGCGATACTGTATATAAACCCGAGTGAGTAGTCATATTATCAATACTTTTCAAGGTCTGTCGAGTTGAAAATCCATCAATAACTGATATGATATGAATGGTTGAGTGAGCGCTTTCGGCTTTTTTGACTGTTCGCTTTCAAGAGAGTTGTTTGTCATTGTGTAATACGACGGAAGTGCAACGTTACACGACAGAAGTGCAACGTGAACTTTTATATCAAGATGATTTTGAAAGATCTGCAGTTCTGATTCTAAGGGTCTGGTTGTTACAAATTCAAAGTTTTCGAAAGGCTTTAGGATAAAAGACCGCAATTCAATGTTCAGTTCTTGTCCAAACCTAGACGTTTACAAATGTTTGTCTTCTGGTGCCACTCCATTTTCCTCGAGTTCTTTGAAACGACGTGGATCAAAAATTATTGTCTTTTACAATTTCACAGTTGTTTGAAAATCATTCATCAATACTTGTGGTGATTTGGTCGATCACTCGACGAAACGCATCCACCATGTAGCGAGCCACTGGATCATCAATCCTTTCATCCTTGAGTCCGCTAGGCATTCGTTTCTTTCTTGATATTCTTATTTCCCTAAATTCACACTCTATTGAAAAATCACTTTCCTCATCATCATCGAACATCTGATTCGCTTCAATGACATTTCTTGTTTTAATGACGCTTTTCAAAGTCCGGATGTTTTAAAACCTCTTTCGCATTTTCTACCAGATTCCAGACACTAAGATATTCTAGGCGTCCAGTTTGTAGATATTCTGGTGTCCATCCTAGTGTACTGTACACCTGCAATAGCAGAACAAAAACTAGTTAAATGGGTGTCAAAGAGACGCCATTTATGTGAATTGGTCTCAAACGTGACTTTGACATCAAATTTGGGAGACTCGACCATCCGAAGCAAGATAGTGACCACAAGGTAGAACAATTCAGACTGTGGTGATTGAAAACTGACAGAAATATGTTCAAGGGCCGCGTGCTTAGCCCACCTCCAATCTTCTGCAAGACTTTCAGTTTGTCCGATTCAACCATCTTCTCTGAAGCAACCACTGTCCACTCGTTCATTCTCTTGCTGGATTGCGAAAAGGATGTTTGAAAGTTGGAACCTTATAGTCAATAAAGGATAATGGTGCAGTACAATTGTTTTAAGTAAGCCCAACCTAATGGACCCGTAGACTGTATTAACAGAGTTGCCGCTAAGATATATTCCAAGCATATATCCTTTTGGCCCCTCCTGTAAATATATCCTTTTGCCCCCACCCGGAAAAGTTACAGAGGATAATTCCCTGAATAATTAGAGTAGGTTTAATGTTTATCTTATAGCCAAGAAAACACGGTAGAGGTTTAAACTACGCTTCAAATCGGCAAATTTAAAACTCCAAATAAAGTATAATATTTCTTTGTCAACGTTTTAGCTTTTGTTTTTACTTTGTTAAATCGCATTGTAGACCTTTTGTAACAAATATAGTCACTCTAAAAAAAGTTTTCCAAAGATTTTCAAGAGTCCCTGAATTCCGACAGTTTGGTAATTATGAGCAAGGCTTTTGAAAAATCTTTGACTTTGTAAAAATCTTATTGAATTTTTGAAAATCTTTGGAAAACCTTTTTAGAGTGACTATATTCTTTTTACGTACAAAAGGTCTACATTACATTTTTAGTGACTAACTAATGTTTTTATTTTTCATTCAAATTTATAGTTTTAAAGCTTTTTAAAGTTTCACCTTTGAATAATAATGAATCAATCAACATTTTTTCTAACGCCAAAATGTCCGTCTCCAAATGTGCTTACGCCAAATCAGACGGTACCAAAACGCCCACGCCCAAACATCCATTCCTACACCAACTCTTCTCATTCAGCAATTAAAGTCTTTTTAGAAAGATCTTTAGACGGGAAGAAAATAGACTTTAGATCAGCAAACCTTTCTCCCCGGGGGGCGGGGGTCACCTGTAACATCGGTAAGGTCTCTTGCAGGCGGCATTCGACAAAAAACTAAATTTACTAAAACAATAAAATTTATTTTCGCATAAAAATACAATTATTCATACAACTGTATTATTTGGTACCCAAAGAAAGTAACAGATAAAACTGAATTTAATATTATGTTGCTTCATAAATGTTACTGAACAGTTACTCAAACACGTAATGAGATTTATGCAATTGCACAAAATCCTGCACAAGTTTGTTGTAGTCAGGATTCAGCATGATTGTAGTTATACACAAGACAGAGTGCAAATTTGAGTCTGTTAGAAGAGACCTGTTCTTTGATTTGTTAATGTTCATACACGAGAAAGTCTGTTCACAAATATAGGTTGAAGAAAAGAATACACACATTGTTCTGGCACACCTTTTCAAATTACTAAACTTCTTTGTACTGATTGAATTCAGTCAGTTTTATACTCTTAAAACTCTCCTTCAGAGTATTGTCTGCTTGGAGATTAATTAACTCCAACTGGACATCATTTGACGCTGCTTTAATAGTAAAGGAAAAGGGGTTCCTCAGCAAATTGAACTGATCTTTCATAGCATTAGAATCAGCAAAACGCCTTGAAATCTCATCTTTTAACGCAGATACTTGCTGTTTGTATTTCTCTGAACAGACTTGTGGGACAGTCTGTGCCTGTAACAAGGGAAAGTACACAAATCTGTACTCTCTCAGTTGTTTGGAAAATAGTGCTAGTTTCACTTGAAATGATATAATTCCGACAAACAGTTCATGTGCAAAGACACCCTTGCCTTGTAACTTGGATGTTTGTCGGAGATTTCAACTGTGAACGCTAAATTGCCCACCTATTCTGTCTTTTTCATGTTACTTAAAAAGCACAACTAAAGTTCTTCGTTTCAAGAAAGAGAAAGATTTCTTCTCTCAGATTCCACACTCTTCTCAAAACATTTCCCAGGCTTAACCAGCGTACATTGCTATGGTACAGTACATCTGAATATTCGCATTCCATATCACCCAGAAAACTTCTTAACTGTCTGTGATTTAGTAGCCTCCTGGCTCTGATTAAGTTAATGACACATACCACAGTATCAATCACATGTTTGAAATCCAGGACAGATTTACACAGACTTTCCTGGTGAATCATGAAATGGAATGTATAACACAGTGTGGTGTGGATTTTTCACTTTGGCATTAAACAGTTTTATGAGGAGGCCAACTTGTTTTCCTGTTAATGCAGGTGCACCATCTGTTGTAATGCTTGCCAACTTGTTTTCCTGTTAATGCAGGTGCATCATCTGTTGTAATGCTTGCCAACTTGTTCCAAAGTAAATCCAAGAAGTCTTCAACACATTCATACAAATCTGAGCCGGTTGTGGTGTTCCTCAATGGTTCAACTGACAGCAACTCTTAATTGGAAAAGTATCATCAATTCCTCTAATAAACACAAACAGTTGTGCTGTGTCTTGTATGTCAGTGCTCTCATCTAGTGCCAGTGAGTACTACTCAAATGACTTGCCAGCCTCAAGTAGCTGTTCTGACAGATTCTGCGAAATGGAATCGATACGGCGAACTACAGTTCTCCTTGACAAAGATACAGCTTCAATTTTTGTTCTAACTTCTGGGCATGCAATATCAACAACATCAAGTATACAGTCCTTTAAAAATTAAGCCTCAGAAAACGCTTTGTTATGCTTGGCAACTTTATAAGCAAGCTCAAAGCTGGCCTTTGTGAAAGCCTCTTGTATGATTGTTTGTTTTACAAAAACAGTTTTGTTGTTGTTTTAAACTTCTTAACATGTCATTGGCTTTTCGCTGGAGTTCACTTTCTGATAAATGATTTCCAAAGTTACTGTGCTTAGTTTGAAAATGTCTCTTCAAATTATACTCCTTAAAAACAGCAACACTGTCATGGCATATTAGGCACACAGCTTTACTTCCAACGTTTGTAAAAGAAAATACTTGTACGTCCATTCCTTGTTAAACGTACGGCATTCATTTTCAATTTTCCTTTTTTTGTAGTTTTTGTAGCAGGTTAACACAATTTGAAATAAGATATATTAAAAGACTTTAAAACAATACTTCGTCCTTCGCTATCGCACGTTTCTGTTTACAACATGGCCACGAAATCTCATTGTAGTCTCGTTAGGTGCGTTATTCTATGCGAGAATGTCTGTTTTTTTCCCTTCTTTTCATGGCTTTTTTTCAACGGGGGTAGAGCAGAATTTTGTTTCCCGTGAGCGAATTTTGTCACTATTTTTATTGTTTTTTTACTTCTTTAAAAAATGCTTTCCTCAAGAAATAAAAAATATGTAACTTTGATTATTATTTTGTTAGCCTTAACTGACGATACTGGATCGTTTTCTGACATTCGGTTCTCTAAGCCTGTTGGCTGCGACACCACGACTTTTTATTGAACGACTTTTCATCGAAAATGCAAAATGCACACATACGCATACACATCCACACCGCAAGCATACGCATACACATATCCACACATGCATACGCACGCACATACAAAGATACTACCTACATACATGCACACACACACACACTTGCACACACATGCCGCTATGGCATACACATACACTTACGTACGCGTGCCATATACACACACATAAACGCATACCTACACATGCACACAAATACCACATACCTGCATGTATGCATGTGTGTATGTATATGTTTGTGGCGTACATGTGTGTGTGTATTTTGCATTTTCGATGAGAGTCGTGCCGCAGTTGGCTGCTGATCTTCCGTTAATTTCCTGCCACCTGCCATCATTCTCTTTCTTATTCTTTTTATTAGTCTTTCGCTTTATCCTCTCTTTTTATTCTTTGGCGTCCCTTTGCTTTGCCCCCCCCCCTCCCGGCGTGTTCCGTACTGTCAATGACACTGTGCAACATACCGATACACTTTGCAAAAAAGTATCATAACCATATTTAAATATGTTTGGCTTTTTTTGGCTTTCCTTTTCATGCATTGTTTGGCTTCAAAGTCAGGTTTTAATCTGGCAACCTTGCCATGGCATAAACATTCTTTTTGACATCATCAAAGAAGGGTCGCAATGGGAGATTCCCGTATTCCGGTGGGCCAGTCTGCCACTGCGTACACATACACAATAAGTTATCATGTAGTGATATATATTGACAGCTAGACTCCAGCGAAAAGCCAATGTTGAGAAGTTTAAAACAACAACAAACTGTTTTTGTAAAACAAACAACGATACAAGAGGCTTTCATAAGGGCCAGATTTGTGCTTGCTTATAAAATTGCCAAGCATAAAAAAGCGTTTTCGGAAGCAGAAACATCAAGCATACAGTCCTTTAAAAAAAGGACTGTTTACTTGATGTTGTTGATATTGCATGCCCAGAAGTCAGAACAAAAATTGAAGCTGAATCTTTGTCAAGGAGAACTATAGTTCGTCGTATCGATTCCATTTCGCAGAATCTGTCAGAACAGCTACTTGAGACTGGCAAGTCATTTGAGTGGTATCTGATCAGGAGAATAGCTACCATATGAGATACACAGCACTAAACCATACCATCTTGTTGAGGCTCGACAACGACATATAATATATATGAAAATGATTGCTGACACAATCTCTATTTATGCTATGTTATAATGACCGCGTATAGCGCTGTATTTCTTTAGGAAAGTATCTAGACGGCTAACCGAGGTAGTTACTACAACTACTATTCTGCTCCTTAACCGCAAACCCTTCATGTTTTATCCCCATAAACCCACGTTGGAAGTAAATATAGTAGTACCTCGTTTAGCGCTCTAGATACTTTCCTCTAAAAAATGCAGCGCTATACGGAGTCATTATAACAAACCATGAATAGCCTGTCCAGAACAGCTCTCTGGCTAGCTGCTGCGCTCACAGTCGGAGTCATTCTCATTATTTAAAATACGATGTCATTGTTGAGCCTCAACAAGATGAAATAGATTAGTGTGGTGTATCAAATCTGGTAACTAATTTCCGGATCTGGTGAATATCATTAAGTGTCGGTATATATCGCTACATAATAAATTATTGTGTATGTATATGTATTCTCATACACGTGGTATATTAACCAAAGTGTACAATATACAGTTATTTCAGAGACTGTCTATGATGCTGTCTTTTATCAATCACCGTTACCCACAACAGACCGATTTAATCACTGTTGCTGGGTTTAGTTTATTGCTGTGTTCTGACATTTATATGTATCTATGTATCTATGTATCTGGACTTCGCCCAGCCCTAACCGTTCATAGTAGAAACCTGAGATTCTGCACACACACTCCCTTCAATGAGTAGGGGAAAATGTTTCTTTTTGTTTTTTGAAAATTCCTCCCTAAATAGGTTTTTAGAGGGGGGTTCAATATGCAATGTAAGTATATGCTAAATTGGTCACTAGTTTGTGCCCGCTTGTGTTTTGAAAATTCAGATCTTTTTTTAGTGATCACAACCCGACAAAAGGCGAGAGAAGTAACTTATTCATCGATCATCCCTTTTATCAACTTTTTAATTGATCACCCCCAACACAGCGTATATGGGTGGCGGTGATTCATAATTTCCCTTGGAATGCTAGTCATTATTCATTTCGGAAAATTTAACATTACTTAATTTGTAAAAACTTGTAAAAATATATGAAAAAGATCGCTATAGCGAATCAACGCAAAACGGGGTAACGCTAAACGGGGTAACGCTAAGCGGGAAATCGCTAAGCGGGGTATTACTGTATAATATATTTCGACTTGTAATCGACTAATTTAGACAATTACCCTAAAAAATGTGAAACTTAAGTCATCTGAAAGAAATTCACAAATAGTGGTTCGTAGCGTGTCCTGTTCAAACCAATCACAAGGAATTTTGTTTAGTTTCTTCCAAATTAACACAAGGCTATAATCTATATTGTCAGCAATCATTTTAAAATATATGATGTCGCTGTTGAGCCTCAACAAGATAGAATGGATTAGTGCTGTATATCTCACCTGGCAGCTACTTTCCGGAGCTGGTGATGTAGATGCCGATGGTATATCGCTACATGATACATTATTGTGCATGTGTATATATATGTATTCTCATACACATGACACATTAACCAAAGTGTACAGTGTACAATTATTTCGGAGACTGTCCATCGTGCTGTCTTTTATCGTTATTTATTTCGGAAATTTAACATTACTAAATTTATAACGAAAAATATTTGAAAATGATCGCTATAGCGAATGAACGCAAAACGGGATATCGCTAAGCGGGGTGTTGCTATACTACTTTAACTCCTACTATGCCACTTCTTAAACTAGAAACCTTTCATGTCTCATCCGGATAAAAAAAAACACGTTTGAAAGTTATTTACTGCTTCAGGTTATTTACAACTGTTCAGAAAGGAAAATCGTGTTTGATGCGTAACTAGGTTAAATACGTATGGGTTTTGTCACCTCGCCCTCTGACTGCCGAGGTCTGCAAAGGACCTGTAACCTCTACTTCCTGAAAAACCATTTGTATACAAATGAGGCACGCCCTCCAGGCATCTCAGCCAAAACAGTTTAGAAACCCCGACTACTGCCTTCCGAAGCACAGCACAAACGCGATATAAACTGTAGATGGGTACCATGTGGTCGTTCAGATCGGCAAGAGTTGTGTGATGTCGATAAAGATCACGTTGACCCCGATTTTGGTCCTGGGAATAAACATATGAAAATACTTGTTTACTAAATTTATTTTTTATATCAAACATAGTTTATTTACCCCTGCCAACGAAGTTGACGAGGTATACGAGTGGCCGCGCACGATAAGTGCCCAACGCACCATTTAAAAGTTGATATTTTCGTTATTTTTAGAACTACAATGCTCAGTATTCTTTTTATTTTGAAGCTTGGACACTCTGCATATGATTCATGCAGTGTTCAAGTTTCAAAATAAGCAAACAACTGAGCATTGCAGCTCTAAGAATAACGAAATTATCACCTTTAAAATGATGCGTTAGGCACTTATCATGCGCGTCCACTCGTATGTATTACCCCCTGTTCGCCTTTCCCTCCGCCCGTCTCTCCCTCCGACTGTCCACACGATATCTCCAAAAGTTCGCGATGAATTTCAATGACATTTTGTGAATGGGTGTGCCATGGGCTCTAGAAGAAGTGATTACATTTTGGGTCGGATCCAGCAATTCTTCTTCGATTTCAATGACACTTTGTGAAAGGGTGTGCCATGGACTCTAGAAGAAGTGATTAGATTTTGGGGCGGATCCAGGAAGTCTTCTTTAATTGAGTTAATGTAGGGCGTTGGCAAGGGTATGTGCAATGCAGTGAATTAAGAAACCATGCCTCGTGGCTGAGATAGTTGTTTATTGCCCATCGGCGACAGTAGTCAGTGTTCCAGTCCAGATAAGCTTGCGTTAGATTGTGGAGAAAGCCTACCTTGAAATCGGCATTGAAAATCTTGAACCTTTTACCTGATCTCAAACACCGACCTCTGTCGCCGATGGGAAATAGAGGATGTTCACGAAAGAAATAGACTGTCTAAAAAAAACAATTAGAGCAAAACTATTTAAGATATTGACACACGCGATGCACAGTTTTGTAGAGAAACACTTGAAGTTTATTACTGCAACTTATAGTTTCTCGATGTGTGCACCCTTAGTCACACGGCATATATGAAGGAGGTAGTCAATGTCTTGCCAAACACTCGTTAACATATCTTCATCTAAGGCAGCAACATACGTTGTTTCAGATCATCTAAATTATCAGGAAGTTGGGTGACAAATACCTTGTCTATGACATATCCCCATAAGAAAAAGTCACAATTAATAATAAATTTCTGAAACTGTCTACAGTAAACCTCTAGCCATTGGCGGGTTCGATAATTTGTGATTTAGTCATGAATAATTTAATGGGAATATCTTTGGGAGTTTTGCGGTGTA
>VCCN01004446.1:7751257-7764688 GCA_006491835.1 Architeuthis dux | reverse complement strand
ATATATTATTCTTGCTCGATGATTGATTGTCTTTTGTTCCCGAAGGAAGTATAGTGTCTCATATTTTCCTAATCAGATTCGTGGATGCGTGACAGTCTTTTATAATTTTTCAGCGTTCACCAGAAACATTCCGAATGATTATTTTATTGTTTGCAACAAAACCTCCATTGAACATCCGCTGATAAGAAAGTTAGAAATGCTATGCTTTCCCGAGCGAGAGATTCGTCCAATCAGAACACGCGTTCATCAAACTAACATAATCATACGCCGACTTACGCCAAACGGATACACGTCCGATCGCAGATACGTCCCCATATTAGCTTAAAACCCACTTAAAACTGCCGATGACGGGTATTTCAGTCATTGTAGTTCTATGGCCCAACTGCAAATGACGAAAAATCCGGTCGTGTTATTGTTTGCTTGCCAAAGAGAACGGAGTGTATACGTCATGTTTGTTTTAAGTTCTCCAGACAGTGAAGGTGAGAAGGAGAAAGCAAAAGAGCAGACATCTTGCTGGGTTGAGTTAATGATCTAATGAAAGAAACATAATGGATGACATTTGTTCCTTTCTCTTCGGAAAAGCAAAGAAGTATGTACAATATAGAGGTTTAGGTAAATATATATTTCATGGTAACTTATGTTGTGCAGTTCGCAGATCATGGCGTGTACATTTCTCCCATAGACATCCAGACCATAGTATGCCCATATCTTCCGTACACGTCCACGTCATGACATGCCCCCATCTCTCATCATCATTATCATCATTATCATCATCAGCCTTACCTCCCCCCCAAGATCCGCCAGACCTCTCGTGGCGATCGCGGTGCCAGTATCTCCTGAAACTGTCTAACCGCGTCACGCCATCTTATTTTTCGCCGGCCACAATTTCTCATATGATCTCTGGGGATCCACGCTGTGAGTCGTAATGCCAAGCGACACATCCAGATCATAGCGTGCCACCATCCCCCGGATACAATCGGATCACGGCAAAACAACGTAACAATTATAACTCATATATTCGCTCAAGTGACACATAGCTGTTGAGCCGAACGATAAAGATTTATTTAGCAATTCTTCCTCTTATTTTAAGGGTTGGGTGTCCGTTCTCCCGATATGATTACGTGACATCGGCCTGCCTAAAATGCGTCACGATCAGTGTCATTTGTCTGTATTGTTTTTCTGTCACAGATAAATTGAAACTGCCTTTGTCAAGCGAAAAATGTTGTTCGTCGCACTATTAAGTGCTCCTTGCAGACATTCATGATGCAACAAAAAACATATATTCTCTAATATGTTTATTATCATTATGCCTTGAAATTATTGAATACAGTTTCAGGTTCTGTAGTGCGGCCATGTATTAATCCGACCAACATTTGATCAAACCGTTTTATTTATATTTACTATTTGTTTGTGTTTCTATCAATCCATTCTACAGGTACAAGTCCTGTAGTCCGACCTTCTTTGAATCCGACCAACATTTGATCAAAACGTTTTATTCTTTCACTATTTGTTTGTGTTTCTATCAATCAATTCTTCAGATACAAATCCTGTAGTCCGACCTTCTTTGAATCAGACAAACATTTCATCAAAAAGTTTTATTTACTATAAATGAATAATTAAATGAAGCTTTGGACTAGGTGCTGTCATCGAACGGAAATTTATACAAATGTCTTCCGCTTTGACCAGACAAACCGAATTTACGCTTTTCTGTTATGGAGTCTGATGAGATCATAGGGAATTATTTTAACCAATTCTGCTTAATTTGTGGAAATCTCTCCTTGGTCGCCATGATGTCAGGTTAGCTTTGCTTGTAAGTGAAAGATTTCCATTAGTCCTTGACATTCATGGCTTGCACTGACCAGATAGGCTGTTGTCACGAGAAACTGCGTGTTCTGTCCAATTAGAGCTGAACGATCCAAACCTCTTTCGCCCTCTTCTGTACCAGGGTCGAACTACTTGAAGAAGAATAATGATGGCCTTCCCACAAGAGGAGCCTTTCTCCTTTACCTTGGAGAGAAGAAGTGCCCAAAAGGATTTCGTTGTCTTCGAGGACAACTTCAGGGGAATGGATTCTTCTGGGTAAATGTCTACTTAGTGAGAGTTTTTGTCGTGTTTTAGAGGTTAGCAGGCTGACCTTCGTGCCGAAGACGATATCACTGTCTTCGAGGAAAACTTGAGGGTAATTGAATTTTCAAAGCTCTTACTGTCAACTTAGGTTTCTTCAGTTTTTTAAGTTGTTCTGGCTGTCTGTCTGGCTGGCTATGTATGTATATATCAGGGTTGCACCAATGGAGCTAGAGGGCTGGACATTTAAACATTTACTTATTATGTCTAGAAAAAACTTTTTTTCATTCAAGATCCCCCCCCAAATAGACTTTTAGTGGGGGTTCAATTTACAATGTAAGTTCATGCTAAATATGTACCTTGTTTGTGTCCAGCTTCGTTTACTCTTGTTTTTTGTTTTTTAATTCGGACTTTTTAGTGATCCAACAAAAGCCAAGAGAAGTAACTTATTTTTTGCTCACCCCTTTTTGCAATTTTTTAATTGATCACCCCCAACAGGGGATGATGCCAAAAGACTTTGGTCACGTGACGTTTTCTATTGAGTGACAATCCAGACCTGTTTTCTCTTTTCTTTCAAACCCATTTTTACCCAGTTCTTGCTAATTATTTGCGTCTTCATGATTGATCGTCTTAACCTTTTTTCCCCATCATAGCTTCCTACAGGCGCCTGCCATAGAGTGATATTTAGAGAACGGATCTCGCAAACTATTTCTCCAGTAGTGAATTCTTTCCTCACTGGTTGCTCCTGTAGTTCTTCTTCGTTTGAATACGCTAGTTGTAATGTTATTCGAATTTCTTAGATGAAGCATTCTCAATGCTAGTTTTTCTTTCATCTTATTTCTCTTGCTTTTACACCTAGTAGTAATAGTCTTAAATTGTCTGAATTTCTTGGATGAAACATTGTCAATTATTATTAATTTTCGAATAGTATTTCTTTCATCTTATCTGTCATGCTTTTTATCACAACCCCCAGATCGTCATTCCACGTTCTATAGTAAGCAGTGCGGATAGGAAATCAAAAATATTTTTTTTATTTCCTCCAGTCTCGAACTCGTTAATTATCAAATTAGTTACTAAGAAAATTAAAATGAAAGCAATACTAGTAAAAACATTGATAATTAACAATGCCTCATCAAAGAAATTCGAGTAATATTACAACTCTTACTCGTAGTGTATGTATACAAAGAAGATGGCATTTGATCAGGTGTTCGGGGGGAAATAAGGAATAAAGTTGCATTATTGTAACCTGTTGGTCTTCGTAGCCTAATCGGTAATGCAGCTCCCCCAGAAAAACAGACTCCCGAGGATAGGGTATGCACATTCGAGTCTCGCCGGGGGTTATTCTTTATTTCTTCTCTAGGGTACTTACTAAAGGTCGTTGAATGGCGATCTGGGAGATAAAAATCAACTGAAATTATGATGAAAGAAATACTAGTCAAACATTGAGTAAGTATTTATTCGTAATGTGAACGGGGGCTTTTTGATCAGTCGGTTGTTGGACATAGGTCTTTCTCAGGGTCGTAAAACGGGGTGGGATTGACTTTACTCTGCCATGCTGTCCAATTACGTGTTGGATATATGTCTTTCCCAAGGGCTTTAGTGCGAAGTAAACACAAACTGTCTCAGCTGGAGTTTGAACTCGGCTAACCGAACCCATTCTCCGTATCGTCAACAACTCGACCAATTCAGGATTTACGAAACCCTGCTAGGATTCGAACTTCCGACCTGGAGGTTGGCAGACAAGTGTCTCAACCATTGGACCACTGGTAACCTATTAAATGGATATTTGCTGCAAATAGCTGCTTAAATTTTAAAACGAAACTTAAATCCTGCGTGACGTCTGCGAAGAGTATATTCAAATATTTGCTGGTATAATTGTCCATTGTGATCTGAGTGGCTTGCATTACCCGGATACCAAGAAATGTAGACAATAACGGCGCTCAGTAACAGCAAATACAGAAAGAATAGTAATGAATAACATTGAAAGAAAGACCCAACTAAATAGGTGATTGTGTGTGGATTTGGCGAAGGAAAGAAAGGAGAGACTCGGGGGACAAATGACTGAATTTGTTGCATAGGTTGCTTGTTTTTATTGTCAAACTCCAGTCCATTGGAGTTTACTATACCCTCCCACCATAACAAGAACAACAAGAACTAACAAGACCAATCCTCACCTAATTCAAAGGAATAAACTCTTCAATGTTTGTCTATCACGTCAAGTTAAACCAATGCTATAAATAAAAATAAACATTTTCCTACCGTGATTTGAAATCACGACCAAGTGATTGCTAGGCGACTATCTTACCAACTGAGCCAAACTTACACGTCTTATATATTGACGAATTTATTCATGATATATACAACACAAGAGATACAGTAGTCATCTTCAATTGGAATAGAAGTAGGAGTGGAGTTTGATTCTGTAGCAGCCGAAGAATACAAGAGAAAACTAGAAAGCACCCAGAGAGCGCACACCTCTGCAAACGCCGTACACTAACTAAAAACTGAATGAAATATTAAAAAAACAAGGGAGACAACTTTAAATGTGCAGTTATTGAGTTACTTCGCTTGAAATTTAAATTTAGCCTTTTTCTATTAACTGTTCATTTTTTTAATTCAGCAAAATAATAAAAAATATCTCTCACTCGAAAATAATTCCTGGATCCGCCCCAAAGTTTAATCATTTTTTCCGTACCACATGGCCCAACCTTCCACAAAGTTTCCTTGAAATCCATTGTGAACTTTTGGAGATATCGTGTGCAAAGACAGACGGGCACGGGTGAATACATATACCTTTTCCAATTTCGTCGGCAGAGTTAAACTGAGGTCCGTGCGTCGTCTGCAAAGAGTCTATTCAAATACTTGCTCCTCGTGTCTCTTGCGATTCGTGAGGCTTACATAACTTGGACACAAAGACACGAAGACAATAACGTAGCTCAGTAACAGAAAATAGTAATAAATAAAATGTTTGGTTAGTCACTCAATAGAAACGGTCGCCTGACCAACGTCTATTGGCAGTAGACCGTGTTGGGGGGGTGATCAATTAGAAAATTGGAAAACGGGTGATCAATGAATAAATTACTTCTCTCGCCTTTCGTTGGGCAGTGATCACTAACAAAATATCTGAATCTTCAAAAAAAGAAAGAAGTGGACACAAACTAAGGGATCAATTTAGCATAAACTTACATTGTAAATTGAACACAGCCTATTTAGGGGGAATTTTAAAAAAAGTTTTTTTCAGGACATAATAAGGAGTAAATGTTGAAATTTTCAGCCCTCTAGCTCCATTGGTGCGCCCTGTACGCGTGATACATATTTACATAGCCAGCCGGACCCACTTAAAAACTGAAGAAACCTATGTTGATAGTTCTGGTGACAGTTTTGGTTGACGGTTTCTAATAGGTGATTGTGTGTGGATCTGGCGAAGGAGAGACTCGGGGGACGAATTAGTGAATGTGTTGCATGTTCTTATTTTTGCATCGGGTTCTGCTCGTTTTTGTCACGGAACCGAATAATACAAGAGGGAAAAGTGAGGGAACAAAAACTAAAGAGAGAGAGAGAGAGAGAGAGAGAGAGAGAGAGAGAGAGATAGAGAGAGAGAGAGAGAGAGAGCGAATCAGGGTTTTGTTGGTGTTGTCCTCCTCTCCTCCCTCTAAACCCGTTATCTGCGGCGGTGAAGAGCAATAGTCATCCATTGCAAGATAAAAGCTATTGTCCATTGCAAGTTAATCCATTGCAAGTCGTCAATTGCAGGATAGAAGCCCTTGTCCATTACAAGATAATCCAATGCAAGTTATCCACTGCAAGATAGAAGCTCTTGTCCATGGCAAGATAATACAATGTAAAAGTTATCCATTGCAAGATAAAAGCCCTGACTCACAGATAGAACTGAGTTGCCATTAATCACAATGAAACGGAAGTTAGCCTTACAACTGCAATGAATGACATTTCGCAGGTAATGGGTTAATCTTTTCCTTCTTGGTCTCCCTCCTCTCTCTCTTCGTTCTTTGATTTTCCCTAATCTTTCATTCCTCTGTCAGTCCTTTTCTGTCTCTCTCCTCTCCTTTTTCTCTCTTTCTTTTGTTTCTTTCTTTCAGACCATTTTTTTCATCTCGCTCTCGTCTTTATATGAGTGGCCGCGCATGTTAAATGTTCAACACGCCATTTTTAAACATTTTTAAATATTTTTAGAGCTACAATGCTCAGTTTTTACTGCATTGTTGTTCTAAAAATAATGAAAATATGAACTTTTTAAAGTTTCTACTCTAGGCACTTAACATGCGCGGCCGCTCATACCCCCTCTCTCTCTCTCTCTCTCTCTCTTGTTTTCTTATCCTCTCACATCCTTTTTCTTTCTGTTCTCTTTCTCTTCGCACCTATCTTTCCTCTCACTTCTCTTCCCTCTCTCTCTTGCTTTTCTTTCTTTTTCCCTCTCTCTATTCTTTGTATTTTCTCACTTTAGCTGAAAATGTGGCATAAGATCATAGAAAGACAGAGAAAACATTTTGATGACTGAATAATGATGCCATGAATTAATATGAATAAAAGATTTTGTCAAAATACTCACTGGAAACCTTTACATCAATCACATATGGTCGAATCCTCAAATTAGCGGAAAGGTGGCTTCAATCATAATGCAGAGTGTTCAAGCTTCAAAATAAAAAATACTGAGCATCGTAACTCTAAAAATAACGAAAATATCAACTTTTAAAAATGGTTTACTGGGAACTTATCACTCGCGGCCACTCATATATGTCTCCATGTGTTTCTTCTACGTACTTTAGTTTATGTCTTATATATGTCTTATATACGGCTTATATATGTCTTCTTGTGTTTCTTCTACGTGCTTTAGTTTATGTATTTTGTGCTAGTCGTTTTGGGAAATAGTTGAAGGTTTTTTTAATTAGAAAAATAGTTTTGAAAGTGAAAAAGAGTCTTTAATTCCAACTTACTAAAGTTATGAACACGTTGCAGCAATTATTTCATAATTAGAAACCGTCAACCGTCAACCAAAACCAAAAGGTGTCTTCAGTTTTTAAGTGGGTCTGGCTGGAAAACTGGTCATGTATGTATCACGCGTATAGGCCACACCAATGGACATTTACTCCTTACTGACGTTTCTTTGGTTTTTTTTTAAAATTCCGCCTCATAAAAAGTTTTTAGCGTGGAGAGGGGGTTCAATTTGTAATGTAAGTTTATGTTAAATTGGTTCCTTAGTTTGTGTCCGGCAGCATTGAAGTGTGTTTTGTTTTGAAAATTCGGACTTTTTTTTAGTGATCACTGCCCAACAAATGTCGAGAGAATTAATTAATCCATTGAGCACCCCTTTTCCCAATTTTTTAATTGATCACCCCCAACATGGTCTGCTGCCAAAAGACGTCGGTCACGTGACGGTTTCAATTGAGTGACTAACCAGACCTGTTTACTTTTTTTCTATTATTAAATAAAGTATTGTAACCGCTTGTATTAATTTTTGATTATATTTATTTATAATTGCTTTAATAATACTACTAGTGCAAAAACAAAAACAAAAACGATAAACATTGCATCGATTTTCGGGGTAAAGGGTACGTTTAAAAGGTAAGATTTGGATTTCTGTTAACCATGATGTTCCTGTAGCTAAGTGTTTTAGCAGCTGGGCGTAAGCCAGGCTTGTCTCTGGCTAAGCGGGACGTGAGTTCGAATCTCACCCGGGTCTTATTCTTTATTTCCGATTAGCGCTGTTTGATCGCTGCCGTAGTGTGACCGCCCCAGTTGAGTTGTGATAAAAACAACTAACCATTTAAGATGAAGGTAAATAGTAGTCAGAATTAATACAACGTGTCAGCAATTTCTGCTTAGAAAGCATCCAACGACGGTTCTAATTTGCGAAACTCAATCTGTTTAAAATGGAACGCGGAACTAAGGCAAAGAATAATAAGCAATTATCGTCTGGCCTCCGTCTGCTGCACTTGTCTGCTGCACTTGTCTGCGCTCTTTTCTCTTCCACCTTCTGACCCCCCCCGCCCAGATAAACATTCTTTATTTTTTAATCGTAACATTATATACCAGTACTTTTTAAACCATTGTCAAATTCCAGTCCAAGTCTGGAGTTGAATTTGTTTTTCTACCGCAACAAGAACAGCGAGAACAATAAGAACAAACCTCACCAAATTATGGGGAGTAAAAATGAGGCCTAAATCAGTTTAATATTTGAAAGCGTCAATACAAATCTGTCAGCATGGGGTTCTTCAGTTTTCAAGTTGGTCTGGCTGTCTGGCTGGCTTTGTATGTATGTATCACTGGTACAGGAGGGCTGAAAATCTATGTATTCCTTATTATGTCTAGAAAAAAACCATTTCTTTTTTTAAAATCTCCCCCTAAATAGGTTTTAAGTGCTCAATTTCCAATGTAAGTTTATGCTAAATTGATGCTAATTGAAAAGTCAGACGGTTTCTATTGAGTGACTAACCATACCTGTATATATAGAATTCTAGTTCTATAGAATTCTAATTATAGAATACTCTAATCGAATGCTAATGCTAATATAGAATGCTAATTCTATAGAATTCTATTTCTAGCAGAATAGTAGCTAAAATCTCAGAGGAAATAAAGTTACAAGTTCCCTGCAGTGATTCTCCGGTGTTTGCATTTATAAATTCATGATCCAACTAACTCATCTGGTCTCTCCTAAAAGCTGATATTACAGTAAGTTTGGAAAATATCCTTCTACGTACTTTGAAATTAGAAAAGCATTGGTAGAGATAAATAAGACCATAAGTTCAATGTAGTATGTACATTGAACTTATGGTCTTATTTCTCTCTACCAATGCTTTTCTAATTTCAAAGTACGTAGAAGGATATTAAAAAAACGCCTTAAAAATTAAACGTAAGATTTTTATCGGCTGAATTGGGAAAAGATCAGCTAGATGTTGCCGAAAAATGGCTAATTTGGCAACCCTCTGTTATCCTTGTGTCCCCCTTCCTATTCTCTCCAGGTACACGTCTCAGCTTTTCCGTTTACCTTTACTTTGACCCCCTTGCCAATTCTCAATTTTGCCCTTTCTCTTTCCCTTGCCACTTCCCATCTTTGCTCTTTCCCTTTACTTTGCCCCCCTTGTCACTTCTCAGCTTTGCTCTTTCCCTTTACTTGCAAATAAGTGGCATGGGGACCCATTCCCCATGCCACTTATTTGCAAAATTAAAGATGTAAAACGTCTGTATTTAAGAATGAAACAAAATAACCCCTTCCTTCCTCTTTCTGTTGTTTAACGTAATCGGAACCGACCGATCGACCAACAAGTATCTTATTGAGATGCGTTTGGACGCATCTAAAATATATCAAAAGTCCGGCTCCATTGCCATTAAAAAGTAATACAGTCCACTTTAATGGTAATGCATTTTAAATATCATCATCATCATCATCATCATCATCAGCAGCAGCAGCAGCAGCATCATCATCAGCAGCAGAAGCAGCAGCCGTTAGGTCCACTGTTGGACGAAGGCCTTTCCCATCTCCCTCTACGACGAGCATGATTGCGCTAAACTCGGTCATGTCTTACCGGCAAACGTTTCTATCTCGCCTCTCCATCTTGTATCTGGTCTTTTCTTGCTGCTAAGAGTTATTCCTAACATTGTTCTTTCCCTTGCCCTCTGTGCTATTCTGGTTTTGTTTTCGAGTGGTTTTGTAAGTTTCCAGGTTTCGCACTCGTTCATCATAGCTGGTATCTGTGTAAATCAAGTCGTTCATCCTTCATGTTTCATTCACCCTTCATTCACCCTTCATTCATCCCAGAATAATTTCATTCAACCTTGAGTGAATCATTCACCAATTTAAGAAGCACCACTATATCTATCCGCCCCCTCTCTTATATTGCACGCAGAACCTTCTTGTGTTGTTTGATTATTTTCCCAGGCCCGTCTCTCTTCAAAGGGAACAAAGACGTCATACGTAATTTCTTTTGTTTTTACGAAGAGCAGACGATAAAAATAAAAGCCGTCTTTTGTGACTTTGAAAACATTTTAAAGTAAAAAATACATTGGCTTTTATGCATAGTTACCTTTCGGCCACTTCTCACCAAAGGGTTACGAAAAAGGAAGTTATTAGCCAGAACATTTAAGACCAATAAAAAACATGTTAACATGGATTAAGTACGTTTCATCAGCGCCGATTCAGCGTTGCCGATAAAAGCGACGCTGTTTCAGCAGAGGCCGTTCCAACGCCAGATTATTCAGCGCCAATATCTTCCAGCGCCGCAAGTATATAGTTTCACAACAAGGCTAGCCAAGATATAACTGTGAGTGTGAGCAATTCGCGCTGAATGAAGAGCTTTTTGCTAATATTGTTTCTAATTAACAGAATCAATAGAAACACATTTTTTTAAATAGAAATATTTTCTTTTTAAATTATAAGGAAAAGAATGTTATTTTCTATAGTTTTGAGAAGGGTCATGAATATTCAAATGGTTCTTCGGATGATTGAACTCCTTGTTATTTGTGTTGTAAACACGACGTTTCGGCCGATCCATTCACCCGGGCCCTGTGCTATAAACATAACTTCTGTGTAACCCATCACACTCGGATTTTACACCTGAAGAAGGCCGAAGAATGGATCGGCCGAAACGTCGTGTTTACAACACAAATAACAAGAAGGGGTTCAATCGTCCGAAGAACCATTTGAAAAGAATGTTATTTATTTAATTCATTTGAATTTTAAAAACATATGCGACATTGTCCTGAAATTTAGCTATAACAATTTAATTTCTGTAGTATTCTAAAAATCTTTAAACCAAGATTTAGAAAAAGATAGAAGCTTAATATAGTGGGAGTAACTAAAAATATTATCAGATTTGGTAGGGGCGCTGAAACGGCGGTACTGAACCCGACTGGACGGGCAGCGCTGAACTGGGCATTCCCCTGTTAAAATGCCTTATTGATGCTAAAATTGTAAAAGTCAGAAACACTAAAACATGACATGTTTAAAATGAAGGCTAAAAGAACAATGGGAGTGTTAAAATGACTAACAAGCAATAAAACAAAACAAACAACAGTTGTTAAACTGTTAAAATGACTTATTGGTGTTAGAATTATAAAAGTTAGACAAACTAATGCATGTCTTGTTTGAAATGAATGAATATATTAATCAACTAATATAAAATTATTGTTTCCAAAATTTTAATTATATATTTCTTTATTTTCAGGTAAGTTAACCTTTCTCTGTCAAGACCAATTGATATGCAAGTAAGTAACTGAAAATATCTTACTTATAGAATATGCCACTTTATTTGTTATAGAAATTAAATGTTTAAAGTATTACATCAAAATCTATGTCTGTATATATTCTAGCAACACAAACACACACACACACACACTCTCACACACACATACTCTCAAGACAGAAAGACTTACCACCAAATACAAAACACACTCACTACCAAACCAACAACCCTCATTCGGATAGAAACCTCGGTCCATGCAGAAAGATCACTTCTCCGACTTCCTTTTGAAAAACATGTTAAGGTATTAAATAATTTCCACATAGTCTTTTCCTAGCATTATATATTCTTTTGTATATATACGAGTTAATCTCGGCAGAAAGAAATCACAGATATATTTGAATTTCTACAATATTATTTTTCAAGAAAATAAACTACTGAATTGTTTCAGTCGAAGAGCCCATTGTTCCAAATGGTGGGTAGGATATACTTTTATCAGCAAAATTGTTACCTCTGAGTGGAAGAGTACATTGTTACGGACAGAGAAACAGAAGAAATCACGTCGTTCGTTATAGAAGTAGATTAAATTCGTGACATTTGACGTTTAAGTAAAATAGAGTTGGTATTTTTTTAATCAGCCTTTTAAGGTCTGTTGTTGGACATAAGCCTTCCCCAAGTGTAAGACATGGGGAGGGGTTGGCCTTACGCTGCCACTCTGGCCCCTGACGTGTTGGCAGGGGGTGGAGAGGATGAGTACATGCCTTTCCCAAGGGCAATTATTGCATAGTGAACACAAACTGTCGCAGCCGGAGCCGGTAACCGTTTGGCCACTCGCACTCCCCAACAATTAGTCTAACAGCGCTTATCTCTCTTGAAAATACAACATAAGACCATCTTGTTTCAGAAGTATTGCAAAGTTGCTCGGACTCCACATATCACAAGTTTCTCTGCCTATGTGAAAATAGACTTAGAGACAACAAGCATCCGAAGTGGCGTCACTCACTTCATGGGGGGGGAGTCATCGTTAGTGCGAAGTAAACACAAACACACTGTCCCAGTCAGCGTTTGAACTCGGCTCGCCGTGTCCATCCTCGGTGCTCTTAATCGCTCGGCCAAACCCGCACCTCTCCCCAGTGCTTAGATAACCAGACGAAAGAGTTCAGATGTCAGGCTTTTCCTCGACGGTGCCAACTTGGTGGAGAATATTAACCACAAACGCTTCCCGGACAAAAGATGTTTTTTTTTTAATTCATGAGGTTAAATCGCACGGACTAAAATAGACTTCAAAGGTATTCTTTGTATGCAGTTCAGCAGTAAAATATAGTATGCGTCACCATGAATAATTATAGAACGGGTCCGGTTAGTCACTCAATAGATACCGTCACTTGACCAACGTTGTTTGGCAGCATGCAGCCATGTTGGGGGTGATCAATTAAAAAATTCAAAGAATAATTCAATGAATAAGTTACTTCTCTCGACATCAGTTGCATCACTAAAAAGACCGAATTTTCAAAAAAAACCCAAAACAAGTGTGAACGCTGCCGGACACAAACTAAGGGACCAATTTAGCATACACTTAAATTGGAAATTGAACCCCCCACACTAAATACCTATGAGGGTGGGGGTAAAACAGTGTAGATGTTTAAATTTCAGCCCCTAGCTCCATTGGTGCAGTTTGTACGTGTGATACGTACATAGCCAGCCAGCCAGCCAGACTCAGTTAGAAACTGAAGAAACCTATGTTGACAGTTTTGGTGATAGTTTTGGTTGACGGTTTCTAATTATGTATGCATTATTTTATTCCTTGGGGGTTCGAATAGGCTTGCCAAGAATCAAGAAAAGTTGAGTTTACATACGACCGCCTTTGGCCACAGGTCTGAGGCACCCGGTAAGAATCGCACTAGGCATCGTAGTAATGATCCGCGAGTCTAGATCGCTGGCCAATGTTCTGCAGGGAATCTTCTTAGCTTTTCACTTGAACGTAATAATGATCAAACTTCTATATGAGTCAACTTTTAGTCAACTTCGTTTCATGATGACACAAAACTACTGACAGATCGCCGTGGCCCAGTGGTTAAATGCTTGGCTACGGTTCATACCACAGACCGGTTCATACAACAGACATTTAAAGAAAAATGGTACTCAATGCTTCTCCGCTAAGCACTCAGCACAA
>VCCN01004446.1:7731446-7744573 GCA_006491835.1 Architeuthis dux | reverse complement strand
GGTTTGGAATCAGATGTGTCCTTCTCCTAGACTATTTGCCAAACCCGAATCTAAAAGGCCCACTCTGCCCTGCTATTTTACCTATAGCTTGGAGGGGTGGGGGTTAAGAGATTGAGTCATGCCTTTCCCAATGGCATTATTGCAAGTTGAACGATGATAATGATTTTGATGATCATCATCATGTTATATTTCTGGACATAGAGCGATAGGGTTGCAAGCTAATTCATTTCCCTAACCAAGACCTGTTTCTTCTTTGTCCTTGACATGACACAATCGTCTTCGTTCTCACTGTGATAGGAGAGAACGCGGTGGGTGGGTGCTTGGAATAGGGTACATTGTCTTCCCGGGAGGCGGGGGGTCAAAGGCCAACAGTGATAGGGCAGCAGTCATTTTTCAAACATCGCTGGGTGATTTGTGTAGTTGCACGACTTCTTGCGCTCAATGTCACAATAAGTACGCCGGGCGACACATAACGACCGTCCCCGTCTCCACTTCGGGACAAGTACAAATGGAAGGGGAGGGGTTCCAGGTCAAAATAACACATATTTCTACCGTCATTTATTTTAAATTTTCCTCACCTTTGTTTTCTTACCCTCCTTTCACACTCTCTTTCGATTATTTCACCTCCTTTCGTCCTTTCTCATTCTTTTTGTCAATTGTTCCTGGCAGCAACACTCCTTACTCTCCCATTACTCACCTCATTCGTCGGCTTATTTTCAACTTGTCGTTTGTATTAAAAACTGTAAACCAAAACTATCACTAACATTGTTAACATAGGTTTCTTCAGTTTTTAAAAAGGTTGGTCTGTATTTATCACGCGTACAGAGCGCACCAATGGAGCTAGAGGGCTGAAAATTTTAACATTTACTCTTTATTATGTCTAGAAACAAAACGTTTTGTTTTTTTTTGCAATCCAACCCAAATAGGTTTTTCGTGGGGGCAATCTAAGTTTATGCTCAATTGATCCCCCGTTTGTGTCCGGCAGCATTCACACTTGTTTTCTTTTTAGTGATCACTGCCCAGCAAATAGCGAGAAAAGTAACTTATTCATCGATCACCCCTCTTTCAAATTTTTTAATTGATCAGCCCCAACACGGCATTCTGCCAAAAAGACGTTGCTCGTGTGACGGTTTCTATTGAGTGACTAACGAAACCTGTCTTTTTGTGTATTATTTCTGACAGCGACTCCCCTTATTCTCCCAATTATCCTATTACTCTCCTTATTCGTCGACTTATTTTCAATTGGTCGCTTGTATTTATAAATATCCGAGTGTCGTACTCGTCAAAAAAGGCTGTTCAATTCAAAAGTACATTTAATATTATATTCACCTCTGCCATACGACCAAATCGGTTCTCGTACGATCACCGAAGTTGAGAAACGTAGAACTTGGTCAGTACCTAGATGAGTGACCAACTGGGTATACCAGGTGCTGTAAGAATCTGGAGACCATGTAGAGATGTTGGATACTGGGGTGTCGAAGACTTCCTTGTAAATATATCTGGACATGTTTTTATTACACAACATACAATTTTGTCGGCCGGAGAGTGAAGAGTGGGAGAGAGATAAGGAGAACCGCCAGTCTGTCCCCAACAGGGACAGCGGTCTCGTCCGCTGATGTCTGTCTCTTCTTTGAGTGACGAGATTTCTGTCCGCCCGCGAGTTTTCTATTCGGGCCTGCTTTATAGGTTTCTCTAACGCCTACGCATGTGGCATTCACATCCTGTTTGGACACCGGCGCAATATACCTATTTCCTAAGGTGACTGGGGTCACTTACATTTCCGCACAGGTGTCTGACCCCAGGATAACATTTAGATATCATAACAGAGAGCCTCGCGTTAGCCCCCCCACACACACACACCAAGTGGTTGGGATCTCGTAAAGACAAGATAGATTTTGCCGGGGTTTCCAAGTTTCAAGATTTGCTTAGACTAAATCACAGCTGACCACTTGGACATTCGTGCCTGTCTCCTGGCCCTCGTGCGGTATCCGGCATTTTCATCGCTCGCAAGATAATCGCCGGAATTTTCATAGCAGAAACAGCTACTTCCTAGCCACATTTTGTAGCCGAAACGAAACGAAACGATAAAGTCAACTTAATATGTTGTCGCTGTTTAAGCAAAGTACAGACGTTGTTTGTCAATGATTCCGCGGGAAATCGACACGTGGGAAATTAAAAAATCTGACAAAAACCAGCATATTATTCGATTTTAATAAAATGTTCGATACTTATTTATTAAAGGACGAATTTTTAACCAGGAAAATTAAGTAAAATAATTTTTTTCTCAGCAGTTTTACTCGATTAATTATAATTCAGGCTTTTGATCGGTGGAACAAATCTTTTTATTACTCAATATTCGTTTTAAAACAGACTTTTCTTTTTCGAGTTTTGCGCTATTGTAGAACTTGTTATAAATTGTTGTCTGGGTCAATACAATGCTAAACCGCGATAAATGAAAGCCTCCCATAGCGGTCAATTTATACGAACAAAAAAACAGAAAATAATATATGAAAATATATTAAAACTACAGGCGGTAAATATTTCTTCATTATCATCATGCTATATTTAATTATTTATTCTTGTTATAATATTTTTATAAGTTTCAGTCTGACCAATCTATAAAAAGAATGACAAATATACATTTAAAACAATTTCTAGTTTGTTATTAGCGACACCAGATAAACGGGGAGTTTTATCGTTTCGTTTCATTTCGGCTATAAAAAGTGTCTAGGAAATAAAACGCCGGCTACGAAAGTGCCGTAACCCCCCTGGTGCATGACGCGAAGTGAGGGAGAAAGAGTAGAACCCCAGCTCCACACAAAATACCCTTCCTATCTCTTTCCTGTTTGTTTGGATTTGAAAACTGCTACGTTGGTCCAAATAGTTCTTCGGACGATTGAACTCCATCTTGTTGTTTGTGTTGTTAGCACGTCGTTTCGCCTGATCCATTTTTCGGCCTTCCTCAGGTTTAATATTCGAATGTGATGGGGATAAACAGAGGTTTTTAACTTTGAAGGAGGCAACCCGTATAACGTAGGACTCGGGTGTTTCTTATCATTGTCTTGTCGGGTTTGGTCTTCCATACCTTGTCCCTGTTGAGTAGCAGAAGCCACATCGGATTAAACTCCGAACTTGTCTGACTAATATATTCAGTCGACATGTTGATATGTGCTGCCACTTTGATTTTTCTCTGTTTCCAACAGCGTTCTCTGTCAATAACGGATCAGCCGAAACGTCTTGTTAACAAAACAAACAACAAGAAGGAGTTCAATCGTCAGAAGAAATATTTGAATGACCCTTCAAAACTATTGAAAACATCTGCTACGTTGGTGTTTTGATATTCCTTTCAATCGCTGTATTCACGACTCGGAGTAACAGTTATGCGAATAAAAAGAGCTACAAATCACATAACAGAATTGATCTGTTTTCGACTTTATCATTTTAACTCCACGTTCGGTTACACGTATGCAACGAGTGCACACGGGGTGCACGTGGTATCGTTACACGATCTCTACATTACGCTCAATAACACCAATGGCCCCCTTGCGCCCCCCCCGAACCCTCTGGCTTGCCAGCTAGCAAGAAATGAATGAATGAATTTACCTCTGACAAGTTGGGAGCGTATATTTATTCACTTATGACTGTCCGTCTGTCTGCCTGTCCGTCTGTCTGTCACGATATCTCCAAAATGTCTCAATGAATTTCAATGTAATTTTGTGGAGGTCTGGGTAATTTCTTGTCTGTACTATTAAAATATATTCCTGTGGTTCGGTATCTAGTGTAGTGTAAACAAGGGTTGCGGTATACTGTGGTTCGGAGAAATAAAGAATATAGTTATATGGCTAAATTTGGATGATTCCTGTACGATAAGACGCTGTCACGAAAAGGTAGGCTCTCACGGATAAAATATGCGAGTTCGAATCCCGCTATAAACCTATCCTTTATTTCCAATCTGCGCAGCTTACCGACGGTCGTAGAATGACGATCTGCCAGTTGAGATAAAAACCCACGGAAATAAGATACTAGTCAAATATTAACCCTCTACTTATATAATGCACCCCGTGTATGTCTATAGTTTTGTTTGTAACATGTGTCAAGGGAGATAACTATTAAATGCTAATTATAGAGTATCTCCCTAACTTATATATATATATATATATATTTTGCAAATGCATACAAAATCCTGGTTCATTCCGGTTTAACATAAACAAGAAAATTCAGAGCAACATAATGTGTTTTATATTTTATAAGTACAATGCATTTTTTGCCGGCACGGATAGTGGAAGATAAATACATAAGTAATGACCTTACGCTGGTTACGGCTTCAGGCGTCCCTGCTCGGGTGCCACATATCAGATTACTGATTACTCGACCCGTTTGCGATATGTGAAATAGACTTAGAGGTGACAAGCACCCGGAGTGGCGTCACTCACTTCACCCTGTGCTATTTTACCCATAACTGCGGTGGGGGAGATGGATTCATGTCTTTCCCAAACGCAATAGTGAGGGGTGAACAGAAACTTTCCCAGCCGGAGTTTGAACTCGGCTCGCCATTCTCCGAGCCGTTATCCACTAGGCCACCCGCACCTCTTTAGTAGTCATCTTTAAACCCCAGCCTTAAAAAAAAGAAATCTTATCAGAATCGGCATATGTTGTCTAACCTGTATTTAGAACCTATTCCACAGCTTTGATAATTAGTGTCATGAATACAGCACCTGCAGCTGAGGAGACGGTAATTTATGATGTTACAATATAAATGAAACGTAAGGCATAGGGCCACGGGATTTGGTGTCCTCAAACAATTGGTGGCTTTTATACATTTGAAATGTTTGAGCGTATGTTCACGTTTGCAATATTAAAATCGGACCTCGTCTTTTTTCTATCGAGAATGAATCCAGTTTTCCTTTCTGAGAGATTCGCTTCAAGCTGCCGTTTCCGGTTCCCGACGATTCGTTTGAAAACGACCTTTCATTAAGGATGCATCTGCAAACACGTGCAGATACACGAGCGATAATACACCCGTTCCGCAAACAAGTCTGGGATTGAAGCCGCGACTTGTGGATGCAACAATTATGCATTGACCACAACTAACCTTGGTAACGCGCACACATGCACACATGCACACATGCATCGCATTACGCTACAATGACTGGTGGTTGAGAGTTGCCAAATTTAAAATCATCATTTTTGTCGGTTTTCCTGTAGGACTGTCTTCAAATCATGTAAATCCTTTGTTTTTGGGATCTTTCGGAGAAAGCAAGCGTTAATAATAATTAATAATAGTTGGCCTTGCGATGTCGTATGTATTTTACTTTAAAACATTCCCCTAGGTCCATTGAGTGTGCATGCCAACTTTGGTTGGACGAATCAGACCTTTACTATTATATAGAAAAAGATAAAAATCAGATCATTATTATCGGTATGACAGCGAATGTAGACGCTACAATTTTCTTTTTACGAAAAGAAAATAATATATGTGAATATACAGCTTATTTGGGGCCTACTGGAACCGTTTTAGACACTGGGTAAAGTCAAAAGTTAAAAAAAAGAAGTGGTTCGACCGAAAACCGATCCTAGTAAAATAATATAATAGATTATTGTTATTATCATTATTATTACACCGGTTCGCGTAAGATCACCGAAGTTAAGCAATGTCGAACCTGGTCATTACCTACATGGGTGACCGTCTGACAGTACCAGGTGCGGTAAGCAATCGGGGATCAATCACTGGCCGAGTCATACAAAAGACTTTTAATAAATACTACTCAATGTCTCTCTGCTGTAGGATAATAGCGAGAAAAGAAAGAGAAGCCATCCAGCCATTATTATTAATTTTTCAACTAGTATTTCTTTCATCTTAATTTCAGATGCTTTTTATCGCAACTTCTCAGATATACATTCTACAACCGTAGGCAGTTGGGAAACTAAAGATTAAGACTCAGGCGAGACTCAAACTCGCATCCCTTTTCCCCCAAGAAGCCTGTCTTTGCGGGACAGCTGCTTTACTGATTAGGCCACGAAGGCAACCGGCTCATTATTTTCCCTGAATGCACGATTCTCTGCCATCTTTAATGTTTATATACACTAGTAGTACAGACTTGGTACTTACTTGGCCCAGGACCCGTGCTATGGCTTCAAAAAAGGTAAAATATGCCCAGACTTGGGGATACAGTTGCCCCGAGCAGCACTTCCCCATTGTACTTAAAGGGGATGGTCATAGATCGCCCTGACGCCTTTGTGAGACTGTTCACGGGGATTGCCTCTGTACGGGGAGTGCATTTGGTGCATTGTACCGGGACCGGGAGGGCCAAGGCGGACCCGAGACTGTTTTCGGTAGAGCTCTCTATCAGAACTAAGTCGATACGATATCTCCATTAAGCGTCAAGCGAACATGGTATGGCGTGCTAAAAGGGCTATAGCAGATGAAAACAGGATGGCTAAAAGACGAGGGTGTTTGTACAGTGTGTGGCGGGGGGTTGCACCGTCTTATAAAATTCCTCATGGAGGCCCTGTTTGCACACACGTACGCGTGTAGACACCCACACTAAATTCGACGCTTGTATCACATTCCGCCGTCGTGAGGAGGTAGATCATACCTACACTAATAGTACCTGTAGCAATATTATCTTGAATTTATCATTAAACCAAGCATTGTTATTTATTACATTTTCAATTAGTATTTCTTTCATTATAATTCCAATTGCTTCTTATCGCAAATTCTCAAATCGCTCATTCTGTGGCTGTCAGACAATTTTAGTCGGATTAAAAGAAGTTGTGATAAAACAACTTAAAAAAACAATACGGAGAAACCGTCATGCGACCAATGTCTTTTGGCAGCGTGCCGTGTTGGGGGTGATCAATTAAAAAAAATGGAAATGGGGTGATCAATGAATAAGTTACACCCCTCGCCTTTTGTTCCCAATTTAAAAAAAAAAAAAATATAGTCGAAATTAATACAATGAATTACAACTTCATTTAACAATAGAAAAAGAAAGTAAACAGGTCTGGTTAGTCACGTGACTAACGTCTTTTGGCAGCATGCCATGTTGCGGGGGGGGTGTGATCAATTAAAACATTGGGAAAAGGGGTGCTCAACGGATTAATTAATTCTCTCGACTTTTGTTGGGCAGTGGTCACTAAACAAAAGTCCGAATTTGTAAAAAACAAACAAGCGTGAACGATGCCAGATACAAACTAAGAGACCCATTTAGCATAAACTTACGTTGCAAATTGAACCCCCTCTCCCCGCCACTAAACACCGATATAGGTTGAGAATTTTCTAAAAACAACAAAAAAAGTTTTTTCTGGACATAATAAATATCTACTATTGGAGCGGCCTGTACGCGTGATACATACAGACATAGTCATCCAGCCAGTCAGCCAGCCAGCCAGCCAGTCAGCCAGTCAGCCAGCCAGCCAGCCAGCCAGCCAGTCAGCCAGCCAGCCAGCCAGCTCAGCTTAAAAACTGAACAAACCTATGTTGACAGTTTTGATGACAGTTTTGGTTGACGGTTTCTAATTAAGAGGAAGGTATATAGTAGTCGAATTGTGTCACACAGTAGTCGAAATTGATTCAATGAGATTAAGAATCATTGCAGAAGATAATAAAGACCGCCTATGCCCTCATAAAATTGAATTTTGTGTCGGCTGCGAAAATTAACTCCTCACTATTCGAAGTGAAAAATATTTTATGTGACACAAAAGTTTTTAACTGCACTTTGGAGACGAGACATCAACCCGCTTCCCTACCTTTGTAGTGGACGAGGAACATAAAATCTTTTATAACTGAACCTCACATATTTTATCTTCACACCTATGAATAAAACTAGGTAAGCTGTCGTCATTTAGCTTACCTTATCGAGTCATGAAACGGCCTCATCTTCCTAAAAGCCGATATCTTTTTACAAAGAATAATATTAAGGAAGAAAAACGATTCTATGAAGAAGTTAGGAGACAAACAAAAGGAAATAAGGCTGTACACCTTTTCTCGAGCAAGTTAAAAATTACAGAAAGCAAATTAAAAAATACAGTATGCAAATCAAAAACTACGGCATGCAAATTAAAGACTACCACAAGCAAATCAAAAACTACGGCGAGCAAATTAAAAACTACGGCGAGCAAATTGAAAGATATGGCGAGCAAATTAAAAACTACGGCGAACAAATTAAAAGATACGGCGAGCAAATTAAAAACTACGGCGAGCAAATTAAAAACTACGGCGAGCAAATTAAAAGATACGGCGAGCAAATTAAAAACTACGGCGAGCACATTAAAAGATACGGCGATCAATTTAAAGAATACAGCGAGCAAATTAAAAACTACGGCGAGCAATTTAAAGAATACAGCGAGCAAATTAAAAGATACGGCGAGCAAATTAAAAGATACGGCGAGCAATTTGAAGAATACAGCGAGCAAATTAAAAGATACGGCGAGCAAATTAAAAGATACGGCGAGCAATTTAAAAGATACGGCAATAAAACTGAATCGATGAACAAGAATAATCAAATAATTACTGATTCTGCTTTAATCGCTGCAAATATTTTTTTTCAATTTTAATTAACTGTAATTTTTAACTTGCTCGGGAAAAGATACGTTTTTAAAAACTTCACAGCTAAACTAAACAACGCTATACGGGGTCATTATAACATAGCATAAATAGAGATTGCGCCAGTAATCAATTTAAAATATATAATGTCGTTTTTTTGTTTAGCGCCCAAGCGAGAAAATTTGCGCCCTTAGTTGTATTCTAACGACCATTATTTTCAGTTTGGGTTGGGCCCCTTGACCTTTGCGCTCTAGGCGACCTCTCAGGTTTGCCTAATGGACAGGCCGGCTCTGGTTGAGCCTTGATCGGAGTAGTGCTGTGGTAGCTACTTTCTGGAGCTGGTGAAATATCACTATGTGTCGATGACATATATCGCTACATGATATATTATTGTGTATGTGTATGTGTTTATTCTCATACACATGGCACATTAACCAAAGTGTACAGTATACAGTTATTTCGGAGACTGTCCATGATGTCTATTCTCATACACATGGCACATTAACCAAAGTGTACAGTATACAGTTATTTCGGAGATTGTCCATGATGTCTATTCTCATACACATGGCACATTAACCAAATTGTACAGTATACAGTTATTTCGGAGATTGTCCATGATGCTGTCTTTTATCATTATTTATTTCACGAATTTAACATTACTAAATTTATAACGAAAGATATTTGAAAAGGAGCGTTATAGAGAATCAACGCTAAACGGGGTAACGCTAAGCGGGGTACCACTGTATTAGAACGAACTATACCAAAGAGACACAGTCAAATAACAAATAACTCCTATGCGGAGACAGAGATGAAACTGTCACGCATATAATCTACTTATATAATGAAGAGTGAGATTTTCTTCGTTCTCTGTCCGTAACCATTGACTCTTCCACTTAAAGATAACAAGTTTGCTGATAAAAATATCTCCTATCTACCATTTGAGACAATGGACTCTTACACAGTAACGTGTTTTCTTTTAGTTTCTTTCCTAAAAAAAAATCACCTAGTAGATTTCAAATACAGGTAGTCCCCGCTTCTCGGAAATCAAAAGTAGTGTTCAGCTTTTGTTTGGCAGCCATTCATTATAGAGGCAGCGCACACACACTTCCTCTCTCTTCTGCACACCAATCTCATGTATGTCCTACCGCCACAACCTGCGATGTCTCAGCCAGACATATCCTCATCATTTTTGAGGTCTGGTAACGCTAAATAATTTCCCTTATAAATTAATGGTAATTGCTTCATCGATTTACGCCATTTCGGCTTACGAAATGCTTTTATAGGAACACTGTACTTTCGGATAGCGGGGGAAACCTGTATGTTCATGATTTCTTTCACGGGGATTAACTAGTAAATAAATGAAGAAGATTAGTTGAGAAGCAATATAAAACTAGACATGACTGGGTAGGAACAGTGATTTACCGGTAACTATGCAAACGACTTGAATCGGTGTATTGATTTTTCTTTATTATTTATTCATTGATATTTATAAATCCTGTATCGTACACGGCATAATTTCTTCTTGTACGCGGCCGCGCAGCTTACATGGAACAGTAATGATCACCCATCTAAGTACTGGCCACACTCATCGTTGCTTAATTTCGATGATTCTGTAAAAACCGGTGTTTTTTAGCGAGACTTGGTCGTAAATCCATCCAACAGTGGAAAAAGTAAAATCAAATGTCCAATGTCCAAGCTAGCAGGTCAAAGAAGTAGGTCTGTGGACTCGGGCGATGGCGGATACAACATTTCCTCTCGCCCTTCTGCCCTTTGCCCTTCTGCCCCTTTGCCCGTCCCTTGCCACTACGCTTCCCGCTTGTTTCTATTGGTCGAAGTCTTCAAAGCTTTTTAGCCGGAAGTGCATCACTGCTACCGACCCCCCGCCCTCACAGCAGTATTTCCAAGAAACTTTTCCTAGGAAATGTTCAGGATTTCAAAATGTAAAACGTTACAATACTTGTTAGTGCTGTCAAAGTTTCGCTATGGGTATCCGTCGTCGTCGTCGTCGTCGTCGTCCTTATTCTCAATTGGATAACTTCGTTATTCCTTAATATATTTCAATGACATTTTGTATGTAGGCTTGTGGAGAGATTCTACCTGAGGGATGGTGAGTTATGACCGATCCGATTGTTTGTTTACATTTTATAAGCAAAAACCTTTGTTTTTCTTTACAATTGGGAAAATTTCCTGACCGATTTTGCTGTAATGTTGACAAAACCCCAGGAATTTGAAAAATGGCGAGTTACGGTCGATCCGATTTTTTGTTTACATTTTATATGTAAATAACCATATGTCAACATTCAAAAAATATTGAACTTTGGAACTGCTGAACCGATTAGAATAAAATTGTTATACAGGTTCTTAGGCACCTCATTACTGAAAATATATAACTTTTAAAGAATTTTAGGTTTTAAATGAAAAAAACGGGGTATCTCGACCGTTTTCTGTCGGGGACCTTTATACTTTTCAGATTTATTATTGGGACCTTGTGACAGACAAGGCAAATCTTTCTGAGTACCTATAATTAGCCAATGGCTCTACCTTGCGGCAGGTAACGGTTAACAAGATAGACGAACTGACGATTGAGGGTGAGTTCGCACCTCTCCGTGTGCTCCATTATGGTGATCTTGTATCTAATTATAAGTATAATATTGAATCAAATGATGGTTAATTTTATATCCGACAGAATATGATAATTATAATAAAATTTATTAGTTGAGAGTCTATATTTGCTCGGCGCCGGTGTGAGCGATTGCTAAACGAGAGGCCTAAATTAAATGTGAATAAAGAAACGTTCCCCGCACGGAGTTTGTTTCTTTATTCACATTTACGATTAGTCGCTCACACCGGCGCCGGGCAAATATAGGTTCTCAACTAATAAATGTCATTATACTTATGAAGTATAATATTATATTCAGCGACGGCGCTAGGTCCGACTGCGCCGCCTGCACCCCCCTGATTTCTGATTCTAACCTAATTATACTTTGTCGCAAATAATCTCTTGGTCAACGGTTTCTGATAACTAGTTCATTTGCAGAAGCCGTCGGTGCGCGCACATATCTTTGTCACGGCAAAACAAATTGGCCAACATAAGATATTTGTGCCCACTGACTACTAAAAATTCTAGGGAAAACACATTGCGTGACACCGGCGAAATCACGTGATGGCCCACTTGTCTCTGGCTTTAGTCGGTGAACAATATCCACGTTGTTGTCGTCGGAGTCAAAAAGACAGACAAGCGAAATGGAATGAATGACACTAATCAGTCTGTCAGTAAGCCACAAGCAGCAGCAGCAGCAGCAGCAACTGTGAGACGAAGAAAAACAAACCATTGACCATGTAGCTATTGTCGTAAATATCAGCTTTAACCAGAGTTGCCAGATAGTCGGAGACGTTTCTGGCTAAAAACACGCCAAAAATGGCCAAATGCTACAATTGTTTTAAAAACAAACATTGCAATACCTGCAGTACAGACTGAAAATAAGAATTTATTACAAATACTACAGCAACAAAGTTGTACGAATGACAGAGGTAAGGGTCTAATTTAGCATAACTTAAAACAAAACTGACATGTTACAAACTGACAGATTTCCTGAGAAAACGAAGGTCTTATGAACGGGAAGCACAAAAATTACTTGTTAGTTTTTATTTTGTATTTGTTTAAATAAAATATTCGAAAGAAATAGAAAAATGCCAAAAAACGTTCCCCAAAATGGCAACCCTGTGATACAAGACGGATACAAAAGTGTCATCTATTACATAATGTCAGTGAAATCTTAGAAATGTCTTTGGGATGTACTCAGCTCTTTATTACCTCTTCCAACAAAGTTGGAGAGGTATATATATTCGGTCGTGTCCATCCACCCGTCTGTCTGTCTGTCCACAAGATATCTCCAAAAGTACTCTATGGATTTCAAGGAATTATTTTTTCGAAAGGTGCGCAATGGGGTAAGGAAGGGTTGGTTAGATTTTGGGGCGGATCCAGGAATTCTTTTTTGATCGAGAGATTTTTCCGTTTTTGATTTTCCCATGCATTTATGTATACACTAATGACTGTCCAGACGATATCTCCAAAAGTTCTCAATGGATTTAAATGTAATTTGTGGAGGGTTCGACAATAGGGTACGGAAGAATTGGGTCGATTCCAAGTACAATTACCTCCCCTACCTGGTAGTTATATGTCCACACCACGTAATATCCCCAAAAGGTCATGTCTTTTCAAACGATATCTCCAAAAGTTCACAATGAATTTCAATGACATTTTCTGGAAGGGTGTCCATGGAAGAATTGATTAGATTTTAGGGCGGATCAATGTGCACAATTACTTACCCTGACAATGTCTCCGTGTGCTTTCTAGTTGATTGTACAATCAGTCAAATCTTACGAACAATTCAGAAGATAGGAAAATGGGTTACACATGAACTTTCGAAAACGAATATCGGCCAGCGTTTAAATACCTTTTTGTCTTTCTCTTCTTGCTCAACACAAAACGAACAGATATTTTTAGACAATGAAACCAATGGCAATGAAAAATAGATTCATTATGCAAGTCCTAAACAAAAGGGGAATTTTTTTACGGGGA
>VCCN01004446.1:7719114-7731346 GCA_006491835.1 Architeuthis dux | reverse complement strand
GATGATGATGATGATGATGATGATGATGATATATATATGGCAGGCGTTGGTAGGTAGCTTAGGTCTCTGTACAGGTATAAGCTAGAGTCATCCTGTCATATAGAGAAAGGTATTGAAGTCAATATCAATGTTGCCTTCCGGTTCCGGCTTTGACTCAACACCGGAAGTCCTGTCTACATCATTAAAGCAAGACAAGTTCTACTTATTTTAAAAGGTCAGATAAAGACGAAACCTCCTTACCGAAATCTCCTTGATACCGATTACACAGGTCTTCATAACTTAAGTCATCAAAAGGTGTTTTTATTATTTCAAATATTTTTTATGTATTTTGGTCGCTCAATTCAAAAATGAAAATTATTTTTTCTCCATCACATACCATTTTCTTCAAGACACACGCTTCTTAAATTTTGTAAATTACAGGTTTTCGAATAATTTTGCACTAAGCATTTTGATTATTTTAGATACTCTGGGTCAGGATGTTGAAAATGGCCTAAACAGCCGCAACATGTACGTCAGAAGGCATACACCAATACACAAGGCGGAACTACGTTTATAAAATGTTTTCATTTAGGCGTATTTGTATGTTTGGGCTGTGTTTAATCTTACTGTTTATAAATGTGTGTATGTGTGTGTACATATGTAAATGTGTGTATGTATGTGTATGTACATATATAAATGTACGTGTATGTATATATATATACATGTGTGTGTGTATGTACATATATAAATGTGTGTATGTGTGTATGTATATATATAAATGCATGTATGTGTATGTATATACATAAATGTGTGTATGTATGTGTATGTAAATATATAGATGTGTGTATGTATGTATGTGTATGTACATATATAAGTGTATGTATGTATATACACATAAATACACACATTTATAAACAGTAAGATTAAACACAGACAAAAACATACAAATACGCCTACATGAAAATATAGATACCCATTGGAGGGACCAAGCGACCAATCGCATAACAATTAATTGTATTGAGCTCTCTTCGGATCATAACTAAGGTTACAAGGATACTGATGCATAAGTGTATCATACATCCAATATTACCCCCTCTCTCTCTCTCGCTCTCTCTCGCTCTCTCTATATATATAGGCGTTAATACACATGAAAAGGTTCAACGGGTATATTTGAATTTCTATGAAAGTATTTCTTTTTAGAAAAGAAACTACTAAACTTGTGTCAATGGAAAAGTCCATTGTTTCAAATGGTGGGCAGGAGATATTATTATCAGCAAATTTGTTACCTTTAAGTGTAAGAGTTCATTGTTACGGTCAGAGAAAGAGAAAACAAGCACGCTCTTCAGCATATAAGCAGATAATGACACACCAGAATACAATGGTAGGGTTGACTGTGGTAAAGCCTGTTCATTATCTATCCCATTCTGAGTAGAATTACGTTAAAGCCTCGCTGAAACAGCGGTTCTTACTAGATCACCGAAGCTAAGCGGCGATGAGCCTGGGCAGTACTTAGAGGGTGTGATATCAGGTACTGTAAACCCCAGCTAAAGGTAAAATAGAGCAGGGTGAAGTGAGTGACACCACTTCGGGTGCGTGTCGCCTCTAAGTCTATTTCATATATCGCGAGCCGAGAATAGATTTCTGATATGTGGAGCCCGCGTACGGTCGACATAAGCCATAGCCAGCGTAAGGGCACTACTTACTTACTCCTAGTTGTTTTCTGTCCTCATGCATGCTGCCTTATTCCATTCATAAAAATAACCCATTCATCGTTCACACACTTTCTCAATCACCATAATACCACACTTTCTCAATCACCGTAATACCACACTTTCCCAATCACCGTAATACCACACTTTCTCGATCACCGTAATATCACTCTTTCTCAATCACCATAATACCACACTTTCTCAATCGCCTAAATACCATTCTTTCTCAATCACCATGATACCACACTTTCTCAATCACCATAATGCCACACATTCTCAATCACCATAATACCACACTTTCCCAATCGCCTAAATACCACTCTTTCTCAATCACCATAATACCACACTTTCTCAATCGCCTTAATACCACACTTTCTTAATCTCCTAAATACCACACTTTCTCAATCACCATAATACCACACTTTCCCAATCGCCTAAATGCCACACTTTCTCAATCACCGTAATATTCTATGACGGCACACTAAGAAATATTTACGCGGCACACCAACTCTTTATTCCATTAAAATATGAATACATGTTTAACATCCTACCTCCACATAGCAGTAAACCTCCACCACCACTCTATCTACTTCCACCCCACCACCACTCTACTCCCCCCACCCCACCACCATTCATATCCAACATCATCACTCGTCACTCATCATCGAGTCTTTAATTAGCTTAACCCAGTGTTCATCAAACCTTATTGTATGATAAGGCACACTAAGAAATAGATTTGACTTACATGGCACACCAACTGTTTTTCCCCTTTTTTTCTTTCTTTTTCTTTCTTTCATCTCCTTTAATTTCTTCTTCTTCTTCTTCTTCTTCTTCTTCTTCTTCTTCTTCTTCTTCTTCTTCTTCTTCTTCTTCTTCTTCTTTACTGCTTTCTTCTGACCACCTCTTTTGTCTCATTTCACTCACATATTTTCCCGCCAATAATCCAAAAACCAAATTCCCGCTTTGTGCATTTTCGCGCCAATAAAACTAATTGCCAGTTCGGAATCTTCTTTCTCTCTTTTTGTGTTTCCGAATTTTTAAAAAATTATTTCTTTTGCCTTCCATAGTTTTCCTTCCTCGTCCAAACTCTCAATCACATCCAGTAAGCCTTTCTGCTAATAGAAAAACTAATTTAAAAAGTGGTTTACAAAAACAGAATCAAGCAGCATCGAATCACAATAAATGTGTAACGAAAGCAAGGTCTGGGGGTGGGGGTCATCATCATCATCATCATCATCATCATCATCATCATCATCATCATCATCATCATCATCATCATCACTACCACCAGCCTTTTAACGTCGGTCGTTGTACTTAGACCTTCCCCAATATATCCTGAACTTGTCCAAATCAACGCGCCATCTTTCGCATATGATCTCTGGAGATCCATGTTGTGAATCGTGTAGTGGGTCGCGGTTGTCTGACATTCTTGCAACATGGCCTGCCCATTGCTAATTGAGTTTCCTAATGGATTCTATGATATCTCTGACCCCTGTTTTTACACTATTATACTGTGCTGTCTTGTGATCCCTCCATGTGATGTTCAATTGAGATCTGCACAGTTTCCCATGCGTCGTGTTACATTAAGTGTGGTAGGGTAGGGTTAATTAAACAGCAGATTTGTTGGTCGAGCAAACAATATGGTTGCACCTCGATTGTTGCTGATTAAGTAAAAAGTGAGTAGTGCCTTTACGCTGGATATGGCTTCAGCCCACTCCACCTACATAATCAGCCCGTCTGCAACATATGAAATATACTTAGAAGCAATAAGCACCCGAAATGGCATCACTCACTTCACCCTGCTTTACTTTACCCATAGCTTGGGGAAAAGATTGATTCATACCTTTCCCAAGGTCGTTAGTTCGAAGTGAACACAAACTGTCCCAGCCGGAGTTTGAACTCGGCTCGCCGAGTCTATTCTCCGAGTCGTTATCCGTTCCGCCACTCCGCACCTCCATAGAGGCTGATTGATGTCATCATCATCATCGGCTCTTGAACGTTCGTCGTTGGACATATACCTACCCCAAGATTCGCCAGATCTCTCTATCGCGGCCGTCGCGGCGCCAATGCGGTGAAATAAAAGGATTTCTCAACATTTTCATCCTTTTCGGTGACTTCCAGATGGTCAACGTGAAAACAATCAGCGCTACGTAAATCAAAGAAAACGAACCAAAAGAAAGAAAGACAAAGAACATAACCCGATAAATAATTCTCAATATCTTGATTGCGTGGGCGAATTACGAAAATGCAGAATTTTGTAATCATTAATTATACGTGGCCAAATGTCGGTTGGCTATAGAATGGCCACCCTGATTGTAAATTATAAAGTTCCACACACTCGCTCACTCGATGTTGAACATGTTTAACATCGAGTGAGTGAGTGTGTGGAAAATTCATGAAAGAAAAACAGAAGTTAATACATAAATTATATTGGGTAATCCACACACTCGCTCACTCGATGTTAAAAACGGCACCCAAAAGTTGTGCGCCGTTTTTAACATCGAGTGAGCGAGTGTGTAGAACTTTACAATTTACAATCGGGGTAGCCATTTTATAACCGACCGACATTTGGCCGCGTATAAGTTGGGATTACCGTCGAATTGGTATTTAGGAAGCTTACCTTAATCTGTAGGGCTTCTTATAAGGATCTTACGTTGACTAGATGAGTTCTAGAGCCTCTTGGAGCCGTGCAGAGGTTGGAAAAGCTTGATTTTTTTCCCCAAAAATATTTATTATACAGATGGCCAGGCCATTCACTTGACCTCAATCCCACTGAGAATCTTGAAGCCACCATGAAGGGGTGTGTAGAAAATATGCTCTTGGGTTTGACCAATGAATGACGGCATTTTTAAAAGCAAAATCAAAATTTTGAATGAATTTAAAGACAAACAACAAATGTTCAGAACCTCCATCACTTGTTTTGAACTAAGTTGGATTTCGTGAAGGCTTCTGGTGGGAAATCTATTGACAAATATTAGCAGTACGCTGATTTGGTGTTGCTCGCACAAATATGTTTTTTATTATATGACACACTTTAGGTTGGATTTTGTGAAGGCTTAGTGACGTCATTTAATTTATTTCATTTAAAAAAGGTTTCCTTATTTTTCTTTCCTCAAGAGGTCATTAGGTACGTTGGCTTTTTACAGTGTTTTAAATCTTGCAATATAGACTCACATCTAATAGATAGATTGGTATGAAAAGACTGTGATAGATAGATAGACATGAAGAGATAGATAGATAGATAGATTGATATGATAAAAATGTGGTAGATAGATAGCTAGATAGATAGATATGAAGAGATAGCTAGATAGATAGATTCATATGAAAAGACTGTGTTAGTTAGTTAGTTAGTTAGATAGATAGATAGATAGATAGATAGATAGATAGATAGATTTATGAAAAGACTGTGGTAGATAGATAGGTAGATAGATAGATAGATATGAACAGACTGAGATAGATAGATAGATAGATAGATAGATATGGAAATACTGTGGTAGATAGATAGATAGATAGATAGATAGATAAAGAGATAGATAGATAGATAGATAGATAAAGAGATAGATAGATAGATAGATAAAGAGATAGATAGATAGATAGATAGATAGATAGATAGATTGATATGAAAAGACTGTGCTAGATAGATAGATAGATAGATAGATAGATATCGCCCTGCCTCGTAACCGAAAGTGTTCCAACAGGCCCCAGGGGTCGACGCTCGAGTCAAATTAAAGGTCATAATTTTCAAACAGACAGGCTCTTCTTATATCAAAACTGTCGAATTTTGCAATGTTTTACGTAGATTTCTTTCAGCAAGCTTTAGTATTCAAGTGTTATGTCGTGCCTTGAAAATCAGACAGAAAGGAATTGTCAGTGTTCAAGAATTAATGCAAGCATTACTGACAGAATAGGGCTTTTAAATGCATAATGTAAATGCATTGCTAATGATTTTACTATAGAAATGCATTGTCAATGATTGTATTATAGAAATGCATTATTAAGGATTTTACTACATAAATACATTGAAAGAAATGGTCAGGAATTAAGGCGATCGTTACTGACTAAGTAGAGCTATTACATTTATAATGTAAATGCATTGCTAATGATTTTGCTATAGAAATGCATTGCAAATTAGGAAGAAGTGGGTTGTCACTGGTAAAGAATAAATAGAGCGTTACCAACAGAAAAGGACTATTATATGTATAATTTAAATACATTGCTAATGATTTTACAATACAAATGAATTGAAAATCTGTAAGAAAGGGATTAGCAATGGTCAGGAATTAATGCAAGGCTTTCAATCTAGACTTCAATGGGTAAAGAGGTTAAATAACTCATCAGCTAAAAGAAATAAAAGTCAATGCACTTTCTTCAATCAGAACTCGAACCAAACTGTTCTACTTTATCAAAAAGACGTGGCCAAAGTCGATTTTAATGAATCTTAATAAATGAATATTTTCCTCCTCTCCAAAGAAATTCACATAAACATAATTGACAAACCGAAGTGAGAATCTCCTCTTCTTAATGGCTTTGTCTTTTGCAACGCATTTTTTCTTCTCAAATTCTCGAAGAATATTTCAAGAAATTCTGCGAAATGCTGCCGACAATTTTGGTAATGGAATTCGGTAATTTATTTCGTTTTAGATATTGTGAAAATTGCGTTCTTATCTTTCTTTCTTTTTGAGAAGGTTTTTAGAAACCGTCAACAGAAACTGTCAACCAAAACTGTCAACATCGGTTTCTTCAGTTTTTAAGTTGGTCTGTCTGTCTTGCAGGCTAGCTATGTACAGTATCGCCCATAAATAAATACACCACTACCAGTTTTTAATTAAAAAAATTAATTTCTTCTAAACCAAACATAGCAGGATTGTATTATTTCTAGTGGGACTCTACAGCATTGAAACTCTGTTGCCAAAAATATGAATATGTTGCCGTCCAAAGATGAGTACAACACTACGAAAAAATGTGTTTGGCAACAGAGTTTCAATGCTGTAGATCTTGGTCATAAATAATACCTGATAATATCTGTTTTGATTGAGTAATATTCCACTAGAAATAATACAATCCTGCTATGGTTGGTTTAGAAGACAATTAACTTTCTACTAAAAAGTGGTAGGTGTGTACTCATTTATCGTCGAACTGTATGTAACACGCACACAAGCTGCACCAATGGAGCTAGATGGCTGAAAATGTAAACATTTACTCCTTATGTCTAGAAAAAAACGTTTTTTTTTGTTTTGTAAAAATTCCTCCCTAGATATGTTCTTGGTGGAGGATTCAATTTGCAATGTAATTTTATGCTAAATTAGTCCATTAGTTTTGTGTCCTGTAACATTCACGCTTGTTTTTTTGTTGTTTTCTTTTTGAAAATTCAGACTTAATGGTGATCTCTGCCCAACAAAAGTCGAGATAAGTAACTCATTCATTGTTCACCCCCTTTTTTTTTCCCAAATTTTTTTTATTGATCACCCCCAACACGTCATGCGGCCAAAAGACGTTGGTCACGTGACAGTTTCTATTGAGTGACTAACCAGACCCGTTTTATTTTGTCTTTATTTATCTGGAAATTGCTTTTAACTCAAATGAGCTGAGTATTGATTGGTAAGAATCGATATGTTATTATGACGCGGGAAATGGACTAGTTTACCCATGACGTCACAAAAAAAAGAAAAGAAAAAAGAGAAAGAAAAGAAAAAAACAGACGGCATAATATAAGTAATTTTGCAATCGGTTTGTACTTATATAATATCAAAAACATTATGTTGCTCAGTATTTTTTAGGAACCGTCAACCAAAACAAAACAAAAATAAGAGACAGCTCTGGTTAGTCACTCAATAGAAACCGTCACATGACCAACGTCTTTTGGCAGCAAAAATGGGCTAGTGTGGCAGGTTAAGGCCCCCGCCTCCATGTCTTACTTGGGGGAAAGCCTAGATCGAACAACGTGAAACAGGCTTGAGAGCACAAAAAAACGCCAAATAACAATTAAATAACGACAAAGTACTTTCTTGCTTTTGCATAAATACAAAGGAAGCCGTTTATTATGATCACGGATAATGTTTTCAAACGGTTATTGTTATCAAAATCCGTCGGTCCAAAGCATTTTGAAGTCATCACAATAAGCGGATTCCTCAATATAGATCATTTGTTTAATGTAATCAGCCGGTTATTATTATTTAAAGGACCATGTCCCAAAGTGATTTCAATAAGCGGCTAGTTCTGTATATAAATATCCACACATAGTCACGAGACAATGATTCAGCTTATTCTGACACAAGGCCGCATTTGTGGATTCCCCCAAGAGGATCGCCACGCAGTAACAATGGTTTGCGAGGTTATCTTGCTAACTATTACACCCTGGAGAGGCGTCAATATTGATATTTACTAAGTTCAGCTTAGTCTGGCACAAGGCCACAATTGTGAAGCACCTATAAGGATCAAACTCACTACACAGACTATCTTGCTAACCATTACATCATGGCGATACGCCTATATTAACAGGTCTGGTTAGAGACCGTCACGTGCACAACGTCTTTTGAAAGCATGCCATGTTGGGGGTGATCAATTTAACAAATTGGACAAAAAAGGTGATCAATGAATAAGTTACTTCTCCCGACTCTTGTTGGGCGGTGATCACTTAAAAGTCTAAAAAAACAAACAAACAAGCGTGAATACTGCCGGACACAAACAAAGGGACCAATATAGTATACATTTAGATTGCAAATTTAACCCCCCACTAAGTTTTTAGAGGGAGGTTAATAAACAAAAAAGAATCGTTTTTTTCTAAACCTAATAAGGAGTAAATCTTTAAACTTTCAGCCCTCTAGCTTAGTGCGGCCTGTACGCGTTATACATACATACATACATGCATAGCCAGCCAGCCAGATCAACTTAAAACCTAAAGAAACCTACGTTGACAGTTTCTAATATGTTATAAGTGTATCGTAGTCTGTCACCAGGCGACAGTTGTGGGTTAGCTAGTGAGAATCGAACTCACTATACATTAGTCCCAGTAGTAATGCTGTTAGACTAGCTCGTTAACCATTACTCCACAGCGAAGCGCCTTTTCACACACTAGGCTGGCTTCATCTTACTATAATTCATCAAATGTCTGTCTGTCATCGCATAACTCAAGGACGGCTAGAGCTATGGCCAGATATTCTTCTTCATGACATATTTTAGCATATTAGTTTTTGAAACTTTCAACACTTTTAAGTTTTTAGCGAAGATTCACAATGTAATTATATAATGCTAAACTGGACCCTTACTTCGGATCCGTCGGGTTAGCTAAACCAAATCATCATATTTTTTTTTAGTTTTAGCATCCACATCTATGTCATAAGAGGCATTGAAACTCATTGCTTTTTCTTTCGATTGCTAACTTGCAATGGATGCACGAACACTTTGCCGCCGCCGCTAGTCCAACCACGTCTTGCCTCAAGGTCGCTATCACTTCAGACTGGCTCACTTCTCGTCTATGAAGGGCATCTCACAAATTGTAATTCGTTCGTCCTTACTTTACGCAACTTCTTTCTACTAATACAGGGGGGACCGTTTGGAGTTCCAGCCTTCAATGCTTTTATCTTTAAGTTTTTAGTAAGCCATTGCTCTTTGCAATTAATTATGTACATCGGCTTTTAAAAGCTTCCGCCGTCAATAAAGAAATTACATAAATGAATCAATCAAATAAAACAGTTTGCCTACGTCATCAGCTCCGCCATGTTCTCTTGCATACGCAGAGACGTTCCTGAAAACATTATCACATATACGTGTAACAATTCATTCGCATACCTCCGTGAATTATACAGAATACTTATTGGGGTGTGCAGAGGCGTAGCTGGTGGAGGGGGTGCTATTTGAAAAAGGCCCACAATGGAGGAGGCCCCAAAAAGCTTTTATAAATCAAAGTTCGCCTATTGTATTTCTATTGACATTATACAATGACAAGGATCTATTTGTACATACATTAATTGCATAAATAATAATTCAGCCTTTGGGATTGTTTTTTTTTATCAATTAAGTGATAGTGCATGTCTGTTTATTGCAAATTTTCCTTTTCTTCAAATCTCACTAAATGTTGGAGGGGCCGCCAAATCTCTAGCTATCTCTAGCTACGCCACTTGGGGGGGGGGAGTCTATGTACATGGTTCCACTTAAGAAACACTACACTGATTGATAACTTTTTTCTTATCCGTTAAGGAAGACTTCAAAATGAGATATGCGCATTTGCAGCTTTGGGCTACATTCACCAAGCGGGTTTTTGTCACTTTGCACAATTATATATCTTTGCGTTCTCGTACCTTCTCAGGCATTGTTGTCGTCGTCGCATCCAAATGCCAAGTGGAATCCTCTCAAATGTTTAAGCGAAAGATTCTTCACGATTCTCTGTTTGTCTCTGGCTTTTCTATTTGTCTATGAACCCTCGACAGGCAATGTGGTCGGCAGTAGCGCGGTTCTGAACAATTTACAATAAGACATCGGTTAGTGCTCTAGATCCGTTCTTGAAAAATACAATGCTAAACAAAACAGTGCTATACGGGGTCATTACAGTATTACCTCGGTTAGCGCTCTGGATACGTTCCTAAAAAATGCAACGCTAAACAAAACAGTGCTATACGATGTCGTTAAAGTAATACCTCAGTTAGCGCTCTAAATACGTTCCTAAAAAATGCAACGCTAAACGAAACAGCGCTATACAGGGCCATTACAACATATCCCGGTTAGCGCTCGAGATACGTTCCTAAAAAATGCAGCGCTAAACGAATCAGCGTTATATTGTACCAGCAATTATTTGAAAATATATGATGTCGTTGTTGAGCCTCAAAAAGATGGAATGGATTAGTGCTATGTATCTCATCTGGTAGCTACTTTCCAGAGTTGGTGAAATATCAGTAAGCGTCGATGATATATATCGCTACATGATAAATTATTATGTATGAGTCCCTTTTGTACCCATTCAAGCATAAGCACCGTCTTCTCTTCTTACGCTTGTTCATTACATTGCATGCGTGGGGATGGATGAAACAGAATTTAAATGTTACGGCTGTTTGTTCCTGTGGACAGCAATTGATCCCTTCCTCTCTTTGTGAGCGATGAAACATCAAAAGGGGAAAGGAGTAATAAAACCCAAGAACATGTTTAAACAAATCAATATATTGCATTGGTTTGAGAAGACACACGAATGGAAATGAATAATAATCAGAAAGCGTAGCGGTCGTACATGCAAACAACCATAATAATAGTATAATACTTCATCTCGGAAGTTCAGACAGCAATTGTAACGTAATTATTAACTCATTAACTGAGGCAGGTGGCGAAGAGTTATAGTTATCTATTGCAAGATAAAAGCCCTTGTCCCTTGCAAGATAATCAATCGCAAGTCATCCATTGCAAGATAAAAGCTCTGACTCACAGATAGAATTGAGTTGCCATCAATTACAATAAAACGGAAATTTATTGAGCATAGTGTAGTGATCGGTTTCCTCCTCAGGAACGGGATCGCCACGTGAGGCTCTCTACATGAATCCCAGCTGCTTACGGCACCTGGTATTCCCAGACGGTCACCCATCTAAGTAATGACCAGGCCCGACGTTGCTTAACTGCGGTGATCGTACCAGAATCGGTGATGTCCAACGCGATTCGGCCGTAACCCACTCAGCCATGCAATGACTGAAATTTCCGCCATTCGCAGTTAAGGGGTTGATGGAAAATAAGACGACCACCTCCACGGCCATCGCTGTTTTCTCACGATGGGCAGGACGCCCTCACCTGTAATCCGGGGGCTCTTTTAATAGCTTAGGGAATTATCACCTGTAATTCGCACCAACAACTAACTTATTGTCTTTCAAAGTCAATCCTGGGAAAGTGAACAACGTCTCCTCAGCACTTTTTAAAGAAGGCACCGCAATGATCAATCGGAAAGCAAAGCCAGGAAGCCATTGCCGTCGGTCGACCCGTCTTTGTGATGACGCGCCTGGGAAAACGTTGACTTAATGACTACCTAATACAACTGAAGAGGGGGGAAACAAATACACACACACACACACACTTACACAATCATTCACACACGCACAGCTGCTCACTCACATACACGCATGCGCACACATATATACATATATCTATAATTAAACAGGGGATGGGAAAAATAAACACTATATATATGTATATATTTCTATTTAATAGAATCAAGTAAGAGTTATGTGTCAGTCATTTCGTCTGTCCTAAACAAAGAACTACGTTTGATGAAGGGGAAATTCCGGAAGTAATTTCTCTGAATTGATTATGAAATGGCCGAGAGGTAAATTACAGTTGTGGTCGAGTTTTATGGACGAAGAAAGGCAACATCTTGGCATTCTTTGTGGGTTAGGGTTAGATTTAATGGCCCGAATCGGAATATAATAAAGTTAATGGCCCAATAAAAAGGCTATTTTCTAACAGGATTCAGACGAAATGAAGCCGAACAATGAATGGGACTGAAGAGAAACCTATTAGAACTACTTCACATGAAATTACGCAAGATTTCATTGCGTATTTATCTACTAAGAATA
>VCCN01004446.1:7460531-7479537 GCA_006491835.1 Architeuthis dux | reverse complement strand
AAATATCGATCTACTTATAAAACATTTCACAGCACGAGGTTAACGACACAACGTGGTGAAGGACCTAATAAGACTAACAAACAAAGACAGATCTTACCGCATACCGCTCATAACGACATTTAACAACACCCCCCCCTCTAACTCGAATAATGATGCACCGCTGGGACATCTTAAAACTTAAACCGGAACTTTGTCAGCTTTCCCAAGAACCAGGTGTAGTCGCATATCGACGTCCCCATAACATCATAGGTAACAACATCATAATCAACAACACAGTCATTCAAAATACACCCACTATTAAATCCGTTAAGTCGTGTCAACCATCCAACAGAAAGAACAGTATATGCTGTAACTACCTTCTTCCCACATATACATTTGCCAGTGCCATGGCTAAAAAGATATATAAGATCTACCATAATGCTAACTGCAGAAGAAAAGATGTCGTCTACCTCCTTAATTGCAACCTCTGCAATATTCAATTCTGATATTATCATATATGCCGTCCAATGAACACCGATTTTGCGCAGCTAAACCATACAAGTATCTATATTAATCCAAATACCTGAAATAAAATGAAAATAAAATTCATTTTATTATAAATACCCAATCAACTACAACAGTAAATCGTTTTTTCATCATAAATCGTACAGACACATACGATCGTAGATAAAATCCTTTTTTCTCCTTCATACATTTTATAAACGATATATATTGTAAATGCTAAATCTTATATATGATATTATATATGATATATATTCAAGGCTGAATCAGCATTCAGCATTAGACGTAACAATTACAGACACAGAATAAAAACATTAAACCATAATCAACTACTCCCCGATGAACAACACTTTAGCCTAACAGGCAACGATTTTAATAGAGACGCAAAATTTATCATAATTGAAATGATGCAAAAATGCTTACCCAACAAAAACACCACAACATTAGAAATACATGGGTACCGGTGGATGAAGCGTTTACAGACCCTGGCAACAAAAGGACTAAACAGCAAATTAAACCATCCCGACAACATTTAATAGCTCACAGACACAAACGAACTCATCTCTACAAATCGAATTATAACAACTGAATTACCAAGGACTACACACATACCTATCTACATGTAAACATGATGTCTATTCCCAATGACAGATTCAAGTTGCAATAATAACGAATACAATGGATATTCCATTACCTTGATAAAAAATGTGGTAGACATCAAAAGCACTGTACATTACGGATCTCATAATTACCTATGTCTCACCTACACACATATATATATATTGTTGTTTTTTGTATAATTCAACTGTAATTCGTCTAATAAGCTTGTATAATTCTGTGGTGATTCCTTGTTTGTATTTTTGTTTTATAGTTATTTTTATTTTTATTTTGTAAATGTATATTCTACCATTCATGGGTATATATATATATATATATACCCATGAATGGTAGAATATACATTTACAAAATAAAAATAAAAATAACTATATATGTGGAGTGAACGTACACACACATTCTCTCTATTCACACACGTTCACTCCACATATACTTACACATACAGAGAACACACTCACGCACACGCACTCACACACGCACACGCACGCATACATACACATACTCACACATGACATTAATCTCCGAACAGCCGGGGTCATCAGCAAACCTGATAAGCATCCTAACACTGACTAGACATTGAAGCCATCCTCATAATAACAGTCATATATCACACCTCTCCCACATCCTACACTAACCCGCCCACATAATCACACTTACTCCTCCACACACACTCAATCATCCAATAAAGGAATGCATGTACTAACTAGGCCCTGAATATGTTTATTTAACAGAATTTCATGATGCTAGAATTTTGAATGTTGATCTCTCACTTCCCAAATAGCGTTGATAATGAAACCTGTTCGAAACTGCAGTCCGATAGATAGATGTGAACAGACTATGGTAGATAGATAGATAGATAGATAGATAGATAGATAGATATGAACAGACTATGGTAGATAGATAGATAGATAGATAGATAGATAGATAGATAGATAGATAGATAGATATATAGATAGAACAGACTAAGATAGATATGCATGTAAGTTAAAGGTTTGAACTGACCCTTTTATATCCATTTTCCCTCCCATCCCTTGGATATTCCCTTCTCGTTATTAAAGGAAACACAATTTCTTAAAGTAACTCTGATCAAATTCACAGCAGGGCATCAAGCCAATCACTGACATCATACGACGAATTCGACAGCGACAATAATATATCCAGCGCACAAGGGTTAATCCTTTGAACTCTGCGGTATTAATAATCGAAGCTCGGTTATGGGGACTTCCAAGGTGTTTCTTTTTCCTTCGCCTACCACGGATCGATATGAAACCCTTGACAATCAGACTCCAGTCCAAGTTGGAGTTGAATTTGTCTCCCCCCCCCGTAACAAGATCAACAAGTACAATCCTCACCAAATTTAGGGGATTAAACTCTTCACGTTAAACAAAACGTATATATAAAATTAACATTTCCCTACCGTGATTTGAAATCATGATCATGTGATTGGAAGGCGGCTCTCTTACAAACTGAGCTAAACTGACAAGTCTTATATACCTATGAATGTATTTATTATATATAAAATACAAAAGTCGGATTAGAAGTAGTAATGGAGTTTGACCCTGCAGAAGCCAGGCTTGTAGTTTCTCATAACAAAATCACTTGTAAACAAACTCAGAGTCACACAAAGAGCAATGGAAAGAGCAATGTTAGGAATAACTCTAAGAGATAGAAAAATAAATCGACATGGATCCAAGAGCAGACCAACGTAAAAGATGTCATAGAATTAATTAAGTGGCAAAAATAGAGATGGGCAGGACACATAGCAAGAAGGAAGTATAACAGGCAATCCACTGATATCATACGACTAGTTCAGAAGCTACAGAAACATATGAGAGCGCAAACGGTTTAATCGCTAGAACTCTGCGGTATAAATAACCGAAGCTCCGTTATGAGGACTGGCAAGGTGTTTTTGTTTTCTTCTATTTTTTTCTTGGTATTCCGCAGATCGATATGGAACCTTTGACGATTCTCCGGCTATCAGAAGTAGTCGGATTTTACCGATTTAGTTCCTCATAACAAACCCAGAGTCACACAAAGATCAAAGGAAAGAGAAGCGCTAGGAATAACTCTAAGGGATAGGAAGAGATCAACATGGAGAATATTTGAGCTATTTACGATTTGCTGATGACATGGCAATACTCTCAGAAGCATCAGATGAGGTTCAAAACATACTAAGTTGTGATACTATCGGTAGCAGGGTTTTAGAAGTAAGTGACACTTACTCTGGATTTTACAAGTGCATGCAATCTTACTCTGGATTTTACAAGTGCATGCAATCTACCTAAAAGGTTTCAAATAGAGGAAGCCTGGTTTATTTTAAAGACCCAAGAAATGTCTAGCTGAAGGGTCTAAGCTAATTATATTTGCAAAAGAAATGTCGAAACGAAGCAAGTCTTGGACCTGGGATTTGGAAAGAAAACCTGAACGGAGATTGTTTGTATAAAAAAACCCAGACATTGATGGATGTGGCGACCCTTATCAGGGGCCCTGTACGGAGGGGGGTCTCTCGTTCAAGAGTGGACGCGCCTCGGCCAGGGATGGGAAATCGTAATTAATTGTTAGTATTATTCCAATTGGTATAGTCATTTGAAGGGTCCCCGTTTTCCACTTATGCAAAAGGAACGTTTTGGTCACTGGGGTGATGTAGGGATATGCGGTCTCGCCCTGGTGGGGACAGGGTGAAGAATCGGACCAAGTTAGCGTCCAGGAAATGAGGGCGGTTGTGAAGAAGAAGAATATGTTGAATTAAGTTCCAAATTAGGAAGACCCTCGCATTCGGGGAGGGAGATTGATTAATCATGCCCCAAACTGCGTCAGACTCATTCCGAGAAATGACCAATTCTAATGAAAAGACGCTGGATTTTGACCATCACCAGCAGGCGAAACCACCTGCCAAAACAAACCCTTGTCATTAGCTGTGGTGGCCTAGCTCTTTGGGACGAAGGATCGGTGTGGGGGATCTGAGAGTGAAAACTGAGATTACAACTTCAGTGATTTCAACGAACTTAACCAAGAAACAGAAATTGCAGTTAGAAGTTCTATCTTTAATTCTTGGCTACAGGCTTGAACCCATGTATCCCTGCATAGACCATACTCTGCATCTCCTTCGCCGCTACAAACTCTTCCCTTCTGCCTCACGAATCGACCATTAACCGACCGATCTACTGGCTCTATAAAATGTATCACATTGCCTCTGGGTTTGGACCGACAACGAACTACCATATGAAATAAACACTTAGTTTTTATTCTAACTAGTGCTGTGGTTACTGCTTACAGATCCTATTTATTTTTGATTTCATTTGTTTTTGCTTTTCGTTACCTCGACGCCTGTTCCCAGAGATGCTTCAGCTAAAGCACCAGAACTTCGTCCTTCGATCTTTTCACAACGTGGGGAAGTACGTCGACTAGTGTGGAGTGACACACAGGTGACGTTGTGATAAGTAGGAAATGCCTAAAAATAGGGTTAATGATGAGCAGAATAAAGACAAAAGTAATGTGCAACAGTAATGTGCCGAGAACGGCCATGAGAATAGGTTAAGAGGTTAAGAAATACATTTACTAAGGTCAGTTGATAAAGTCAGAGAAAGACCATGGAAGCGAGATGAAACGACGTATAACGATTGGTTGGGAAGCATTTAGTAAATATAGAGACATACTGAAAATCACCTTGCCAATATGCTTAAAATGTAAAGTATACAATTAATGTGTAATACCAGCTATAGCGTACGGGTGTGAACATGGGAATTAACAAAATCACTTGTAAACAAACTCAGGGAGTCACACAAAGAGCAATGGAAAGAGCAATGTTAGGAATAACTCTAAGAGATAGAAAAATGGATCCAAGGTTAGAGGAAGGTAAAATATATCATAGAAGTAATTAAGCGACAAAAATAGAGATGGGCGGGACACATAGCAAGAAGGTAGGATAACGGGCAAATCACAAGCGACAGAAACATATCAGAGCGCAAACGGGTTAACCCCTCGAACTCTGCGGTTTTAATAATCGAAGGTTCGTTATGATGAGTGTCAGGTTGTTTTTTCCTCAATTTATTTTCTTGGCAAACCGCAAATCGATATGAAAAATGTGACGATCGTCTGGCTATGAGAAGTGGATTTTCCTGATGTACTTTCCTATATGCAGTACCGGACCATTTATCCGGCTTCCAGGAAACCGGGTTTACCAGGAAACCGGCTATTTTTTTTTTCTTATTTCCGTTCCTCCGTAACCCTATTTGGGGGCTTTCCCTATTTCGATCAATACATGTTTGGTAACTCATCTGATGTTTATGATATTATTGCATTGTCATCAGCAAATCGTAGATAGTTAAAATGTTCTCCCAGTCTGTTTTCCGAAAGGTGCTTTTAAGGCTTGCAGTAAATAGTCGTTTCCCCTTATCTCACTCCTTTTCGAATTTTTATCTTGTTTGCATCTTTATCAAGTCGAATTATTGGAGTGACATCCACAAGAAAAAAAACACACAAAAAAAAACACACAAAAAAAAACACACAAAAAAAAAACACAAAAAAAAGACACACAAAAAAACAACAGTCCTCACCCATGATCAATTTGACACAAAAATAAAATCGGGTTCGGAAAAAAAATTGGTTAAACAAAAATCGGTACGTTAGTTCTTTTTTTTTTTCTCAACAGGTTTATCCTTCTTTTTTCTTTATTTTATCACTTTCTTGCATCCTAAACTTATTCCTCAACCATTCTTTCTTCCCAAACTTAAATATATGTGTAATTTTGCTACTACTAGGCGCAAGATCCCTCTCTGTGCCCATACTAAAAAGAAATCCTAAATTTTCTTCCATGATCCATATCCTCTTGCCCTAAAACCCCATGTTATTCCTTTTAGGCTCTGCTAGCCTCAACACCAAATAGCATCTTATGTCCCCAGAGGGTAGTTCTACTAGAATCTACAAGCGGATTCGCTCCCCACATTTCTTTGGGCTCTCTCGAACTTCGTGTCGGCGCATGACTTCAAGTCATAGGCGAGATTGCGCCCCCAGTATCTGATTGAACGTCGTAAATGTTCCAAAAATTCAACTAAAAATATTAGCACAGAAAAGAAATCCTGTCCCTGCAGCAAACAAACACATCATATCACTCACTAATTGCATTACTTTAATACTTTAATAGTTTAATTTTCTCAGGATATGATTTTATTTCTCTTAACATCGGTTTCTACAGTTTTATTTTTAATTCAACTTATCTCCTTATACCATCTTTCAATATTCACATATAGTTCCGATATGTATATATCTATACAGTTTTAAATCACCTTTAATTTAGAAACTCTCACCTCTGAAATGCAAACTGCAAAAATTTCACCTAGCGCTCAATTAATTCCGCATATCCCAAACCAAGGTCCTTTCTTTTCACGTTAAGGGTTCTGCCTAATTTCACAAGACATCCTGGCCCCAAAACGAATTTCGTCATCATTTCTTTGTCAGGCTCCTTAGCAAAAATTATCCAAAACAATTACATCTCTTCACGCTAACAAGGGACATCCTAGTCCTCAGCGAATTTCAATTATTACCTTCATGGACCTTGAATATGTAAACTTGAGCGCCAAGGGAGAACTGCATTGCAAAACCAGATTAATTCTTACTGTGAAAATCCATATAGTAATCTAACTTCATTCATAAAAATGTTACTCTAGACAAGTGACCCCTCAGGTCAATTACGTCGCAAAATTCCCTTCATTGTTTTACTATTTTTGACATTTGAATTCATAACAATCTGGCTCACACACTAAGGCCAGAATATACGTATGTTTCACACACACACACACACACACACACACACACACACACACACGAAATACAAATCTATGTTCTAACTATATTGATAAATCAAATCTTTTTCATCATTTTTTTTCAATTTCTTTGTCGTTTTTTTTTTAAATTTTAAGGACGGAGACTTCTTCTCTCTCTTCTTTCACATTGAAATTAGAAATCTACATTTCATCCACTCGTCCTATGCGTTAACTGTCCTGTATTTATAAACTAGTGAATTAATTTCATTTGCTTTTTTCTAAGTTTAGTAAAAGAATATCATCTTACGTTCTCATATCTATACATAAAAATGCATAATTCACAGAAGCCTGTAACAGTTGTATACCTTCATCAGCAAAAATGACAATTATAACTGCCATAAAAAGATCAGTTTGCAAAACATAATACCACTGAATAAAACAAACCGCACAATTATCCCCAAAAAACAAAAACAGACAATTCCGAAAACTGCAAGGTACCATTGAAAAACATAACAGAGGCATTACTCTTCAACATAATGATAACAATGGAAAATGAACCAAACCACATCAGCATGAATCCGTTTCATGATTAATTATTGGGACTTAGATCTGTCCATATTTTTACTACATCCGGGGACTTAACACCTGCCCATCAAACGACTCCTTCAGCCGAAACAACATTGAGTCCTCGTGCCACAATTATTTTCATCAAATTATGGCCAGCATTCGATATGCTGAGCCCAAACAAAGGCACCAATAAAAAAACATTTTTTTAAAAAACAACACATTTTCCATCAATTAATACAAAACAATCTTGGTCTTTTCCTCTTATGGATCTCTTCCGCTGATAATAAAATGGTAAAAACCTCATCGCTACAAGGCTAAATTATTGTTATGTCCAAAGATACAACGGAAAAGAATGTTCATCATCATCTTTCCACATTTAATTCTAACTTTAACCTATTTGTTTTCAAAATTCCTATAATCTATAATTAGTAAGCTCTCCTTATTAAATTTCAAGGTACTTATGTAAAAGAAAAATGGAAATCGAAAGTCAAACTCAGTATTCTCAGAGCATATCACCTTTTTGACGTGAAGTGTAAAAACATGAGATAGATACGATTTTAAAAGAGAGAGCACAGTCATACTATGTCTGCCTGCTTGATCCCTGTTTGTTTGACAACTCAAAATTCAACAATATTCTGGATGTGAACTAGATTTTTGTAAACTCGAATACAGCAGTATAGTAACATGCTAATACAGTTTCAACAATCATAATCAATCTTTTTTTAAAAAAACAATATTACAGTTTTAGCCAGCACAAAAGGAGCATGAAAACAGAATTAAAAAAATGTTCATGTTGCCACCTCATCGAAATGCCTCTTCTCTGTGTCCAGTCAGTCAGTCATTTCTTTTCTTTTTTCCCCCTCTTTCTTTCTTTGTGTGTGAGTTTCGTGTATATTGTCTATATTTTTTTTTCATATTGTGCATCTATGGCCTACGTGGTGTGATCACGGTGTCAATGACCGGTTACCATTTCCTGTTTTGAACACTGACAATATTTAGACAATATACCCATCTCCCGAGATGACTGGGTTCACCCACATTTCTGGCACAGGTCTCCGGATACATAAATCATAACACATTTATATAATGTTCGTTAATACCCTGCTCTCGCATTGAGTTGAAGAATGTGGTGTGTTCTACTGAGTCAAATGCTTTAATGATTTTTTAGGGTTAAATGAACAGAACTAAGACAAAAGTAATGTGCAAGTGTAACGTCCCAAAATTAGCCATAAGAATAGAGGATGACGTTTTGGAAGAGATTAAGGAATACATATACTTAGGTCTGGTGATAAAGTTAGAGAAAGACAATGAACACCATAGAGTATCGCCCATAAATAAGTACACCCCTACCACTTTTTAATAGAAAGTTAATTGTCTTCTAAACCAAACATAGCAGTATAAAAATATGTTGCCATCCAATGGTGAGTACACCACTACGAAAAATATTTCTGGCAACAGAGTTTCAATGCTGGAGAGTTTGGTCATACATAATACCTGATACTATCTGTTTTGATTGTGTAATGTTCCACTAGATATAATAAAATCCTGGTATGTTTTGTTTAGAAGAAAATTAGATTTCTATAAAATAGTGGTAGGGGTGTATAACGATTGGTTGAAAAGCATTTAGTAAACATAGAGACATATTGAAAATCACCTTGCCAATACGCTTAAAATGTAAAGTGTACAATTAATGTGCAATACCAGCAATGGCGTTTGGGTGTGAAACACGGAAACTAACTAAATCCCTTGGGAACAAACACAGAGTCACACAGTGAGGAATGGAAAGAGCAATGCTAGGAATAATTCTAATAGAAAGAAGAAAATATCAACATGGATCCGAGAGCATACTAGAGTAAAAGATATAGAAGTGATTAAACGACACAAATGGAGATGGGCAGGACATATAGCGAGAATGAAGGATAACAGATGGTGCAAAAGGTTGGCCGATTGGTTCCCAGTGGATAGAAAACGCAGTAGGAGAAGACCAGATATAAGATTGAGAGGTGAGATAGAAAAGTTTGCCTGTAAGGCATGGCAGAGGTTAGCACAATCACGGCCGGTATGGAAGGAGTTGGGGAAGGCCCTATAACGGCTGCTGCTGCTGCTGATGATATTATCAGTTCACTTTGCCATCTCCACCTGTGGCACTACATGCAATGTCTTGAAACCAACAAAAAAATCTTTTCCTCAGACAGCACCTCCCTATTGTACTAAAAGGAGTAAATTTAGGGAGCAGACCCTAATGTCTGCAACAAAGTCCGAGGGAACCTGGCAATTTATGGAAGCAATCGTTAATTAGAAACCGTTAACCAAAACTGTCAACATCAACATAGGTTTCTTCAGTTTTTAAGTGGATCTGGCTGGCTGGCTATCTATGTATGTGACACAGGTCACACTAATGGAACCAGAGGGCTGAAACTTTAAACATTTACACCTTATTATGTCTAGAAAAACGTGTTTTCTACACCCTCCCCAGTTCTTAGGAGGGGGGTTCAATTTTCAATTTTCAATGTAAGTTTATGCTAAATTGGTCCCTTAGTTTGTGTCCGGCAGTGTTGTTTCTTTTGAAAATTCGGACTTTGTTAGTGATCACCGTCCAACAAAAGGCGTGGTAAGTAACCTATTCATTGATCACCCCTTTTTTTCAATTTTGTTAATTGATCAACCCCAAGACGGCATGCTGCCAAAAGACGTCGGTCACGTAACGGTTTCTACTGAGTGACTAACCAGAGCTGTTTGTTTTGTTGTTGTTTTTTTTTCTTTGTTATTTTTTCTTTTGGACATTCTTCATCCTAATTGTTTCTAATGTTTTTTTTTTCTTTTCTTATTTACAGGTAAAAACTACAAAGAAATGTTGGACCATCAATTCAACGCTTGTGACCGCAGTGCTGACCATAAACTTGACCCTGATGAACTTCTGCAATGTACAGAGAAGAATGTCACCATGAAGAACCACAGGCCCTACCACATCAGCGAACTTCATATCCTCAGGTCAGAGATCAATTAGACTTGCTTGTCCTCTTCTCAAATACAGTTACCCCGCTTAGCGCTGATTCACTATATAGATCTTTTTCAGATATTGTTCGTAATACATTTAGTAATGTTAAATTACCGAAATAAATAATAATAAAAGACAGCATCGTGGACTGTCTCCAAAATAACTGTACACATTGGTTAACCCATAAGAACCCACTGTGATACCGGTATCACATACAATTTAATTGATATGTACAGTCTTTTATATAATAATATATTTTATCCTTGATTTTAACTCATGAAGTGTACTAAGTGCCATCTACTGAACATATTGGTGCAGTTATGTGATTGCGTGTCAATTTGCCTACCCAGAATCCCACATAATGTTCCTTCAAGTAGAAATTGGTCATCATTAGTGGAAATCGGCCTGCAACTCCAAGTACTGAAAGATCGTATCTTTATGTATGTAATGTTATAATGTCCCCGTATAGCGCCTGCATTTTTAGGAACGTATCTAGATCGCTAACCGAGGTCTTACTGTAATAAACCCGTATAGCGCTGTTTCGTTTAGCACTGCATTTTTTAGGAAAGTATCTAGATCGCTAACCGAGGTCTTACTGTTACGACCCCGTATAGCGCTGTTTCGTTTAGCACTGCAGTTTTTAGGAAAGTATCTAGAGCGCTAACCGATGTATTATTGTAATGACCCCGTATAGCGCTGTTTCGTTTAGCACTGCATTTTTTATGAACGTATCCAGATCGCTAACCGAGGTCTTACTGTAATGACCCCGTATAACGCTGTTTCGTTTAGCACTGCATTTTTTAGGAAAGTATCTAGATCGCTAACCGAGGTCTTACTGTAATGACACCGTATAGTGCTGTTTCGTTTAGCACTGCATTTTTTATGAACGTATCTAGATCGCTAACCGAGTTCTTACTGTAATGACCCCGTATAACGCTGTTTCGTTTAGCACTGCATTTTTTAGGAACGTATCTAGATCGCTAACCGAGGGGTACCTGTAATGACACCGTATAGCGCTGTTTCGTTTAGCGCTGTATTTTTTAGGAGCGTATCTAGAGCGCTAACCGATGTATTACTGTAATGACACCGTATAGCGCTGTTTCGTTTAGCGCTGCATTTTTTAGAAAAGTATCTAGAGCGCTAACCGATGTATTACTGTATAGGGCTGTTTCGTTTAGCGCTGCATTTTTTAGGAGCGTATCTAGAGCGCTAACCGATGTAACTGTAATGACTCCGTATAGCGCTGTTTCATTTAGCGCTGCATTTTTTTAGGAAAGTATCTAGAGCGCTAACCGATGTAAGTGTTTTGACCCCGTATAGCGCTGCTTCGTTTAGCGCTGCATTTCTTAGGAACGTATCTAAAGAGCGCTAATCGAGGTAACCTTGTAATATTAATCATTGTGGGCGAAGCCTATTAAAAACGAAGTTAGATTCGTTTTTCCTGTCAGAACAATTCAGTTAAAACTTGCTCAGTATTTCTGGGAATAACGCCACGTGAGTTCATGTTGAGGAGATACTGGATGTAATTTTAAACCGAGATTTGCGTTAGAAATAAACTGAATTGAAGAACGAAACGAACAAGTAATTGATATCATTGGCATCCGTCAAAGACCTTGACTGAATATAGCTTTCCAGTTCGGCTTTTCGTGACTGGTTTTGGAGGTCATTCGGGTGCCTGAAATTTCTCTTTCATGGTATATCAGAGGGCAAGGCGAATTACAGGCTGCCTGATTTTACGATGGTTTTTATTTACGCCGATTGACAATAATGCCAGATGGTAAATTGTCCAATTTAAAAATATATGATGTCAATTACAAAATTAAATACATTTGTGAACTCGACTGTAGTTCAGATTTTCATCGCTGGTCTCATCGCCGGTTGGAATTTCGACCAATCAGCACAAAGTTAAGGCTATAAGAATCGCTCTACGTTTTAACACATATTGGGTTGATTTTGTGCCGATTACGTTTACGTTGCCACATTTATCATGTGACAGGTAATAATGGACTGGTTGGTCGGTCGGTCGGTCGGTCGGTTGGTTGGTTGGTCGGTCGGTCACTCGGTCGATCGGTCACTCGGTCGATCGATCGGTTGGTTGGTTGGTCAGTCGATCACTCGGTCGGTTGGTCGGTCGGTCACTCGGTCGATCGGTTGGTTGGTTGGTTGGTCGGTAGATCACTCGGTCGGTCGGTTGGTCGGATGGTCGGTCGGTTGATCGGTCGGTCGGTCGGTTGGTTGGTTGGTCAGTCGATCACACGGTCGGTCGGTCGGTCGGTTGGTCGGTCGATCGGTCCAATAATCCTATGGTCGTTGGGGTGCTGGACGTTTTCATTTAACCGAGCTCAATATATCACAAGTTTCTCTTGAGAAACAGTGCGAAATTGAATTGGTGGTCGTGAGTTCAATCCCTGAGTCAGGCAGTGAAATCTGGATACATACATAGATACATATAAATGTCAGAACACATGAATAACCTAAACCCAGCAACGGTGATTAAACCGGTCTGTTGTGTGTGGGTAGCGGTGATTAATAATAACATAATCATACTTATTGAAAATAATCTCTTAGCTAGCCGTTTCTGTTAACTAGTTAGACGGTTTGTCAGATATCACAGTTTTGCATCACTAACTTCCTGTTCAGGTTTGTACAGCACGACTGCAGCCATGTTTGGTGGACAGTGTTCATATCATAAAGCTTACAAAGATCTGTTTTAAATAGATAGCTTACTGAGTTTTTATTGAAAAGATATTGATTCATTATGTTGTATTCAAAAGAAACGAAGCGTGCGAAGCGCAAATGAACTGCAAGTTAGTTTACAATTGGATGGCTTAACAGAATAGTAGAAACTACTACACCGAAAGCTCAGGATGTCATGAACGTTCAACTACAAGAAATAGTTATATAGGATTTGGAAACTGGAGTTATCTGTTTGTATTGTCGTGATGTGAAAATTACTGGAGAATTTGCGCACATACTTTTGTCACGGGCAAAAAATTATAACATAATATTTTTGCGCACGCTGACTGCTAACAAATAGAGGAAACATTGGTTGGTCCCATAAAGCGGAGGTAGTTGGTCTGCCACCAAGAAAGTATCATATCATATCATATCATATCTGTATCATCGTTTCCCGCTCAGACCCTCATCACGGGGTTAGGTACACACGGGCAATTGTTAGTAAGACCCATTTCCGGCTTGCCAGGTCTGTCGAAGCCTCGTTCTGCTTACGGCATTCTCCAACGGTCCCCCATCTAGGTACTGACCAGGCTCGACGTTGCTTAACTTCGATGACCTTACGAGAACCGGTGTATCCAACGTTATTTGGCCGTTAGCACTTAGCCTCGGGGAGAAGTTAATACTAGTCCCTTTGTTATGTGCTTATCGGAGGGGGATTGAGTACCATTTTTAAGCAGTGGACCACAGTTTTATAGTCGTGATGCGAAGGTTGCTGGAGAAGTTGGAAACATACTTTTGTCACGCGGAGAAAAAAATGCAGAACATAAGATGTTTGTGCATTCTGACAACTAAGAATAGGAGGAAACATTGATCTCTTCATATTCGCTCAGATCAGAATTGATCCGGTTTCTTGGGAGCCCCGCGGTGGTTCCTCCCAAGCGAGCCAATTCCAGCTCTAAAATCAGGCTAGGTGATTGCTGCCTTATCACCCCCTTTTAGGCAATGATCATAGTTGTTGCTCAGAAAGTGTGTAGATATTTTCGGGGACACCCGTGAGAGTTTTAAACAGTGTTTGTATTGCTGTGGGAACACATGGGTCCCTCCAAAGAGTGTCAATCACAGTTGAAGAAATATTTCTTTTAAAACCAGGGTAGGTGGCCTCTCCCCTCTTTCGGGTAATGGCCATATTGTTGTTGTTCAGAAAGTGTCTAGATATTTTCATGGACACCTCTGAAAGTTTTACATAAAGTCTTTCGATGTCTTGTGAATATTAAAAACCGTCAACCAAAACCTTCGCCAAAACTGTCAACGGAGGGTTCTTCAGTTTCTAACAGGCTGTCCTAATGGAGCTAGAGGGCTGAAAATGTAAAAATTTACTCCTTATTATAACTAAAAAAAAAAAGATTTGTTGTATTTTGAAAATTCCCCGTAAATAAGTTTTAGCGAGGGGTTCAATTTATAATTTAAGTTTATGCTAAATTGGTCTTCAGTTTCTAACAGGCTGTCCTAATGGAGCTAGAGGGCTGAAAATGTAAAAATGTACTCCTTATTATAACTAAAAAAAAACTTTTTTTGGTATTTTGAAAATTCCCCGTAAATAGTTTTTTAGTGAGGGGTTCAATTTACAATTTAAGTTTATGCTAAATTGGTTCTTTAGTTTATGTCGGCAGTATTCACGCTTGCTTTTTGAAAATTCAGACTTTTTTTAGTGATCACTGCCCAACAAAAGGCGATAGAAGTAACTTATTCGTTGATCACCCATTTTCCCAATTTTTTAATTGATCACCCCCGAAACGACATGCTGCTAAAAGACGTTGGTCACATGACTGTTTCTATTTAGTGACTAACTAGACCTGTTTGCTTTTTTCAATTTCACCAACAACGGTAAATTTCAGTCAAATAGACTGGTGAAAAAGTTCCCAGCGCTATCTTTTTCGCAATGTTAGGGAAATCTGAGAAGTGTCTTTGAAGTTTACTCAGTTCTTTATTGCTTGTGCAATCAGTAGACTGTGGTACGTCGTTTACAAGCCTTAGGCAAAATTGAGAAGATAGGAAAATAGCATCCACGTGAATCTATGGTTGGTCCCATTTGCTGGGGGTCGTTGGCGTGTTATGTAATCTACATATCGTATATATCATGTCACGGATAGCATTGGGGTCGTGTTATCAGCGGTATAGGGAAATATCTCTCTCCTGGGACCTTTGTAAGGAAATATGGTGATGCAACCGAGCGTAAAGATAAATAGTGCGGAATTGAATTGTTGGTCGTGAGTTCTAATCCTGGGTCAGGCAGTGAAATCCACTGGTTCAGCGGAAGAGGCAGACAAGGGGTATCACCACAAGGACAACTTAACTAAGAAGAATGAACTAATACGAGATATCCCCCCCCCCCCTGGTATGGACAGCGGAATAAGAACGATCTCCCCCCGTGAATTAAATAATGGGTTCGGTTCGAATTCCGAGAACGTTACCGAATACGACAGGCATCTGAAGAAGGCCGAAGGGTACGACGAACGAAATGTTTTGACTATAACAACCAAGATGAGGACAACCGTTCTGATAAAACAATTTATAATAATTTATTAAAACATTCATTCTTTGCTAGTGTACTCATGCTGTCAAAAGGTGACGGCTGTATTTCAATAGTTTTACAAACGCATTGTAACTAACTGTACTTAAAAAATATGTTCGACCAGAAAGTAAAGGTCAACTAGTACTAGTTAATTCTCGTGAAAAAAGTCGTATCAGTGATCCATTGTTTCCCCTCTGAATATGTTTTTGTCAGGAAAATTGTTACCTTTAAGTGGAATAAACCATTATTACGGACGGAGAGACAGAAAAAATCACACTGCTCATTATAAAAGTAGATGTTCTCTCAATAACTTTTTCTCCCATTTCTCTCTATTTTTTTATTGAGTATTTCTTTAGCGCATTTTCCAATTTCATATGCAAAAATGTGTCTGTTTTCTTGCAGAGGTCTCTGTATTGATGCTTTGGTTACAATGTGTGATGAGAATGGCGATTGGTTCCTCAATCCAAAAGAATTCAAGAAATGCATGGCTCTCGACTTCGTACCACCCACAAAAGGTAGATGGTTTTTTCACGTTTTCGTTTTACCTTTTTTACCTTATCTGCAAATATTAGTTACAAACATCTTTTTTTACCTTATCGAATGGGAGATTCGTTGGTTAGTTAATTGGGTAGGGTGCCATGCGGGGATCTTATCTTTTTGTAGCTATCCAATTCAATTATGTGAGCCAGTTTTTCTTCGTGCACTTGGAAGGGGTAGACCCAAAGATACCAACAGCATAGCGACTGCAAGAATCCCATATGTAAGGGGTACGTACGACCGGCAGGGTTGATAATTTAGATATTTTTATTTTTTATTTTTCGAATCCAGTGTTGCCAATTTAAATGTTTTGTTTTTTTTAATCTTTGTTTTTCGGAATCCAATTCTCCGATTTAGATGGTTTTGTTTTGTTTTGCTATTTAATGTTTTTCAATTTGGGAGTCCAGTGTTGCCGATTTAGCTATTTTTTGTTTTGGTTTATTTTTGAATTTTTGAATTTGGGAGTGATTTCCTCATTCGAAAAATTGAAAAAGAATATCTAAATTTGCAACGCTGTAAAGAATCCCAAGAAATTGGAGAATCGAAGAACACAAAAAAAAATCACTAAATGCGAATTGGAAAAGTCTGGTATGGCAGACCACATATGGAGGGAGAAAGGTGTACACTACCCTCTCTGGGAGAAAATCCAAATAATAGACATCCGGATAGTTTTCATCAGTTCTTCTACTCTCCGAAATCTTCCCGCTAGAGTTGGCCAGTCATGTGAGACGAGTCTGGCGAGAAACTTCAATAATATCATTTTACTTAAATGTAGGAAAGAATACAAATGAGAAACAAGCTGTCCCCTTAAAGCCAGACTTGAAGAACACACAAAAGCCATCACTAAATGCGAATTGGAAAAGTCTGGTATGGCAGACCATTTATGGCGGGAGAAAGCTTTACACTACCCTCTCTGGGAGAAAGTCCAAATAATAGACAGAGAACGCCGTTGGAGAGTGATACAAATCAAATAAGCAGCATACATCAACATGCCGGCTAAATGTACAAGTCAGACCAGTATGGAATTTAACTTGATTTGGCTTTCGCTGTTCAACTGGGACACGGTATGGAAGTCTTTGTCTAACAAAAATCATCTGCTTCTTACGTTACAAGCGTTGCTGGTTTTTTAAAAATCTGTATGTTACCGTTACTTGACACTACTGAAAAAAGAGTCCGCCTCTTTAAATACGGATAGTACACCCGAAGAAGGCCGTTAGAATGGATCGACCGAAACGTTGTGAGAACAACAAGTAGAAGAAAGAAAGACAGATAGAACACCAGTAGCTTGAACGGAGTGAGAGAGAGCGAGAGAGATAGTGAGAAAGTGAGAAATAAAAAGAACGGAGTGGACATGATGCGTAGCTAAGGCGGGGCGGGGGCGCTACTTGAAATCGCCCTCCCCAATGGAGAGGGGACCCAAAGTTTTATAAATAGTAGTTCACCTACTGTATTTCTGCTGACATTATACAATAACAAAGATCTATTTGTACATACATGAATTGCATAAATAATAATTCAGCCTTTGGGTCTGTTTTTTTTCATCAATTAAGTGATAGTGCAAATTTTCCTTTTTCATCAAATCTCACTATATGTTGGAGGGGGCCCCTAAAGGAGCCAATACCTAGCCCCGGGTCCCAAAAATCTCTAGCTACGCCGCTGGGAGTGAGTAGAATTATCTGGAAGCCCTGACAATAATATCGTCGGGAACAGTAAGTAAATGTAAAACCACTATGAAGGTAAATGAACCCAACGACTCTCGTCACACTATACGACAGGGTCACAAAACATTATTTGGCTGGGCGGCTTGCCACCTGGCTGAGATAGTTGCGTATTCCCAAATGAAGCTAGTTGATCGATGTTTAAAAAACAACAGGTCTGATTAGTCACTCAATAGAAACAGTTACGTGACCAAATTCTTTTGGCAGCATGCCGTCTTGGGGGCGATCAATTAAAAAAAAATTGGAAGATGGGGTGATCAATAAATAAGTTACTTCTCTTGCCTTTTGTTGGTTAACTAAAACAAGTGTAAACGCAAACTTACATAAACTTACATTGTAAATTGAACCCTCTACTAAAAACTTACTTTTGGGGGGAATTTTCAAAAAACAAACAAACGTTTTTTCTAGACATAATAAGGTGTAAATGTTTAATTTTTCATCCCTCTAGCTCGATTGGTGAGGCCTGTACGGGTGACACATACATGCATAACCATCCATCTAGAATCACTTAAAAACTGAAGAAACCTATGTTGAGATAGTTGCATATTTCCCATGAAGGAAGGGTCACGATACTTTGGAAGGGATTGGGACAATGGGTTGTCATTATCGACGCTTACCCATCCTTTATAGCAAGTCTGAAAAACAAGGTTTTCATTCAATAATAATTCACACTGGTTGCCTGGGGGACAGCGGTGATTAGCAAGCCTTAGGCCAATCGAACCAATTGCTCCCAATAGGACCCCCGTGCTTTAGGGGGCCCCACGCTAGGCTAATCTACTCTAGTCTTGTCAGATACACACAACGCCACATTGCAACATACACCTAACATCACATTCCAGGTTTTACAGAGAACAGCAACGATTGCTCCCAATTGTGCTCAGCACCTAATGGGGTCCCGCACTAGGGTAATCTACTCTAGTGTTGTCAAATACATACAATAACACATTACAACATACACCTAACACCACATTCCAGGTTTTATAGAGAACAGCAACAGCAACAGTTCTAATTATCTTTCTGAATTCTTAGAAAGTCAGTAGGGTTTGTAAACCTATAACAA
>VCCN01004446.1:7355591-7368396 GCA_006491835.1 Architeuthis dux | reverse complement strand
AGATAGATAGATAGATATTGCCAGAGGGAATCCAGGTTTAACGCGACCACTGTTCTACCAACCCAGCTACGAGAACTCCACTGGCACACAGAAGTCTAAATCGAACCTTTAAACCTACTCTCTACCCCAATACCCCCTGCACTCCATGTTTATTTTGGTTTCTGTACTAGTAGTATCAGTTTGTTTTTATTAGATAACGTATTGTAAATCATTATTATATGAACATAAGGATTATGAAGCACAATGTGAAGAAAGGTTTTTTTCAATTGACAGATGTATTCAGTTGGCAACCGAGTTAATTGCAGGCCTGGAGCGAAGAAATGTTATATCTGAGCAACAAGTGATGAGTGTCTTTCTTTGATAAGAGAAGCTCTTATCAAAGAAAGGCCTAAATATATGGAGCAACTCACACTACAAGGCATGTTATGGAGGATTAGCTACAAGAATGCCCAGCAACACCGTCGAATCAGCATCCAGAATTCTCTTCTCAGCGCCCCTTCAGCTCCAGAAATCACAGATGATCGTCCAGATGTCCCGCAAGATAACCCAGATGTCCCGCAAGATAACCCAGATGCTCCAGGGGTAGACCCCTAGATATACCCAACTTTAATTTATATTGCGTGTAGAAACATAAATACATTTTGGAAGTGGATTTACATTAAACGTTAAGGTAAATAAATGATGTCGGCCTATTTTTATTGGCTTTTTATATTCATCTACTTATTTTTGTCTCACAGTTCTGTAAACTTGTACGTTCTCTTCTATTGCCAGTGCTGCTGCTAAGGCGAACAGGGTGCTAGGACTGATTAAACATACCTTTTTTATATATAGGCAAGGACTCGTTCCTTATACTATATAAGACTTATGTCCGTCCACACCTCGAGTACTGTGCACAGGCCTGCTCACCGTACTTATAGAGAGATACACATCTTTTAGAAAAGGTCCAAAGACGAGCAACGAAGTTAGTACCGGAATTAAAAAGTATGAGTTATGAGGATAGGCTAACAGTGTTAGGATTAACATAGTTAGGAGGGATCGGGGAGAATTAATAGAAATGTTTAAGATTTTGCGTGGTTTACATTAGTAAACCCTGATGTATATTTTTACTAGAAGTGTGTACAAGGGACTGAGAAGCCACACATATACGGTATAAGCAAATAGAAGTAGATTGAATATCAGAAAATTATTTTTTTGGCAATAGAGTGGTGGGATTTGGAATAGATTACCGGAATATGTAGTGCTATCAACAGATGTAAATGATTTTAAGAAGAATTATGATGTTTATTACACCACCGCAAAAGGTTTAAGGCCCTAGATATTGTGTAAATATGATTGTTATGATGTGTGCTTGTATATACAAATTGGATACTTTTTTCACACTAAAATAAAATGTACTAGCACTTTATCATAAAGAAGTCCAATAAGCCCGAGCTAGGTGTATACCTATATTAGTTGTACCGGTATTAGACATACAGAACAGTATATGCATTCATTTGTTTATCCTTGCCTTGTAAGGTTTTGATTTCCGTACCATGTCCCTGTTGAGTAGCGGAAGCCACATCGGGTTGAACTCCCTACTTGTCTGACTAATACATTCAGTCGACTATTCTCAAAACTATAGAAAATATCAGAATATGCATTCATTTTGACACTTTTTACAATAAGTCTCACTGGTTCGGAAAATCCACTATTCCAGCCCTTGTCTGGTCAACAACTTGTCGGGTTATTGAGGTTCAGCCAGTATATGATTATATTACGGGTCCAATTCTTCGGGGGGAAAAGCAGACGGGGTTCCATCCCTCATCGGGGAGGTGCAGTTTTGGACCTTCACTTTTCATCTGTGGTTCTTCCCCAACCACAGCTTAGACTGACACAAGGCCTCTATAGAGGAACACCCAATGGGTATTGAACTCACTACATTAGCAAATTAGTCGACGAGACGAGCTTGCTAACCATGGCACTACAGGAGGCACCCATACTTTTTAATTTTTTTAAAATAAAATACTTTTAGACTTTAATTGCACTGGTCAAACTGTCATATTTTTGAGGACCTCTTATATTAGTTTTTGAAAATTAAAAAAATGTTTTTCAATGTTTTTTAGATGGAAGTTCACAAAAGATTGTAAAATACTCAGATTTTAAGATTTCCATATTTCAAATTTTTTAAAAATCCAGTAAAAATCGAGATTTCCATAAAATGTGGGTTGGGTACTTGAAATCCATTGGGAAATCCTCCAGATGTTTAAATTAAATATGATTCAAAAGTACATGACGATGATGATATTTCAAATAAGGTATGATTCAATAAATACATAGACGTAAATTAGCGTCTCAGAATTCTACAGCTAAAAAGCTGTGGCAATACTGTATGGTTTTTGAAGTGTGAAAAATGTGTTATATTTCAAAATTAAATATCAATTAAAATTGTCAATAAAAAAATCCAAATAAGTACTCACATGGGAATATCTAGTTTCACTTTTTAAAATCACGTGTTGTGTAGCGTAAACTGTTTGCTTGTTAAGTATAAAATGGCCGTGCCAAAAAGGAAGGGGGGGCCACCAGTTGAAAGAAATGAAAGGAGGAGGCCGACACTGTCTGTGAGTGCGTGCGTGCGTGTGTTTGTTTCACTACTACTACTACTACTACTACTACTACTACTATTACTACTACTACTACTACTACAAATAATACTTAATATTATTATATTAACGAAAAAAACGTCAGAACTGGAAAAAAAAGATTATTGTAACAAAAGTTTGTGTCATTCTTAAGAAGAATTAAATGGGAAAATTTTAATATAAAAATCATGTCTTTCCAATGTATATAACCAGAGATTGGCTCGAAAATGGCTTCGAATGACCTCCATTCCGAGGTCAAACTCACATGGGAAGTTGACATCTACCCAGTGTACATGCAGAATATTATCTCTATTTTCCTTTTAGTTTTCGCGGAGAAGAGGCACGGACAAACAAACAAACAAACAGAGGGCTCAAATATTCGTATAGATGGGCACCATTTTGATTTTGATCTTCTAACTCTTCTGGTTTACCAGTGGAATTCGGTCGACAGGTTGATAAACTAGAATCACTTCAAAGGAATACTTCAAAAGTACCGACCATTAAGAGACGGAAGTACAAGGCTGAATACCAGACTGACACTCAATACCCTTACTATAACATAATTTACAGTAATAACCTGTTTATAATGTTATAATGACCCCGTATAACGCTGTTTCGTTTAGCGCTGCATTTTTAGGAACGTATCTAGAGCGCTAACCGAGTAAAGGTATTATAGTATTGACCCCGTATAGCGCTGTTTCGTTTAGCGCTGCATTTTTAGGACCGTATCTAGAGCGCTAACGAATGTATTACTATATAGGTCAGCTTGGGTGTCTGCTTTTATATCATACAGTATGATAATTATAATGACATTTATTAGTGAGAGCCTACATTTTCCCGGCGCCGATGTGAGCAACTGCTAAACGAGCAACCTAAATCGTAAATGTGAATAAAGAAACGAACTCCGTGCGGGGATCGAACCCGCGTCCACCTTGGAAGCTATCTTATACGCTGGTACTGCTCTACCGACTCAGCTAACGACGGTCTGATGGTAGGCAGCAGTCTTTTAATCCTACACTTTGTTGGCTTCTCCATTCTCACGTTCGTATTTTAGGCACGAATATAATGTGGCTCTCGATGTCGACAGTATGAAATCAAATGATGGATAATTTTATATCCGACAAAATATGATAATTATAATGACATTTATTAGTTGAGAACCTATATTTGCCCGGCGCCGGTGAATGAGATGTATGTAAGAAACTAATGAATGTACAGGGTATTACCAAAATGAATGTACAGGGTATTACCAAAATGAATGTACAGGGTATTCCCCCAAAACAGGTCTCTTTGTTAATAGCAGCTCTTTTCATTTCCTGAAAGTTAATTACTTTTCTTATAATGTTTTAATAAACTAAAGAAAGACAAGACTGGCTGCTGCAGGGTCAAACTCCACTCCAAATTCGTCTGAAGATGATTACTATATATTGTATATATAATAAATTTTAAAAAATTATAAAAATATATATTTCTTCGTATAAATGTATTTATTTATTAGAATGAAATAAGCCCGTGCATATCTGTATGATAAATATTCGTTAATTCCTAAGACTTGTCAATTTAACTCAGTCAATAAGACTGCCTTCTGGCAATCAGTTGGTCGTGAGTTCAAATCACGGTAGTGGAATGTGAATTTTACATATTGGTTTACTCCCCTAATTTTGGTGAGGATTGTTCTTGTTGTTCTTGTTACGGTAGGAAAACAAAGTCCAGACCAGACTTTATACTGGAATTTGACAAAAAGCATTCGAGGTTATGTTTAAATGGTGCTTTATTTAAAATGCTCAAAATGTTTCGAAAAAAAAGACCCTCATAAAGCTGATAAATTGTGAAGATATTTTTGAGCATGGATTTTTCAATCAAGGATCGCACAATAACTAGAAATACGTTAGTTGATGTTTATTATAACACTTGTTTACCATTTCCGTCAAAGAATGACGGGAATATTTAAGTAATTTTGCAATTGCATTGTACTTATAAAATAGCGAAAAAATGATATTGCATTTTCTTGCTTATATTCAATATTTCCTGAATATTAAACTAAACTAAAGGTAAGTAAAGATACGAAAACAAAATTGGAAGAGTCCAATACAAAGAGATGGGCAAAAGAAACCCTAACCCTATTATTACCTTTGCCAACGAAGTTGGAGAGCTATATGTATTCGGTCGTATCTGTCTGTCCACAAGATATCTCCAAAAGTACTCAATGAAAATGATAGATAAGGAAGAGTTGGTTAAGTTTGGGGGCGGATCCATGAATATATTTATGTATACGCCCATGACTGTTCACACGATATATCCGAAGGTTCTCAATGAATTTCAATTTAAGTTTGTGGAACGGTGCACAATAGGCTACGGAAGAATTGATTAAATTTGGGAGCGGATCCAGGAATTTGTTTTCATTGAGAGATTTTTCTTTCATACATCTATGTATACGCTCGTGTCTGGCCACACGATATCTCCAAGAGTTCTGAATGAATTTCAATGTAATTTTATGGAGGCGTGGACAATAGGCTGCGGGAGAAAGTGATTAAATTGGGGGGCAGATCCATATACAATTATCTCCCCTACCTCGTAGTTATATGTCCACACTACATAATATCGCCAAACGTCCATTTCTGTCCACACAATATCTCCAAAAGTTCTGAATGAATTTCAATGTTGTGGAAGGGTGGGCCATGGCCATGGAAGAAGTGATTAAATGCACAATTACTTCCCCTCACAATGTGGTTGGCAGAGGTATGCGCTCTCTGAGTGCTTTCTAGTATTCCGTTGTACTGTAGGGAATACAATGAGAAATATGCATTGTGTTGAAGGGAATACAGTAAAAAACTAGAAAGCACCCAGAGAGCACATACCTCTGACAACACCATTTTCAGGGGAGATAATTGTGCATGGATCCTCCCAAAATTGAATCACTTCAACCGTAGCCTATGGCCCACCCTTCCACAAAACTTCATTGAGATTCATTCAGAACCTTTGTGAATATCGTGTTGACATACATCCAAAGTTATCTAAAATTATAGATCTAGATAGGGTTCACGAGCGTCGGTTTATAGATTTAAAATGTATGGATGAAGTAATAATTTTTGTTCTGTTTTGATTGTTGCTATTAACGACATCATAAATATAAACATACAATAGCGTCGCATTATTTTATGAAGTAACCTAAATACTTCGAAGCCGTTGTTTCGTACGACGGACGAAGATTTATTTTACATGACAATTAGGGCAGACTGCTCCACACACCATAAAGTCCGGCCCCTTCCAAACACGCACCTTTTAAACAGACATGTTTTAACACCTACCTCTTAGACAGACAAGGAAATTCGAACAAAATCTAGGCATGTTTTGTTTGTCAGTTCATCTTTTTTTCCCCATGGCGTTTTTTATTCTTTCTTTCTGTTCCTGTTAGAAACCGTCAGCCTATGTCAACATAGGTTTCTTCAGTTTTTAAGTTGGTCCGGCTGGCTAGCTGGCTATTTATGCATGTATCTTGCATACAGGTCCATTGGTGTAGAGGGCTGAACATTTGAATATTTGCACCTTAGTATGTCTAGAAAAAGACGTTCTGTTTTTTATTTGTTTTTTAAATTCCACCCTAAATAGTACAAGGGGGTTCAATTTAAAATGTAAGTTTTTGATAAACTGGTCCCTTCGTTTATGTGCGGCAGCATTCACGCTTGCCTTTTTGAAAATTCGGACTTTTTTGTGATCACTGCCCAACAAAAGGCGAGAGAAGTAACTTATTCATTGATCGCCCCCTTTTCCAATTTGTTTAATTGATCACCCCCAACACGGCATGCTGCCAAAAGACTTGGCGGTTTCTATATGGTGACTAACCAGACCTGTTATTTTTCAGTTCATCTTTCTTTTCCCATGGGCGTTTTCTTATCCCTTCTTTCTTTTTTCTTTTCTTTCTTTCACCGATCCCATTCTCTCATTCCCTGTCCCGTTAACGGCTCGGCCAATCATACACCCCCACCCCCGCCCACATCTGATAAATACAGATAAATTAGTTAAGAATTGGACATGGGCATTCCCGCAAGTAAGTGTAAGACGTAGGGGCTGATGAGTCTTACCCTGCCACATGATGTGATGGCAGGGGTGGCGTAGGAGATGGGTGCATGTCTTTCCCAAGGGCATTAGTGCGAAGTGCACGCAAACTGTCTCAGTTTAAACTCGGCTTCCCAATCCCATCCTGCATACAGTTAACCACTCGGCCACTCACACCTCGCCTCCCGTCTGATGAATACAGATAAATCAGTTAAAAGTCTCCTCGCAAATACGAGAGAGAGAGAGAAAGCTAGAAAGAAAGAAATAATCTAAATTATTTATGAACAAAGCTGTCTCTGATGACTCAAAGGCTAAAACTCTAAATATTCACCAATTCCACCCGTCAGGAAGACTTACCAAAATGCCATTCCAACTTATTCCATACACTGTCGTCTCTCAGTCTGGAGAGTTCATAAAACTTGTCTACAATAATATATGTAGGCTGGCCCAGTGGTTAGCAAACTAGGCTTGCGGATTATTTACCCCTGCCAACAAAGTTAGAGAGGTACAGCATTTACGCCCATAAATATTTACACCCCTATCACTTTTTAATAGAAAGTTAATTGTCTTCTAAACCAAACATAGCAGGATTTTATTATTTCTAGTGGAACATTACACAATCAAAACGGATATTATCAGGTATTATTTATGACCAAACTCTACAGCATTGAAACTCTGTTGCCAAAAATATATTTTCGTAGTTTTGTACTCATCTTTGTTCAAATAGTTTGGTCATAAATAATAGCTGAGAATATCCGTTTTGATTGTGTAATGTTCCACTAGAAATAATAAAATCCTGCTATGTTTGGTTTAGAAGACAATTAACTTTCTATTTATGTTTGGTTTAGAAGACAATTAACTTTATATTCAAAGGTGGTGGGGGTATACTTATTTATGGGTGGTCGTGTCCATGAACATTTACACCCCACCTACGTCGTAGCTATCGGAAGAAGTGATTAATTTGGGGGGTGGGTCCATGCACAGTTACTTCCCCTGACAATGGCGTTGGCAGAGGTATGCACTCTCTGAGTAATTTCTAGTTACTTCTGTAGTTCAATCCTCACTTGATGTGGCCTTGTACCAGATTAATTTAAGTTTAGAAAATACCTGGAGGTGCATGTGGCCTAATGGTTAGCAGCACAGAGAATGGAATCGGTGAAACCTAGATCAAACTCTAGCTGAGAAAGTTTGCGTTTACTTAGCACTTACGCCCTTGGGAAAGGCATGAATCCAGATCAAATTGCTGTTAAAATTTGACCACAAACTAACTCCACGAATTGAGTTTCTAGACGGCGAGCAAAAGAAAATGCAATATAATCTTCTTTTTTTAGTTTTCTGCACTTTTATGGATTTTAGATTTTGGTGGGGTCTATAACAAAAAAAGCCCGACCGGCCCTTCCCTCTTGGAAAACTGACACAATCTTCTTCTCACTATTTTCTCCCACTTAGCTTGGTGCTGTATTAAGCTACGCTTGGTAAATATGGTAGCAGGCCTATTAGTTGCATAATCCCCGCTGATGCTAGAGATCGGTGTTCGAGCCCAGGTCTGTTTCCCAAGCTACGCTGACTGTCCCCATATTTTCCCGACTAAACTACTGTAATGAAATACACTCTGGTTGTGTGTGTTTGCACGTTTTTGGAGATAATAACGTGTACGTGACCAACACGCCATATCATTTTAACGGGGCTAGAAAATAGGTCAAACGGCCGACGAAGTCAGAACAAAGAAAATACGTTCGACACACCAGAGTGGTTTAAAGCCGGTTGTGATTTTTTTTAAAAGCTGCAGTTTAGAGTTAGATCCGACAGTTAGAGCCGACACACAGGGGCGACGGGTGAAACCAGCTAGGGAGCTTGGCTCACCAGCCCGTTAGGTTGAGGGAGGAGAAGGGGGAAGAAACTTGATTTTTGAACAGCTACAATCACTGTCCGTCCTTCAGTGCAGAAACTCGTTTAGAATTTTAACTGAAGCTGAGTGATCCGCGAACCGGCTCGGAATCGAAGCTATCGACGGGAATAAAACGAACCCATATTTTCAATTGAAATCAATGAATTCTGTCATCTTTCTCCCTCGCCATGTGAGTGAGCCTTATCTCCGATATGGACAAAATGTATATATTTCCCTCCACAGAATTTTCTTCTCCCGTAAAGGTACAACTCAATGGCGAGATGTCTCTCCCTCACATCGACGGGAAGAAATACCGATATTATCCAACACTACATATAGTAAATGTATATATTATAATTTGCGACGTGTCAGTCTGTCGCAAAACAAACAGGAAGAGAGGAGGGGGGTAACGCTAATACACGAACACATCATTGGCTCTGTATGTGTCTGTGTGTCCGTTCGTTTGCTGCTGGTAACTACTACTACTACTACTAATACTACTACTGCTGCTCATGTGTCGATCTCATTTTTTACCAAATTCACTTTAAAAGTAAAATCTAGAGATCCGGGCGGTGGGGGAAGGGAGGAATGAAAGAGAGCTAGAGGGATACCCGAATGAAAACAATACTCTAGGTTGTTATTGCGAACTGTGAAAATAAGGATATGGCTTTGTTATCCCTTACATTCCCATGAGCTTTTTCAGATACTACAGTGCTTTAGCTTTCCACCCCAGGGTATACCGTTAGCAAAGCAACGGGTATTTTACTAGTACCTATAAAATACAGCAAATAACTCATTTACCAAATGCGTCGTTTGATCTCGCCGTTCAAACCCCAGGGTCTTTCAAGGCACCAAATGTTTATATTTAAATACTTCGTTTCTCCGACCATGAAAAGGTGACAGAAAGGCAAGGTAAGAGAACTTCAAAGGCGAACGGGTAATTCCTGTAATCCATGGATTGACGGCAACTGATGGTTTTCTGAATGGCTTGAAAGAATTCAGTATTCAATGCCATAAGCCGTGAATACAAAATGTAAAATGTACTCTTTGACCCATCGTTTGTAATAGGATATTTGCCCTTCATTATTCAGTGTGGCGTCTTAAGTACTCTCACAACGATGGGCACAACTGTTAACTAGAACGAGGCTTCTCAAAGTCGCGAAACATTACGTCTAATCAAAACGGGTGTCCAATGAAAAGGGTTTAAGAATCCCAGAGCTACAGGAGGGCGTAAAAGGTCGCGAGAGGGTCTATCTTTTTAGTTTTAATGATTTAAAAGAATCGTTTTTGACAAAGGAAATATATCAACATTGGACATTTAATTAACCTATATAGGCTGGGGGCCTACAAGGAATTCTACATTTAGAGTACCAAAATGTTCCTTAGGATGTCCTCTTTCAGAAATAAGATGTCCCAAGAAAAAAGTTGAGAAGAACTACCTCATTTGCATAAAACAAAATGGCCGCCAGCACACACCAAAAAAGACAGAATGTCATATCTCGTCTCCCAGTTGACATATCTGAGTACTTTAAAAGGCTAAATCATGGTTTTCAGACATGAGGAATTCAACCATAACATAACTTATAGGTATTTCAGGATTTTACAAGGAAATTTCATAAATATTATAGTCCATATAATTTGGACTGTGTACTTGAAGTTTTCATCGAAAAATGCTGAATACTTAGCTGCACGTTTTGGACTGTAACTCTTTAAGCCCAACAGATACACATTAGGAACATACACCGTTAGAAATCTGATAAAATTCCCTTTCTAACGGCCTATATGAGTTAACGTTACTGATTGATGGTATTCAAAGTATAATTTTATTATTTCAGTTCGTTGCTCAGTTGTGTACTTTTCCATAATCAATTCTCGGGGGTTCCTTCATATATCTGAGAAGAAGAAAAACAAAGAATATTGAAATAGAAAAAAAATGATTGTTTTTAAGCAATCATTTTTTTCTATTTCAATATTCTTTGTTTTTCTAATTCTCAGTTTTAACCCCTTCGCGACTTTAGCGCCACCCTGTAGAAAGTACTCAGAGAGCGCATACCTCTGACAACGCCATACACTAATTAAAGATTTAATATAAAATGAATTACTAAAAATCAAAGGAGAGAACTTTAAATGTCCAAATATGAGTTACTCCCCTTGAGATTTAAATTTCGCTTTTTTATTAACTGTTAGATTTTAAACTCTTTTCCTGCATAATAATACACAGGGTAATAAGCCATTCAGACATATAGGTCACAATATGTACCGTGATGCAACCGTGTGGTACACCGTCCAAATACCGTTGTGGAAACTCCGGTACCTGACGAGCCTGCAGTCGTTGGTTCTTGTTTTGAGTCCGCCAGATTTTCAGGTCACAGCTGAAAATGGGAAGATGGGTCATATCGAAAGATAACGAGGCAATACTAAAAGTAGGTGTTTTAGTAATTCGATTTATTTGCAGTTTTTATAAACTGAACGATAAAATGCGAAGACACAAAGCAAATTACTGTTTTCTACATCTACCCCTCGCACCCATTCTATCTCCGGTCACCCCTCTTCATCGTCCCGTTGTCAAATGCCGCTCATCGTAGTAGCAAGCAGCACGGTCCAAGACCTTCCACCCTCGTGTCAGCCCGCGGCTACTCTCTACTGACTGACATCCCCCCCTAAAATTCAAAAGTCTCCCCCTGCTTCTGCTCAGCCAATCGACGCACAGCAAATCCACCCGTTGCCCAAAGCTGTGCCAATCCCATGGTGACCTCCTCCCAGAGGAGACCTTTCTCCAACCAACATTTTCTGATCCACTTGTTTCTTCTATACTATCATGCAAAAATGCTTTATCTCTTGCCTAGCCCCCCCCCCCAACCGTTCTGCTACAACAATCAGATACAAATTGCATATCTACATAGTGCGAAGTAATCAAATGAAAACATTTTGAGAAATTACCGGAAGTCGCATGATTGATGACGTCACTATGTACCAACGAGGCATGGACAACAAGTCGCGTGTCAGCTTCTTCATGGTTGCACTTATGAAGCATGAAACTGCATTCTTGTTGTTACTGAATATCTAAGTGTGAATGGTGTAGTAAGTTTATACCTTCCGATGTTTCAAGGTAATTGGCAATGAGTCGTATTAGCTCTTCCTTGTTTTCTCTATTCAGAAAATCTTGCCATTCGTCTCCTTGCAACATATGCTGGTCGAATCCGTCAACCCTGACTCCTGATTCCCCTCTTTCTTTTCTTGTGCCAGCCTTTATGATGTCCCTTTTGTATGTGCTATTGATGAGCCCTTCCTGGGTTGCCTCTAACTCTTTAGGTGGGGTGATCTATACATTTAGGCTCTTTTGATGACCTCATCAATCATGTGACCAGGTAATTTCTCAAAATGCTGTCATTTGATATATCTTGCTTCGCTCTATCTAGATATGCAATTTGCATCTGATTGTGACCTAAACGTCCGAAGATATCAACATTTTAAAGAAATGGTAGGCCCTTTTGATAACGTCATCAATCATCTGACTTCTGGTAATTTTTCGAATTGTTGTCTGGGCTTAAATTGATCCTCCTGTGACCTATAGAACCGATCTCAGCTTTAAAAGATTAGGTTACACAGTTACTTAGATGGTTGGGCTTTTTATCCTGTCTATAAAAATACCTCTCAATCGGAAACAAATTCCTGGGTCCGCCCCCTAATTTAATCACTTCTTCTGTGTCCCGTGGCCGACCATTCCATTGAAATTCATTGGGAACATTTGGAGATAGTGTATGGACAATCAGAGGGACAGACGAACAGATGGATAGACAGACAGACACGGGTGAATACGTATACCTATACTCAATAGAAACCGTCACGTGATCAACGTCTTTTTGCAGCATGATGTGTTGGGTGTGATCAATTAAGAAATTTGGATACAGCGATGATCAATGAATAAGTTACTTCTCTCACCTTTTGTTGGGCAATGATCACTAAGAAAAATCCGAATTTAAAAAAACAAGCGTGAATGCTGCAGGGCACAAACTAAGGGATCTATTTAGCATAAACTTACATTGCAAATTGACCCCCCCCCACTAAAAACCTATTATGGTAGGTGGGTTTTTAAAAACAAAGAAAAACGATTTTCTAGACATAATAAGGAGTAAATGTTTAACTTTTCAGCCCTCTAGCTCCATTGGTGCTGATTGTACGTGGGATACATACATACATGGTCAGCTAAACCAACTTGAAAACTGAAGAAACCTATGTTGAC
>VCCN01004446.1:7242715-7258391 GCA_006491835.1 Architeuthis dux | reverse complement strand
TTCCATCTGAATTTCTGAGATGAAGAATTATCATTATTATACGCTGATTTAGTCGAATTGGTGTCTTCATTTTGGTTTTATAGTCGCAAAGTTTCGAAACGTTGTGACTACAACAAAGATGAGGACAACAGTTCGAATAAACTAGTGTATAATAACAATTCGATTCTTATCTATCTATCTATCTATCTATCAATCACAATCTGTTCATATCTATTCATTTATTTATCTATCTCACTCTGTTCGTATCTATCTATCTAGCTAGCTAGCTATAAATCAATCTATCTATTTATCTATCAATGTTTGGTTATGTCAATCTGTTCGTATCTACCTATATATATATATATATAAGTGGACCGGAAGTAATGGATCTAGGAAGATTGTGTTGCGACAATATCCCTGCGTGCCTTGAAAATCAACATTGTAAACATTATGTTGCGCCAGGCTTCCTAGCAAGGGAAGCCAGTCTGCCTTGATAATCAACCTTCCAGCTTGAAGACCGACCCGCTAGTATCGGTGGAAATAGGCAACTACGTCAGCCACCAAGTTTTAAATCAATATATAGTCATGCGTCGACTTGCATCCAGATTACGGTCTGGCAATGTGGACGCAACTCGATCTGGCGTAAGTCGATCATTATAGGGTGAAGTGAAATATTCACACTGCACAACAACATATGATACCATGACACATACATATTCACCTAAACCTCTATAGTGTACATGCGTCTTCCTTGCCTTTCCAAAGATAAAGGAACAAATGTCATACATTACGTTTCTTTCACAAAATCTCAACCCAGCAAAGTGTCTGCTCTTTTACCTTCTACTTCATTGCCTGGAGAACTTGAAACAAACTTGAGGTACACACTGCATTCTCTTTAGCAAGCTAACAATACCGTGACTGAAATCTTCGTCATTCGCAGTTGAGCCATAGAACTGCAATGACAGTAATCCCCATGTCTTTAATTGATTTTGAGCTCTTATGGGGACGTATCTGCGATCGGTTGGTCGGGCCTAAGTCGACATATAATTATATATTAGGGTGTTTGCCGTCGAGAGATGGTGAAAAGCAGTTGCACAGGCCACACAGCTAGCGAGTTCGTTCCTTGCTCGCTGGATGCACAACAATGGTAGCCTTGTGCCAGACTAAGCCATAATACCCAAGCCAAATCCAGAAGAGACGTGGGTGTCTGATGCTGGGGATGAACCCGAGATGTTATCGTTTCCATTAGGATGCGTATTCGACGGAGCAATTACTGCCGGTCTCAATGTCTCGACTTGTAAGGTAATGGCCCATTTGTAGAGACTGTGGGTGCCTCGAATGGGAGGGGGGCGGAACGGATGAAAAATGTAGGTTAGAACGGAGGGGTTTTGTTTCTTCTTCTTCTTCTTCTTCTTCTTCTTCTTCTTCTTCTTCTTCTTCTTCTGCTGCTGCCAGGTAAGGGTAGGTAAGTCATCTACCTTTTATATACCTATACCCGACTCTTTCAAAGCTCCTCATCATCGCTTATGTTGCTTTCTTCTACCGTTCATCCTCATTCCTGTAAGAAATTGGCCGTGAACTACGAATAATACCAGAAAGAATACAAAACGAAGAACGATACCAAGGGATCTTCTTCAAAGCTTATCTTCTCGTTATTCACGAAGATTAAACAAGTATGGCACAAGGATACACACAGATACAGCAAATCCCCGTTTAGCGCTGATTCGCTATAACGCTCTTTTTCAAATATTTTCGTAATACATTTAGTAATGTTAAAGGCCACAGTATTGGTGCATCCAGTCTCTACAACAGTGAACTGGCCAACGAAACGAATTCTTGTGCACTGTGCTTATCCACGTAGCTTAGACAAGTCTGGCACAGGGCCGCACATAGATACAGTAAGACTCCGATTAGCTTTACCCCGTTTAGCGCTGATTCGCTATAACGCTCTTTTTCAAATATTTTCCTTATATATTTAGTAATGTTAAAGGCCACAGTATTGGTGCACCCATTGGATCGGACTCTCTACAACAGTGAACTGACCAACGAAACGAATTCTTATGTATTGTGCTTATCTATGTAGCTTAAACAAATCTGGCACAAGGCTACTATAGATAGTTGCGTTCTTCGTACAAGCCTTCGAGTTCTATTAAACCATTAATTGCAGATGACGGGAATTCCCGTCATTATAGTTTTATGGCTAACTCAATAAAATATCTGTTCTATTTTTATGGATGGCAACTCAGTTCTATCCGTGAGTCAGAGCTTTTATGAGCTGAATGGACAAGGAGTAACCTTTTGGCTATAAACCCATTAACTGCAGTAGGTGGCGAAGAGTAATAAGTATCCATTGCAAGATAAGGGCCCTTGTCCATTGCAAGATAATCCATCGCAAGTTATCCATTGCAAGATAAAAGCTCTGACTCACAGATAAAACTGAGTTGCCATCATTTACAATGAAACGGAAATGTTATTGGTTTAGCCATAGAACTGCAACAACGGAAATTCCCGTCATTCGAAGATTTCGATCGAATAGTTTTTTCTCAAAGCCGGCAGGCTCTCCCCATCTATAACACTGCCACAACACAATTTCTAAAACCACAAACTGAGTAAAGAAAAAAGAAAAAAGAAAAAAAATTAGAGTTCTACCTATTTACTTGAGACTCATCACAAATTATCTTAGTCTGACACAATGCCACAGTATTGGTGCACCCAGTGAGGAGCGTACTCTCTACACCAGTGAACTGGCCTACAAATCGAACTTATTAACCACTGTGCTACCGTAGGCGACCAGAGTAATTTAGTAAGCTTGTCTTAGTCTGGTACGGCGGTTCTTAACCTTCTTCAAGTCACGCGCCCCTTCGAGATTTCAAACTCTTTCTCACACCCCTTAATCTTAACCCATAAGAACCCAGACCCATTTCTACTTGAAGGAACATTATGCGTTATTCTGAGCAGGCTAATTGACACACAGTCACGTGACTGCACCAGGATGTTCATTAGATGTCACTTAGTACACTTCATGAGTTAAAATCAAGGATAGAATATAATATTATATAAGAGACTGTGCAGATCAATTAAATTGTATGTGACACCGGTATCACAGTGGGTTATTATGGGTTAAGGCTAAAAGATATACCTATTACACTCGCTACCTTCCGCATTTAATGGGTTAAAAACGGAATCTGTGGGAATATGAGAAGCCAGTGTGAAGAAGAGAAGCAGAAAAAAGGAGACTGAAGTTCACAAATGTCACAAATTGTTCACAAATGAACACATAGACGAGGAAAATAGTCCGACCATATCACACATAAGGATTAATACACCACGTCTAACTAAATTCAGACAATAAATGAAGTAAATTTAGAAAATGAAAACCAAGTGTAATAGTCTACACATTTCTTAGATGAAGCGTTGTCAGTTATTAATTTTTGACTAGTCTTTTTTTCATCTTAGTCAAAAAATGATAATGCAGGTATATCTTGATTGGTGCGGTTAACTCGTTCTAAAAATTATCTAAAAAATCTCTTCAAGATCTTATTATAACAAGCACATCCAGCAGAAGGCATACATCAATCCAACACACAAGACGGAATTACGTTCATCAACATTTTAGGAATTTTAAAACTTTACGAATTTTGAAGTTTTAGAATTTTAATATTTTATAACGCCTAGAACACTGAAACTGAAAGTATTTTTCATTTTCATAGTTTATTGTATTAGTTGAGATTTAATTCTATACTTTGAACTATTTTGTTCAGTCTGTTGTTCCATTAAATAAAACATTATTGGGTATTTCATATATTTATGTGATGCAGTGTCAAAATAAATTGATAACAATAACACCCATCAATTCAAAGATTATTATTATTAAAGAAATTAGTGATTCACAAATATGGTATTCGAAAAGCCAACTAACTAGTTTATAGGAACAGTTAGCTAAGAGACTATTTCAATAAGTATAATTATAATATATTATCATTATTAATTACATTATTTCAGATGACTAATCGTCTGTGCGCATATTAATCTAGAACAGTCTAGTCTAGAACACTAAAACTGAAAGTATTTTTCATTTTCATAGTTTATTGTACTGTCGACATCGAGAGCGACACCATATTCATGCCTAAAATACGAACGTGAGAATAAAGAAGCCAACAACATTAATTAAGAATTAAAAGACTCCTGCCTACCATAGGATCTTCGTTAGCTCAGTCAGTAGAGCAGTACCTGCGTATAAGGTAGCTTCCACGGTAGACGCGGGTTCGATCCCCGCACGGAGTTCGTTTCTTTATTCACATTTACGATTTAGGCCGCTCGTTTAGCAGTCGCTTACACCGACACCGGGCAAATATAGTTTCTCAACTAATAAATGTCATTATAATCACCATATTGTCAGATATAAAATTGTCCATCATTTGATTTCATAATTTAATGTGTTTTTCCTTAGTTACATTAATTTGTACAGCAGTACCTTAACTGTACTACATCAAAACCGGCACTAATCAAAATCGCACTGTTCAAGAAATGTGGGCAACAGCACTATTACGTCTTCGTACTACTAGGTGTAAACAAGCATCAGAAAGATGAGATGAAAGAAAGACTCAAGAGCCTGAGAAATTGGAAAGACGATATTCAAGTGGGTGGAAAAAATATCGCCCAAAAGTCATCCCCACTTGACAACCGCGAGTAATCTGAAAGCGACACAGGTCCCTCGTGGGAGAACGAGGGTGCTTATCGGTACTCCCATGCAGACGAAACGTGGCACAAGGTCTTTGTTAACCCAGTAACTGCGGATGACGGAAATTACCGTCATTGCAGTTCGATGGTTAACTCAATAAAATTTCCGTTTTATTTTTTATGGATGGCAACTCATTTCTATCTGTGAGTCTCGCAATGAATTACTTGCAATTGATTATCTTGCAACGGGCAAGGGCTTTTATCTTGCAATGGATAACTATTACGAAAGTTGCCCAATTCCATTGGCATATTTCCGCAAACATTATGGATAGAGAGTCCAGTCAGCACTACTATTTACCCATGGCGGTGGGAGGGGAATTGATTCATACCTTTCCCAAGCGCATTAGTGTGAAGTGAACACAAACCCTGTCTAAGCCGAAGTTTGAACACGGCTCGCTGAGTTCATTCTCCGTGCAATTAACCGTTCGGCCACCTCGCATATCCAACTGGAAAAAAAAAGAGTCAACCAGAAAGTGGTTTTCGTGTGAGATCAGACAGTTGCGTTATAATGAGACAATCACCCGGCACCCCAGTATTTGCCAACCTCACCCTCCGGGGTGGAGGTGGGTCAAGCCGACATTCCATGTTGTCTTCTCCGCAAGTGACACCTTACAAAGGAGCTACCCCTAGGGTGGGGGATATGGGGGCCATTGATTCCTTTGTTCCTTCTTTGTTGTTGTTTGTTTTGACCTTCTTTATACTAAACATAACATCCTCAAATTAGATTGTGCTTTTAGTCGGATCCGACACAAGGTCAAACGGGAAGTCGGACGATTGTGTTGCGCCATTCATCCAATTGGGAAGGGCCTTTCCTGTCAACTATCGAAAAACATTCGAAACCCTTGCCTTTAACAGGACTCGAACACCGACCACTGGCGAAGATGTGAAATACGCAACTACCTTAATCACTAAAGAGGTTTCAGGTCTTTATAGGTATTTACTAAGCTTGGCGTTACAGTCAAATCGCGTTGAATACACCGGTTCTCGTGCGTTCACCGAAGTTAAGCAACGTCGAGCCAGGTCAGTACCTAGATGGGTGACCAACTGGGTATACCATGTGCTGTAAACAGCTGTGGATCATGTACAGAGGCTACCGTGGTGATCCCGTTAATCCCCCTAGAATGAGACCGATCTCTACACTACACTCAATAACGCATGTCAAAGGCCCCTCTGCCCACTCACCCCCTGAACATCTGACTGGCCTGGTTGCGAGCGACAAGAAATGAATGATTAGTCTAAACAGCTGTATTCAAACTGTGTTCCGCTCAACCCCAGGGTGCTCCTCGACAAAGTGTCATTTTCGCAATCTACTTTGGTTATAATTCTTCATTACGTAAATGATTCCTACGCGGCTTTATTTAATTGCTTTAATACTAATGTACTTTTATATAAGAAACAAATTAAACAACATTTTGCCTTTTTAATTAAAAACATCTTGGTTATTTACTTGACACGGACGCTGTTCAGTCAGTAGTCGTCCATGTGTCTATTTTTTCTCAGTAAGCTACGTTCTTACTTTTCCATTCGAGTGCCTATTTTCTATTTGGGTTTATTATACACATTCAGATAATTCCATAAACAAGGCTAAAATCCTAGGGTTACATACATATGTAAATATATGTAGACAGGAAAGTTGTTTTTTTGAAGGGGTTCTCTAGAAAAATTAATTATTGAAAAGGATTCCGTGAGTAGTTAAGGTTTGAAGACCACTGGTCTAAAACAAAGAAAATGAATGGAAAGATTACGATGCGCCAATCTTTCAAGTTGGAATAGCCTCCCTGGCTGACTTGAACATCAGCAAATATCTAGTTTTTAACCTGGGCACAAACACGGATTTCTGTCACCAATGGGAAATATACAACTACCTCAGCCACTAGACAATCTAACCTTTCTAATGTCATACTCTTATTTGTCTCAGTTTCCTCATTTTTTTACTCATGTTTGTCAGTCTGTCTGTTTGTCAACACAATATCTCCAAATGTTCTCAATGAATTTCAATGACATTTTGTGGAATGGAATGTTACGAAAGATGTAATTACATTTTGGAGCGGATCCAAGATTTTTTTCTCCACTGCATCGTAGCTATATGTCCACACCACACAATATTTCCAAAGGTTATCAATGAATTCCAATGACATTTTGTCGAAGGGTAGGCCTTGGGCTACGGAAGAATTGATTAAATTTGGGGGCGGATCCAGGATTTCTTACAGTTACCTCCCCTGTATCGTAACTATTTGTGAACTTATTTTCATACAGTTTTTATTGACAATGGCGTTGGCAGAGGTATGCGCTCTCTGGGTGCTGTCTAGTTGTTCCTTCGTTATGCTTCGTTCTTTCCTTTTTTGTTGCTTTTGTTGTTCTTCATCTTTAAAAAAAACTTTTACACTAACTTTAGGCAAGCTGAAGTGACACCACTTCGGGTGCTTGTCGCCTCTAAGTCTATTTCACATATCGCAAACGGGGGCCGAGTAAATAGTGATACATGGAGTCCAAGCAGGAAGGTAGCTGAAGCAGTGGTCAGCGTAAGGGCACTACTCACATACCGATAACTTTTAAAACGCCTTTTAGTCTTTATTTCTTTGCCTTTTACTTAAGATTTAATTGACTTTTTTATTTATTTTATTTAATTTAGTTTGATTTCAATTAATTTTATTGAATTAATTTGTGTTGCTTTCCCACCACATAAGACTTCATTGCTTATTTAAAGTGTTTGCATTGTCGGCCTTCTTTTGTCGTCTGTTAGTTGTTAACATGCCGTACTGCGCATGCGTGTGTAGAATGGCGTCTAGAGGCGTGCATATCTCATATGAAACAGACTGTATGTACGTAGAAAGGGGTGGGTGTATTAGAAGTCGTCAACCAAAACTGTCAACAGAGACAATATAGGTTTCTTCAGTTTTTGAGTGATTTCGTCTGGCTGGCTATCTATCTATGTATGTATGAGTCAAGTGTACAGGCCGCACCAATGGAGCTAGAGGGCCGATAATTTTCACATTATTCATTATGTCTAGAAAAACATTTTCATTTTGAAAATTCCCCCCCAAATGAATTCTTGGTGGGGTTCAGGTTACAATGTAATTTTATGCTAAATTGGTCCCTTTAGTGATCCAACAAAATGCGAGAGAAGTAACTTGTTCATTGATCGCCCCTTTTTTCAAGTTTTTAATTAATCGCCCCCAACACGGCGTACTGCCAAAAGACGTTGGTCAAGTGACGGTTTCTATTAAATGAATAACTAGGCCTGTATGTATGTAAAATACGATTGTGTATGTATGTGCGTATATGTGTGTGTCAAGAGCGCATGTGTATATGTGTGTGTCAAGAGCGCATGTTTGTATATGTATACGTGTGTATGTGTATGTGTGTAAGGAGCGTATACACGTGTGTATGCATGTGTCCTTATATGCGTGTCTGTATATATGTGCGCATATGTGTGCAGGGGTGGCGGGCGTGTACGCATGTGTATGTGTGCGTATGTGTTTGTCTGTGTGTATATGTGTCTGTATCTATGTGTATGCTTATATGTGTAATGTGCTTATACGCATGTGTATGTGTGTGTGTGCCTGTGTGGAATTGCGTCTAGAGGCGTGCATGTCTCAAATGAATCCGACAGTGCGTATGTGTTGGGGGACATCAATTACCTGCAAACGTTATACAACAAGAAGGTATTTTAATGATTCTGCACAACGCCCGAGGGGGGAAAAGGAGGTAGCATCTCCTTGTAAGGTTAGGAAAGTTTGACTAGCGCTAAATTTCCCCGTGGCCTGGTCCGTGAAGTTACAAACAGCGAAAACCTTCTTGTTTTTATTTGAAAATCGTAACCTCACACGAGTTGGTTTGTTTTCCCACAGCTAGCTTTCTCCAAAAACAACTCCCAAAAGTCAAGTTACCCTTGTCTAATTATAAAACTAGAAAGCACCCAGAGAGCGCATACCTCGGCCAAAGTCATACACTAACTAAAAACTGAATGAAAACAAAATCTTAAAAAACAAAGGAGAGAACTTCAAATGTACACATATTGAGTAACTTAGCTTGAAATTTGAATTTAGCCTTTTTATTGACTGTTCGTTTAACCTCTTTTCCTGCAGAATAATAAAACTATCTATAAAACAAAAACAAATTCCTAGATCCGCCCCAAAATTTAATCACTTCTCCCGTGGCCCATGGCCAACCCTTCCACTAAATATCATTGACATTGTTTCAAAACTTTTGGAGATATCGTGTGGACAGTCGGACAGCCGGACAGCCGGACACGTGTGAATACATATACTGTGCTATGGGTAAAATAGCAGGACATACTGAGTTCTCTAGTTTTGGGAAGGCAACACAGTCTAGGACAGTGGTTTCCAACCGGGGGGGTTCCCCCCAAGGGGATATTTAGGTAGTTCAAGGGGGAATAAGGCTATTAGGTAAAAACAGAAGTCGGGTGAATGTTTTTGGCTTAAGAGTAGTGGGGATGTGTGATGCAAGATTGATTATAACTGTGCAACCAAAGGTCTGAATTTTCTTTACCAGTGTTGTTATTAAAATTATTTTTAATTTAATTATAGTGTTAACTTTTTGTTGTTGTGTTTAATTGGTTTTATTAACTTCAATGTCATTTTTAATTTGCGTAAACGACTGCGACGTTCGCTTTCCAGAATTGATTTTGGGGTAATTCTCTTTTAATAGAATTAGTAGCGAATACCACGGACTTTTGGCAACAAGAGACATGTGTCGATAAAAACGTCTGAAACTTGAAATCTATTAATTAAATAAATGGAAGCGGGGAAAACTAGTAATCTTATTGATAAAAGTGTGGAATGGCCTTGAAAAGGTTGAGAACCACTGGTTTAAGAGGAGGACAATTCTGATTCCAATACCTGTACCTCTCCCAACTTCGTCTCATTATTTTAATGATTCTGTGCAACGCCCGCGGGGGTTAAGGAGATAGCATCTCCTTGTAAGGTTAGGAAAAAGATTTTACTACAGCTAAATTTCCCCGAGGCCTGGTCCATGAAGATACAAACAGCAAAGCAACCTTTTTGATTTAAAAATCGTAACCTCACACTAGTTGGCTTGTTTTCCCACAGCTAGTTTTTTTCAAAAGACAACTCCCAAAAGTCAACCTACCCTTGCACGAGATTAATGTGTGCACAAAAGGTTAGTCACCTGAAATAATGTAATTCATAATTATACTTATAATGATAATATATTATAATTATACTTATTTAAAATAGTCTCTTAGCTAACTGTTCCTATAAACTAGTTAGTCGGTTTTTCGAATACCATATCTGTACATCTTTAATAATAATAATAATCTTTGAATTGATAGGTGTTATTGTTTCTAATTTATTTTGACACTGCATCACATAAATATTATGAAATACCCAATAATGTTTTATTTAATGGAACAGCAGACTGAACGAAGTAGTTCAAAGTATAGAATAAAATCTCAACTAAATACAATAAACTATGAACATGAAAAATACTTTCAGTTTCAGTGTTCTAGACGTTATAAAATATTAACATTCTAAAATTTCAAAATTCTTAAAGCTTTAAAATTCATAAAATTCTAATGAACGTAATTCAGCCTTGTGTATTAACTAAATAAGTTACTTGGTAGAATGCAGTCATACTTGTATTATATTAAAAGATTCCAATACAGTTTTATTAGCCATGAGAGATGAGAGCCTGTGCCAAAATTATCTTGAAACAATTTCCAGTTTACATTTGCACAAGCGTTCAGTGCACACATACTTTTATCAAAGGAAAATATTTGCATAGCATAAGTATTTTGCGCACACTGACATCTAAAAGATTACAGCTCTGGTTAGTCATTCAATAAAAACCGACCAACATCGTTTAGCAGAATGCCGTGTTGGGGGTGATCAATTTAAAAATTTGATAAAGGGGTGATCAATGAATGAATTAATTAATTTGTTGGATCACTAAATTTTCAAAAGGTAGCATGAACAATGCCGGGCACAAACTAAGTGAACAATTAAGCATAAACTTACATTGTAAATTGACCCCCCCCACACACACACACACTAAAAACATATTGGGGGAGATTTTTAAAAAAACAAACGTTTTTTCTAGATATAATAAGGAGTACATGTTTAAATTGTCAGCCCTCTAGCTCCATTGGTGCGACATGTACGCGTGACATATAGATATGAACAGAGCTAGATAGATAGATAGATAGATAGATAGATAGATAGATAGATAGATAGATAGATAGATCGATCAATCGATCGATCTTACAAGATATTTAAAGGAGTCAAGTTTAAAAGTGTCAAATCAGCTTCTGTTTAAACCATGCAGCTCGAGGTCGAATGGTTACAGGCAGCCAGGTGTATACTGTGTGAGTTCGATTCTCACCGTGGGCTTACTCTTTATTTCCAATAACGCTGTTTATTCGTTGCCGTAGGATTACGGTCCGAGTCAAAGTTGTGATAGAAAGCAACTGAAAATTAAGATGAAGGTAAAAAACTAGTCAAAATTAATAACGAAAAGATTGTGTTACAACATTTCATCCAATAATAAGAGTAAACTGACCTGTTTTGCAACTAGATATCTCGCTACGATAAGAACGTGCATACTACACTGACGGTCGTGCACGTGGTTTTCACGGATTTTCCTGACGTTTTTGACTCGAGGTGTGCACACCACGTGAGTTGTGCACAAACATAAATATTTGCCTTCTTTTGTGGTGTTTGATGGCTGAAACATAAGTGATGAAACAAATCGCACGTGACACATTCGGAGATGTTGGAAAAGCTTGATATTATCCAATACCATAACCATAAGTTCAATGAGGCGTCCATCATCCTTACGTCCATATCTGTGATTTCCGATGTCAAATGGATTCTAAACGAAGTAGTAGTATCATTACTGTTGTGGCACTAGTAGCAGTAGTAATAAGTTTAAATTAAAGTAAGTGTAGAATTTTTATCAATAATTTGTTCAGGAGTTTTAGTGTGTGGTTATTTTATTTGATAAGTGGGCTTTAAATGAGTAAAAGATTTTTAGCTATAAAGTTAGCTGTAAATTGAAAAGTTTAACCGATTTTAGCCGTTTTTAAAGACAGTTTTAACTGTTAATAACAAACGATACTTGGCAACACTGTAAAAAGACAAACGCTTGCTTGATACGTCATCTATTGATCAGAATGGATGTTCTTTTAACCCATAAGGACTCAGACCCATTTCTACTTGAAGGAACATTGTGTGGGATTCTGGGTAGGCAAATTGACACACAGTCACATGACTGCACCAGGGTGTTCAGTAGATGTCACTTAGTACACTTCATGAGTTAAAATCAAGGATAAAATATAATATTATATAAGAGACTGCAGATCAATTAAATTGTATGTGACACCGGGTTAATGACGTCACACATTCTCTTCTTAAAATTATAGCAGCTGGAAAATACCTCCTTCTTTACTCTTTCTGTTGTTTACATAAACAGAACCAACCGACAGACCGCTCACCCGAAAAAACCTCTTGTAGAGATGTGCTGGACACATCTAAAAAGAGGGATTTGACAGGTGGCCAGGAAATTCACCTGACCTAAATCTTGCCCAGAATCTTGGAGCCATCATGAAGGCGCATGTTGGAAATGTCTTTTTGAACTTGCCCAAAGAGCAGCAGCATTCCTGATAGTATGTGACACGGGTGGTTTGACTAGGTTAGATTTCGTGTAGGCTTCTGGTAGGAAATCAATTAAAGATATTCATAGTGCGTTGATTTGATGCTGCCTTTAAAATTGTCGGTCTTATTATGAGACGCCCTTTAATATTTTGTTTACAGCTGTCTATATCTGGGGAAGGCCGTAGGGTACAATGGCCGAAACGTTGCGTAAAAAAGAATAACCATGATACAGACAACAGCCCGTAAAGATGCCTGAATAGTGATAATTCCTTGTCTAAGAAATTCAGACAGAAAAGATTCTGATATTCTTGTCTTGTGTTATAAGAAACCGTCAACCAAAACTGTCAACATAGGTTTCTTCAGTTTTTAGTTGGTCTGTCTGGCTGTATGTATGTATGTATGTATGTATGTATGTATGTATGTATGTATGTATCACGCGTACAGAAAGCACCAATGAAGCCAAAGGGCTGAAAATTACTCCTTATTAAGTCTAGAAAAAACTTCTTTTTTTTAAAAGAATCTTCCCCAAATAGGTTTGCCACGTAAGTTTATGCTAAATTGGTCCTTTAGTTTGTGTCCGGCAACATTCATGCTTGTATTTTGAAAATTTTGAATTTTAGTGATCTCTGCCCAACAAAAGGCGAGAGAAGTAACTTATTCATTGATTTTTTAATCGATCACCCCCAACACGGCATGCTGCCAAAAGACATTGGTCGCATGCCGGTTTCTATTGGGTGACCAACCAGACCTGTTGCTTTAAATTTGGCTTCATCCTCTTCAGACCCGGATCACCTGGCGCCTGTATCCTCTACAACATTCTGTGTATTCAGCACTTCATCATCGCTGAGATCGACAAGAATTCGTAGAACGATATTTATAACAGCAGGGCGTCTGGGTGGAATTTTATCAGGGAATGCAAAAAGAAAAAAATGTTTCGGGACCCCTCTCCCTTCTCTTTCGACGTTGATATACTGTAGTGGGTGAATGGAACACCAGTCACTACGCCAAAGGTCGGCAAACATCGACCGCGGGACAAATCTTGTCCACGGTCTCATTTTATCCGGCTCGCTGACTTCGTTGAATATGTGACTTTGTTAACTTAAATTCTTCCATGTCTATTTTTGGTGATCGAACAATGAAATCCAGAATCGAAAAATAAAGCAAATGTCTCATGCAATGGCCTCAGACGAATCAATGTTTTATAGCTAAAAATATGTTAACACTACGCATTCTTTCTGTTCTATTAATATGCATACAATGTGTACCACAGTTTGACAATATTTTGTCCACCGTAAGAATTGTATAGTTCTCATTGATTGATAGTACATATAAGTTAATGTGGGTAGATACTCTTGTAATGAAAAAACAAAAATAAGCTGTTTATAAAGCCTTGTATGACCATTTTTTAAAATAAGACATTAAAACCTTGCTAATCCGGTCTGCCTCCAGAAAAGGTTTGCTGACCCTGCGCTACTCAACAGCTGATCGCATGTTCGGCAAGCGTTTTTGACTGGAGACTCGAAAGTAAAGTTCTCTTTTTTTCTTTAATGCGTTTATAAACAGTATTTCATCTAATGAAAAAAAGCACGTGTCGTAGTATTTGATAATTGTTTTCCCCCGTAACAAGAAGAACAAGAACAATCCTCACCAAATTTAGGGGATTAAACTCTTCACTGTTTGTCTATCACGTCACGTTGAACCAAACCTATATAGAAAATTAACATTTCCCTACCGTGATTTGAAATCACGACCAAGTTATTGGTAGGCGGCTATCTTACCAACTGAGCTAAACTGACAAGCTCTTCATTTAAATAATAAATAAATTCGTATAGGTATTTATTATATATACAATATAACTTTTGCAGTAATCATCTTCAGTAGAAGTAGGGGTGAAGTTTGACCCTGCAGCAGCTAGGCGTTTTCTTTTATATAATATGATTCCGTGGGTATTATAATATCCCATTACAGGGTACATCAATACTTTGCGGACTTTCTGGACGAAATCGAACAAAAGCGGTTCGGGCAACGGGCCCCTCTCAGACTAGTGCCATCAATGGCAGTAGGAAGGGTTCTCAGGGCCCGGGGGCAAAGATAATATTGGCACCCCCACCCTTAAAATATTTGATTACCTATTTAGTTGTAACTTTTCTTCCTATTATGTCTTTGATTGAAATAAGCTCTGGTATTATTTCAGCTTGACTTTGGATGACGTCTGAATAGATGTCTGCTAAGGTGTTTTTGCGTCCCTTCACACTTGCGCCCCGTGGCGACTGCCCCCCCCCCCTGCTACGCCACTGAGTGCCATGGCTTCTACATTAAATTATACTGATGCAGTGATGCTTTGATGAAAGCCAATACTATTATTCAATATATCTCTATATTTCCCAACACTACATAATATGTACAGATCATAATGTATACGATTTACGGATAATAAAACTAGGTTGGCTTGTACAAAACGTGAATGCTAGTCTTCAATCACTAAGAGTGAGCCACAAAAGAACTAGATACAAAAAAAGAAGAGCTAGGTGACAAGTGATAATCATTTATTTTCTTTAGCTAAGTATAGAAAGGAAATAAAACGCTACAGCTTCAAATGGCTACACCTTCAAATTGATGTTAAGGTTTGGGATTAGGGTTACGGTTAGGGGCCAGAGTTAGAGTTAGGGGTTTAGGTCATTTTTATTCCATATAGCCAACATAAATATAATTTACATGAAATGGAATATGGATTCTGGTGAATCCGACAATGTGTGAGTGGAATGACAAAAGTTGGAAAAGTCGGAAGGCTTGCGGGACAGAGCAACAAATTCCAACATAGAAATCTTTTCGATTAATCATGCAAAGATGACCTCCCGAGTGGCCAGTCCCCTCCGGGAACGTGACCCATAAGCTCAACAGCTTTCACCAGTAGAAGGTCTGATATTTTCTACACACTCCTATCCAGTCTCACTACCAGGAACTACTACTACCAAACCACCCACCCACACCTCCAAAACTACCTATATAATATGAAAGCATTTCTGTATCAACCATTTCATTCCCTGATGATGTTCTGTTAAGAACGAAACGTTGGAATAAATACATCTTCTGTACCACACCCTTTCCGACTTTTGTCATTTCACTCACATAATATGGATGACATCACGCTCTGTTTTAGAATAGCTTGATTGCGTCCTATTACTTAGCTCTTTTGTAGTAGCTCTTTTGTAAACAGCTCCTTTTTGGCTAGCTCTTTCAGGGTGTAACCGGTTGAAGGAGAAAACTCAGACGACAGTAGGTGAGTGAGCCCTTGGGCAAACTGATCTGCTATATTCCTCTCC
>VCCN01004446.1:7226443-7237580 GCA_006491835.1 Architeuthis dux | reverse complement strand
CAATCACTGTGCCTGCTCTCTTGAGAGATGTAAGGTTATATTTCTCAATGGTACGTGTGGGGCACAGTGGATCGCTTTTGGGACAGAGCCACCTCAATTCTTTTAATTAAAATTGATCCAGTCAATTATTTGCAAGTCGTTTACTAAGAAACTAAAAGAGCATTTTACCTTTACATTTTTATAATTTTTTTTTCTTTTCTTAAATTACCTTTGAGTCTGTGCGAATGTGATTTTGAGTTAGATGTTTCTTTTAGTGTGCCTAACTTTTGCCAATGAGAGATTTTTATGATCACTTTTTCTAACATAATCTACAACTCAACAATACTTTAATAAAAATGTATAGTTGGTTTCACCCTGGGACTTCTTTGAATCATCCAATCTTATGTTGATTCACTGTTCCCCGGTGTGTACTAGGACTGGGGCACAATGGATCAGAAACTTTTTTTTTTCAAACAAATGTCTACCAGCTGCTAACTTAGAGAGATATTATTTTCTTATCTTCATATAACCTATTTCACAGCCAACAGAGTTGATCTTTCTTTTTTTACCTAAATATATTAATAAAATTAGCTTCTAGCTACAATTATTTTTTCTGATCCATTGTGCCCCGGTTTTCCCTACTCCGTCTGGTACTTTAAAAAAAAGAAAAATATCGTTTTTGTTACGTAAGAGTCATTTATTTTTAAAAGGATTTTTTTTTCGTAATAAACACCGTAAAACTTATTATAGATTATTAATTATTAATTGCTTTTTTTGACAATTCTTTGGACTTTATGTGTTTCTATGTTTAGTTACTGTTAGATTACGACTAAAGACTAATATATAGTCTTAGTACCTATTGGTTTTATAACAATGTGTGAGGGGTCGCGAAAACTTTGATCTCATCAAAAGAAGTCGCGAATGAAAAAAAGAAACAGAAAAAAACCAGCTCAATGCAGCAGTAACTAGACTTAACTTAAAAATTCCTGGATCCGCCCCAAATTTTAATCAATTCTTCCGGAAAATGTCATGGAAATTCATTGAAAATTTTTGTTTTGGAAATATTGTGTGGGAAAACATGAGTGAATACATAAATGTATGAAAAACAATTAAAAAAAACTTGATCCGCCCCCAAACTTAACCACTTTTTCTTTACCCGGTTCAGAAAATTTCATTGAAATTCATTGAGAACCTTTGGAGATATTGTGTGGACACATAACTACGATGTAGCGGAGCTAAATGTAACACTTGCTGGATCCGCCCCCAAATTCAATCAATTCTTCCTCAGCTTCTGGCCAACCCTTCCAGAAAATGTCATTGAAATTCATTGAGGACTTGTGGAGATATTGTGTGGACAAACAGACGGATAGACAGTCTTACACACGTGAATAAATATAAACATCGTCCAACTTCATTGACAGAGGTATCTGATCTGGATAAACACTACTCCATGAATTGGAGTCACTTAAAGGATGCCCATTTATACAAATGTAGACGTCGTTGCGTTTGATTTTATCTGTTAGTCAATGTTTTGAGAGTCTCAGATGTTGGGGCTTTTTTCACAGTCCGGAAGAAAAAAACAGTTTTCTTTTGATAAATTACACCATTTTATCAGCAATCAAAACAACTTCCCCGATTCGCTCTTGTGTGATTTTCATTAGTTTATCTCAGCCGACGAATTTGGAAGGGGTCTATGTATTAACCCTTTATAGGGCACCCCTAAAGATATTTGGAAGGGGTCTATGTATTAACCCTTTATAGGGCATCCCTAAAGATATTTGGAAGGGGTCTATGTATTAACCCTTTATAGGGCATCCCTAAAGATATTTTAGATAACAAAACAACCTTTTTGTATGTTAAACTAGACCTAATTACAAGATATTTTCAGTTGCAAGTTTTCTGAAATTCTTTTTGATTATGGGGGCAAAACTCGCTCTGAAGAAGTGATCATATATGGTGCCTTGTCCAAAATGTGAACAAAAATGGAAAATTTAAAAAATTAAAAAATTAAAGTAGAAAGTTAAATAAAACATAGAATTAAAGAATAACATTCAATGAAATGAATAGATACAAAATATTGATATTGATAAAAAAGATAACACCTCCGGGTTTATTTTAAAATGTTATTGTTCGGGCCAAAAACAGGCTAATTTAATGGGGTGTGGTATGCTTCCAAACAGTTTCTGTCTTTGTTCAAGCACAAGTGTACTTTGCAAAGCTTGCAGACCACATTGGTGTGGATTATGTTCTCTTTGTGGCTAAAATATGTGCATGTGGCTGTCAGGTCATCAGGTGATCATATATAGTTACTCATTAACTAGCGTCTATCCGTCTGTCTCTCCGTGTGTTTGTAGGTTTGTTTGTCCACACAATATCTCCAAAAGTTCTCAATTACATTTTATGGAAGGGTGGCTACGAAAGAATTGATTGGATCCATGGAATTTCCACAGTTACCTCTCCGGCATCGCAGCTATATGTCCACAGAATATTTCTAAAAGTTCTCAACGACATCTTATGGAAGGGTGGGCCACGGGGTTTAGGAAGAATTGGTTAAGTTTTGGGGTGGATCCAGGATTTGTTTTCGAGATATTTTTTACACATTTATGTATTCACTCATGTTTGTCCATATAATATCTCCAAAGGTTCTCAATGAATTCCAATGACATTTGATCGAAGGGTACGCCATGAACTAAAGAAAGAATTGATTAAATTTTGCGGTGGATCTAGACATTTTTACATTTACCTCCCTGTACCGTAACTATGTGTTAAATGATTTTCATTCAGTTTTATTTAAAATGGAATTGGCAGATGTATGCGCTCTCTGAGTGCTTCCTAATTTATTTTACAGACAAGCATTTATCCACGTTTAGACGCGCTTTGGATTATGGGAGACCGGAACTGGTTGCTATATGGGGCAGGTTGAGTCATTTGTTTTAATTTTTGTTTCCACCAATTGATGGCGCCATTACTAGCCTCATTTTGGGCAGAAAAATATCCGCCATTGTTCTACTAAGTTTGAGTCACATATGCTGTAAGCATGAACATTTTAGCATGAAAAACCTTTTTTCAACCAGATAAGTAACTTTTCCCCTTTGACAAACGTGTGCCTAGTTCATGCTGTAATGTGCAGCTGATGATAGTGTAGTCTATGTTTATAAACAGTGTTTATGCTACATTTCAAGCAGCTTCTGTCAGAACTTTTTCTTGGAATAGAATATAAACATAACCATGTGTTTGGGTCTAGTTGGTACATTGTACGTGGGGCTACTTGGTATGCTGTAATTGTATGTAATTGAGGCGAAGGAAAAACAAAAACCTGTAAAATAACAAAACAAACTTCTAACAAGTCAAAAAGTGTTCAGAGAAAAAAGAAAAGTGGAAAAGGGGCCAGAAACAAAATAATGGAAAAATAATAACACTGATGAATCCAAAGATGATGAAACCTTTTGTTTGGTGTGCGTAGAACCTTATTCCAATTCAAGGCCTCTTGAAAATTTGGTAAAGTGCACATCTTGTCAAATGTGGGCACTTGTTGAATGCATTTCAAAAACAACAGGGATTACTTTATCAAAACTAAAAGATCTGATGATTCTGAATTTGCTCTTTGGTGGCTAATATTTGCTACTGTTATTGTTTTGATATCTATTTCCATTTTATTGGGAGAGAAGTGTCAATAAAGTTCTGTTTGGTGTCGTCATTCTTTTCTTATTGTTCTTCTTCCCATCTTCCATCTTATTACAATGCATCTTCGAGGTCCACTCACATATGATTCCACTTGGCCTACCAGGTGGTCGTTATATTCCTAAAATCTTACTATTCACTCAATTATATTTTCTATTACTGTTAATACCTGTACCTACTAGCAAGAGAACTAACCTGTCCCATCAGATTTTACCAACTGGTGGTGTAGGTTGGTACATTTTTTCCGAATGTTTAAATGATAATATAATAAACTTAACTAATGTTTCAGATTTAAATGATCCATCCAAAGGAAGTTTCTTTTCCATAGTAACTTATGGTCATATTTGCGTTTTAATGAATTAATTTCATAGCCATCAAAGTGAAAAAATGTACCAACTAACCCGATCTCCCCAATATATTTTTCAGAGGTCGTAATGTTAAATTATACAGTTGCAACTCAACAAAACACTTTGTATCTATCAATCCATTCTACAGGTACAATGACCTGTACCTGTAGAATGGATTGATAGTACCACAAACAACTTGTAAATGTGAATAAAAGGTTTTGATCCAAATGTGTCTGATTCAAAGAAGGTCGGACTACAGGACTTGTAACTGTAGAATGGATTGATAGAAACACAAACAAATAGTGAAAGAATAAAACGTTTTGATCAAATGTTGGTCGGATTCAAAGAAGGTCGGACTACAGGACTTGTACCTGTAGAATGGATTGATAGAAACACAAACAAATCGTAAATGGGAATTAAATATATTGATGAGAGATCGGACTTCAGGACCTGTCTTAGTTGTGTACCCCTTGTTTTATGTCTGAGACCGTTTCTTTGGTTGACATTGTCTTGTTATCAAATTGTTTGTCGCTATTTAAGAGTGGTTCCCGTTGTGGGTAGAGGCACTGTTGTTTCTTTTTTTAATGTACTTGGAAGGGGGTCACGGGGGGGGGGGATCCAATGGGAATAGAATGGGTTTAGGGAAAACGAAAAAGGTTTCATACATTTTTCGGTTTTTTATATTTTTATTAGATGAAGTATTATAAATCCGTATTGTTTTGAATTTTGATGATTACTTTTTACCTTCATCTTAATTTTATTAGTTGCTTTTTATCGCAACTTTTGCTCAGGCCGATTACCGCCCGACACTGAATAAATAGATCGTTGATCAGAAAATAAGGTAAAAAGTAGTCATAAAAATGTTAAATAATAATGATTTATTATACTTAATCTAATAACATTTTTAAAATATGCTGTAACTACCAGAATGTAAACAAAACATGGCTACGATCGGAATGAAAGATGGGTTTAAGGGTGTCATTTGAATTTCGGTTTCAAGTTGAAGTCCTCGTGGCTTAATTGGTAAAGCAGGCTCGGCTAAACGATGCTTCTTTTGGCTACGGGGATCCGTGTTCTAATCCCAGCTAAGGCTTATTCTTTATTTCCCGATCAACGATCTATTTACTCACTGCCGGTGGGTAATCGGCCTGAGCAAAAGTTGTGATGAAAGGCAACTAATAAAATTAAGATGTAAAAAGTAGTCATAATAATTTAAAATAATAATGAGGAAAGGTTTCATCTTTCATCGTGAAAACATTTAATTAACGTCAGGAATGAATGCAAGCATTAGTGACAGAATAAAGGGAGGCTGCTATTAAACAAATAACAACTGATTCATCTCGTATTTCTGAAAGCTATTATTGCATTATACTTATAAGAACCCTATTCTGTCAGTAACGCCTGCCTTAATTCCTGTCCACTGACAATCCTTTTCTTCCTCATTTTCAATGCATGTTTATAGTAAAATCATTAGCAATGCATTTACATTATACATATAATAGTCCTATTCTGTTAATAACGCATAACTTCATAGCTGACTACAGAAAATGCCTGAAGCGTTAAGGGGTGTGTTGGAGTAACTGTAAAGTCAGTGTGAAGCCAGGGACAGTTTTAAACCCTAAGCCAATTGAACTAAGGGGGCCCCGGGCTATAGTAATCTACTGTAGTCTTGTCAAATACCCACAACACCACATTGCGACATACATCTAACACCATATTCCAGGTTTTACAGAGAACAGCAATGATTTTAATTTTCTTCTAAATTCTTAAAAAGTCAGTATTGTTTGTTTACACTGTTTGTATTTTGAAATTCTTTTTACTCTAATTGAATTAAATAATATTAATTACTTATAGAACAGCGTAAAAATGTATTTCTCTGAGATTTTTAAGCATACATTTTGATTTATTTCCATTCTACCATAGAGATATAAAGTCTATAATAAACTTTATTTATATCTTTAATATTCTACAGACCTTGGCTGTGAACCTGGGCCCTGCAAAAAATGTTTTGGGCCCGCAGCTCCTAAGGCTGCCCCTGTGTGAAATGAGAAAAGCCGAAAACTTGCCTTAGCAGCTATCAGAATACATAACAAGTAGGGTGTGTGGAATTCTTTTCAGTGTTGAAGGTAAGAAAACCGAGTAATATCATCAAAGTGAAGGCTGCCAATGTTTTAGTTGGTATTTGGGTCCTTGAGGAATTCGACAGCTCCCCTCCCAAATATCAGCAGCCGCCAGCCCTGCACCTCCCCACCACCCCGTGCCAGGGTTGCCAGATAGTCGGGGACGTTTCTGGCCAAAAACAAGCAAAATGGCCAAAGATGGCCAAATTGCTATTTACCTTCATCTTTCAGTTGCTTTTTACCGAAAATTTACCTGGGTTATTAAAGTTGCGATTCTAAAAAGCAATTGAAAAATTAAGATGAAGGTGAATAGTAGTATTAAAAGAAAACTAATAATAATGATTGTTTATAAAACATTGCAATACCAAAAAATAAGGATTTATTAAAAATACTATTGCAACGAGTCAAAATGGCCAGAAATGGCCAATAGGCCAAATGCCAAAATTGTTTATAAAACAGTGCAATACTGAAGTACACACCAAAAATAAGAATATATTTAAAATACTATTGCAACAAAGTCAAAATGGCCAGAAATGGCCAAATGCCAAAATTGTTTATAAGACATTGTAATACTGAAGTAGACACCAAAAATAAGGATTTATTACAAATACTACTGCACAAGGACGGATCCAGGATTTTGAACGGGGGGGGGGGGGTCCAAAAATGTTTTTTTTTAACTCCATCTGTCTAATTAGAAAATTAATATATTTTTGTTGTTTTTAATGTTAATTTATGATTACTTGGGATTATTTGGGGTTTTTTTATTTATAAACTTTGTTTAACTAGATATTTATTTTTAAGTTAAAAGTTAATTAGCTTTGCCCCAGCAGGGAGGCGGACACAAGGACCCCTCCTCTGGATCCGCGTCTGTACAAAAAATCAAAATGGTTAAAAATTTAAATATAGACAAACCAAAAAACTTCATGGCCAAATACTTCTCAAAAAGACCCAAATCTGCCAAAATGGCAACCCTGGCTACAATCTGCTCCCCAATCTCAGCAGCAATCAGCCCTGCCCCCGTGTACCAACCCAACGACCCTCATATCTAACACCCAATTAAGCATCGCACCTCACCTAATCCTTCCTAGCTCCCTGGTAATTCACACACGGGATATAACCAACCCCACGGGAAATATACACCGCGCACGTGTTCGCACACGCACGCAGATTTAATTAAATAGTTTCCACAGTTAATTAAACATTTCCATAATGAAGAAGAAATGTTATAGTAATTATCAACGAATGTTCCTCTTGTAATGGTATGAATTTGTTCACACACACATATGTATATGTGTGTACAGTACCGACCATAAATAAGGACACCCCCTACCACTATTTTATAGAAAGTTAATTGTCTTCTAAACCAACCACAGCAGGGTTTTATTATTTCTAGTGGAACATTACACAATCAAAACGGATATTATCGGGTATTATTTACGATCAAACTCTACAGCATTGAAACTCTGTTGCCAAAAATATTTTTTCGTCGTGTTGTACTCATCTTTGGACGGCAAAATATAAATAAGTACACCCTCCCACTAGAAAGTTAATTGTCTTCTAACCAAACATAGCTGGATGTTATTATTTTATTATTTCAATGATTGTCAATAATTATTACACAGTCAAATTCCCCGTAAATTCGGGTATTATCTCGTGTATATCTCGCACACACATACACACACACACGTAGGGCATTCGTGTAAAGTGAACGCAAACTACATCCGTTCGTATTTGAACTTGGTTGGCGTTTCCATTTCCCGTGCTGTCAACCGTTAGGCCTACTCTGCACCTCAAACATTTATATTTATATAAATATACATCCGAGGAGGTGCAATTGGCATAATTGGTAACGGGGCGACCCGAGTTCAAACTCCGGCTAGTTATGTTCCCTTCGCACTAATGCCCTTGGGAAAGGCATAAATTCATCTCCCACCCAGCTATGGGTAAAATAGCAACGCAGATTGGGCTCTCTAGACTTAGGAGTAGGATGATTCTAAACCAGGGAGTGGAGTCCCCGTAAGCCGGTTTGACGCCTAATTTGAGGTAATTCTGGCAGCTCCTGTAGCCAAGCTGATGCCAGACGTATCGCTCTCTGCTTTCGTCTGGACTGCTCCAACAAGTTCGAGAGGGGGGGATTCTGACGACTGGGCATCCCAAGATTTCCATACGTTTCGCCCAGGCATGCGCCTGTAGAGACAGAACGGAAGCCATTCATAGTTGCAGGCATTTACATTGTTATATATATATGAGGAATCTGGAAAGAATGTTTCACACTTTATTTGTTAAAAGCAGTGCTGGTTCTTTCTTGATAGTTAAACACTTTTTATAATATAGAATATATGTACGAAGGTGGATCAATAAGTCCGTGGCCTGACACATTTCTGGAGGAGCAAGATCTACAAATCTGGATTGCTGAACCGTTTGGTTAAGTGCATTGACAAGGAAGGAGATTTATGTTGAGAAATATTTGCATTCCTTCGTTCCCTCAAGAGTTTGCATAGGGGTGGTGGCATGAGAAGGGGGATATTTACATATCTCCACAAGAGAATCTGAAACGTCTTCTTTCGGGATCTCCATCAGCTCCCTCGTTGCAGAGAGGGGGGGGGGAGAAAAAAAGATGAAAACTGCTGAGATATCGAGGGTGAAAATCTTTTGAATCAATCTTACAAGCAAACCCTTAGATCAGGGGTCGCCAATCCTTTTGCCTCTGTGGGTCGGGTCGCGTAATAATGAGTAGGCCCTTGGGCCTGATAAATGCCATAAAAAGGCTTGGAATATGGGAATATATACATTGAGATAAATATAGTTATACTTTGCCTCAATTCAATGAATAACGCATGCTAGAATATCATTTGTGCCTAACCAAGTCATACAATAAAGTTAGGTCACCACTGCGTTAGATAGATAGATAGATAGATAGATAGATAGATAGATAGATAGATAGATAGATATGAACAGAATGAGAGCGATAGAGGGAGAGTAAGGAGGAGATATGAGCGGAGTTGTTAGTCGGGTCTGCACCATACAATAAGACTGTCAGCTGACATGTTGTATCACATATCGCAAGATCACCTGGCCCATCATTTTCGCAAAGAAAAAAAAGGGGGTAATCTGTTTTGGGTGTGATTCCGGGACTTTTAATGGGTATTGTGTACTTTACGTCACATTGTAATTTGTTGCTTGATGGTTTGAGACCGGCGAACGAGAGTGCACAAAAGGGATCCACCCTCTGGGTTCAGGGAAGACGCAGAAGGCAGCGGGGTTTTAACTCTTCCTTTAATTTTGCAACAAAGAAGGTTACTCGACGCTGTTCGGGAAATAGATATCCTTTTCACACCCTGATCTTACTATAATTCACCAAATGTCTGTCTGTCATTGCATTACTCAAGGACGGCTAGAGCTATGCTCACCAAATTTTCTGTGGTTACTAATGGGACCCCGAAGCATGTTTTTAGCATTTTAATTTTTGAAAATTCCTAAACTCTTCAATTCTTTAGCGAGGAGTTCGATTTACAATGTAAATTTAATGCTAAACTGGACCCTTACTTTGTGTCCGTCAGGTTAGCTAAACCGAATCTTTATCTTTTTGTTTAACCGTATAAAGTAGACATCTAGCTGAAATCCCGCCCATAGTAATAATAATATACTAATATACTGTATATTTTTCAGTGAATTGAGAATAGGTAGAAAATAATGTTAATTCTATTTTTAGCTGTAAAATAATTACAATAATAATAATAACAAGCCCGGCTGCTCCAGAGTCAAGCCCTACTCCTACTTCTACTTCCTTGCGTGATTCTATAGAGGTATGTAAGATTTGTCAGTTTAGCGCATGTGGCATGTGGTAACACACCAGGCTAGCGATCACTGGGTCACGAGTTCGAATCACGGTAGGGGAATGGGGATTTTACATATCGGTTTACTCCCCTATTTTCGGTGAGGATTGTTCTTGTTCTTGTTCCTGTTCTTGTTCTTGTGACATAGGAAACTCTGACTGTCCTGGAGTTTGACAATAATCCCTCTCTGTGACCTCGCCGTGGAACAATGGTTAGCAAGCTAATCTCGCAGACCATTACTAACTGACTTCGATCCATCCTCACTGGGGACCCCACATTTATGGCCTTGTGCCAGACTGACCTAAGCTTAGTAAATAGCAATAGCAATCGCACTGGTTGCATCGCCGTGGAGCAATAGTTAGCAAGCTAGTCTTTCAGACGGTAGTGGGTTCGATCATCACTGGGTTCCCCATATTTATGGCCTTGTGCCGTACTAAGCTTAGTAAGCATCAATTTGGATGTTTCGTCGTGTAGCAGTGATTAGCAAGATTTCCTCGACCATTATTATTATTGTAGAGTGTTCGATCCTAACTGGGTGCCCCAAACATGTAGTCTTGTGCCAGACTACGATCTGCTTACTAAATATCAATATTTGGGCACCTAGCTATTCAGCAGTAATTAGTTAGACTCCCAGACCATTACTACTGTAGTGAGTCCCATCCTCACTGGGTGTCCCACATATGTGGCTTTGTGCCTTACTAAGCTGAGCTAAGCTTAGTAAATATCAATAACAATCACTCTCTTGCGATTTGGTGCGTTGTTACATGAACTAAACTAGAACGGCTTGTCAAAGTTTGGTGGCTATGTGTTTATCACCTTCCGTTCCCTTAGACGAGTCAAAGTTATGCAACATTTCTAAAAGTAAATAAAGAAAAGAAAATCCGTCGAGCCAACTGCAGAATGAAAATAAGAGAACTAGAAATAGATAAATACAGGTACACCACCGATTTCCCGGCATCCTTGGTTTTAGAATAGTGACGGACCCCACCCCCGCCGGACCAATAGAGGTCACGTAATAATAATTCAATAGTACCCCTCTAATCCGCTAATCATGCACATCTCATATCTTTAAAGCATTAGAAACTTTAATTAAACAAAATTTGAATATGAATTAAATGGTTGAATACAATATAAATAACAGGTCTGGTTAGTCACTCAATAGAAACCGCCACGT
>VCCN01004446.1:7154857-7166067 GCA_006491835.1 Architeuthis dux | reverse complement strand
ATATGTGTGTGTGTGTGTGTGTGTGTGTGTGTGATAGAGAGATGCACAATAGATTTACGACAAACCAAGAGTATATTTATGAAAGAGTTCATTATTATTTATTTTTGTATTTATATATATACATGTGTATGTGTATGTGTATGTGTGTGTGTGTTTGTGCATGTGTGTATATGTGTGTGTGTTTGTGTATGTGTGTTTATATATATATGTGTGTTTGTGCGTGCGTGCGTTCTTCAGTAATAGAGTCACTTTTCTTATCGCTCAAGTTCAAAGGCAGAGATAAGACCACACCCACCCCTGTATGCGCCCCTTGACTGACCTCGACCCAGTGGTCTGAAATCCTGGCTTAAGTCACTTTAACCCAGTGGTTCTTAATCCGAGAAGCACGCACCCCCAAGTGGTGTGAAGAGGGAGAGAAAAGAGAGGCGAACACACTTTTTTTTATTCGTTTATTGTTTATCTCCCTCTCATGTCCCCGATCATTTTTATTACTAATATCTAATATCTGTTCCGGGTTCGATGCTCCACTTAGGATGGTAGTTCTTAACCTGGGGTGCACGGCACACCCAAGAGAAGTGGTGCGTAAGGCGGTTGTTTGTTTGTTTTGTTTTTTATTGGGGGGGGGGGCGAGAAGAAGGTGTCAGATAAACCTTTTTTTATTCGTTTTATTGCTGATGTAGACAACTTTAATTGATAAAAAGCAACAGCCTGCAGTCAGCACATTGAATGGTCTTATCAGTGATATCTTGGGATAGAGACTTTGAATTTTGACATCTGAAAAATTTGAACATTTCGTTATTTACACTTTTTGATATTAACTTTGCCAATTTTGAATTTAATTTAATCTTTTGACCTTAATATTAAGGGGTGCGAGAAAGATTTTGAAATCTCGAAGGGGTGCGAGAAAGATTTTGAAATCTCGAAGGGGTGCCAGCTTTGAAAAAGGTTAAGTACCGCTTAAAATTTGTCAGCAAAAACTCGACGAAAAACAAACTGTTGTTCCAAAAGGCCATTCGACGTCCCATGGATGTTTCGGTACTTGGATTTACTGTTTTAATGCAATTTCCACGCCTTTCCATCCCGGCCTGCCTTTTAATCATTCGCTCATTGTCTCTTGATATCGATCATCCAGTAAGCCTGTCTTTCCGTTTTTCTCTAGCGTTCTTACCCCCTACGCCCCTGCCTCCTTTCCGCTAAATAGTATTATGTAGGTTTCTCGGCCAGAAAGCTAACTGATTCCAGTTCAGGATCGGGGATCAGGCAGATCCTAGGTAGAAAAACGTAACGGTTGTACATACAGATAAGCAGAATAATATTATTAATTATGAAAGCATTTATTTGAAGCTTATCTCCACATACATACATACATACATACATACATACATACATACATACATACATACGGTCAAATCATGCTGAAAGCACCGGTTCTCGTTCGATCACCGAAGTTAAGCAGCATCGAGCCTCATCCGTACTCAGATGGGTGATGGGTGACCGCTTTGAAACACCGGATATTTGTAAGCATGTGCTGCTCCTACGTACGCGTGTGGCGCCCCATATTAAAACCAATCTTGTGTCACCCCCCCCACCCTTTGTGGGGAGGCAGCTAAATAATTACATACATTTGTGCAATTAGAGACTGTAGTCCAAGAGGATTGTTGTACAAGAGAGAGTTGATGATTGCAACTCCGTCTCTCGGCGATGCAAAAAACACTTAAAATAAAGCCAAAACATTATTTAAACACAAGCAGCTGATACTTTTTCGTACATAATTTATTCTATTTATTTAAAGTTTAAAAATAAAAGGTATCAGATCAAATACCTTAAAAGAACGTTTACATGTGTTTAATTAACTTTTCCAGGTAAGAACAACAGCTGCTAATGTGTCGTGTGTACTGATAATGTCCAATCTATATAACATGCGTTAACTTGAAACCTTAACTGAAAAATAATATCATGGAGTCTGCGATCACACCGATTAGTGACCCAATAGTAAAGACTAAAAGTTAGAATAAAGTTTACAAAGGAAAGCACTCGAAGTTTATGTTTAAATGACGCTTCAAAATGTTCCGAAAAGAACCTTACCAAGTTTTAAGTTGATAAACTAGGTGGTCAGTTTTGTGCATACATTTTTTGCAATCGAAAAAAGTATTACATATGTGTACAATACAGGGTGCATCGAAATATGTATACACTAGTAATCCCCCAAAAACCTAAGCAGGGTCCGATGTAATAATAATCTGAGCACAGTCCCGTGTCGACAGATTTGGCCAGAAGGGGAGATAATCCAAGCTTTATCTCAAGAGACTTACCCAAAACAGACATTGGAACAGCGTCAAATTTGGGAATGGAGCAAGTCTGCTTGAAGCGGGACCACTCGATCTCCAAATTCGACGCTATTTCAATGCCTGTTTTGGGTAAGTCTCTGAGATAAAGCTTGGATTATCTCCCCTTCTGGCAAAATCTGGCAAAATCTGGCAACCCTGCTACAGTCTGAAGGAGCCTCTCTAACAACTTCCAAATAAGGCCTCTACTACAGCTTTCTTTGGCTTATGGTATCATCATGGTGAAGGGTGAAGGATTTAATTTATTCAGGTCAAAGGCGGATCTAGGGTGTCTTCCAGGGTCTTCTGGAAGACCCTCAGAATTTTCCCCAAAGTTTGTATTCATACTGTTTTCTGGGCGTCTTCCGAGTTTTAAATCTTTTCGTTTCAACACATGACAGCCTTCAAGAATTTTTCTGGAATGTTTTATTTATCTTAATTTCAGTAGCTTGTATGCCCTGAAACGCAATTTTAGCCAATCTTGAATACATAATATTCCAAATTTTCTCAGAGCCCACTAAAAGCCCCCAAGATTTGGAAGACGGTCAGCTCAACAGGCTGGACCCGCCGCTGCAAATGTTTATATTTTTCTATACTATACGAAAAAGCTTTGCCATTAAAGTGGTTAGCAAGCTTTTATTGCTTTTAAGAAGAGTTGTGATGGAAGTTTGATGTTTTTTCTTTCTCTCCCTACCTCTGCTTTTCTAATTTCAAAGCAGGGAGATATTTCACAAATTTACTGTAATCCAACATTTCAGTGGAGACCAGATGAGTTCATGATATCAAATCTATGTATAAAAATGATACACGGGAAAATAGAACGAAACTGATCAAAAACATAAGGAATTTTAGTCGCGGGTGAATGAAATCTTGTGATAAAGGATTCACGGGTGAATGACACTGAAATAGTTTAAGGAGAACTGCCCTAATTCACGGATGGTGCCCACTGCATGATCAAAACCTGTGTGTAAACATATAGCCATGTCTCTAGTACTTCAATATACATTAAAATATTGGATTTTCCACCCTCTTCTATACACTGTGCTATGCAGCAGATGTTTAAAAGGTCTGGAACATTAATGTATAATTCATTAAGTTTCGGTTGGGTGGGACAAGAAAGAAAGAAGAAAAAAAGACCAACAATGTCAAATAATTTTTTATGCTTAAAACCCCGCATTGATCGGATTTTGGCCATGTTTCAAAAAGGGGGGACATTATATTTTCTGTGATTTCAACCATTGCCTATTTCTGCTACGGAGGACCAATCACGTAAAAATCTCCTGCTTTAGAAACTGGTTTTTGTAGTGTGGAGAATTTTTCTTTTTTTTTCTTTAGAAACTGGTTTCTTGTTTGCAATGATTTTTAAAAAATAATTTTAATAATATATACTTGAAATAGGCTTTTTTTGACAGAATTTAATTGCCTCATTAAGTCAGCTTCAGTGTATTTGGGCTGGGTTTAAACTAATAAGAAAAATGGTAGTTAAATTTGATATGCCTGATGTCAGAATAAAGATTATTTTTGTAAAGTATTGATATTCTCGGATGTGACTGTCTTTTCACTTAGGCTGTTCCATGCGTGTGCCACTCTTGCCGAGAAAACACTTTCCTAACACCAATGTTCAGATCTGAATTTGTAGTTTATGGCTGTGTCCTCTGGTTTTACTGCACATAGATGAAGTCAGCATTTTCTTATCAGGGCATTTTGAGCAATGAACGTCAGTATCCACTCTATGTATGTTGTTCCGGATTATATAGACCTCTAGTGGGTCAGCACGTTTTCTTCTGTTTTCCAGAGTCTCTAAATTAAGTTGTTTTAATTTTTCAGTGTAGGATAAATGTATTTATTTGCAAAAAAAAAAAAAAAACGCTTATCTCGAAGGAAATTTATTTTTCTGTCAATTTTCTACAACTTTTCATATTTTCTGTATTTTAATAATTTTAAAACAATAAGGCAGCAGGATTGGGTAAAAAAACGAATTTCTTTTTTAATATGAGGAAGACATCAGTTTTATTCGTGAAAAATCAGAGATGCCTATATTTTGTTTTCTGTCCCACTACGAAGACATCAGCAGTAGTAGTGGTAGTGACCTAGACGCGAACACACAGACATATGGCTGTGTGCTTTAGCGTACGTGAACACACAGACACCAGCTTTGTTTTACTACTTCCTCTCTGTCTCTCTCTGTTTGCTTTAGCGTGACAGAAACCAGCCAACAAACAAAAAAAGGAACTTATATAATAAGAATTACAGAGAGGATACACAGCTTGTCCTTGTTTAATGAGGCATGAGCAGTAAAAGCAATGGAGATAATCGTTGATTCAAATCTTAGCGATCTAATAACGCAGCCAGGCCTGTCAAAGGGTCCAGGGTGTGTGTGTGTGGGGGGGGGGGTAGCACCCTATTGCTTGCCTTATTTAGCGTGGTATAGAGATTGGTCTCCTCCTAGTAGGATTAACGGGATCGCCACGGGAAAGCTCTCTACGGGATCCCCAATGGAGATAGTTACTTATACAGTTATTTATGATGATGCTGATGATGATGATGATACATGTGACTTTTTGACTGTGTTATGGTTTCGTTATAAATTAGCTATACATTTACAGATTTTGCGCTAAACTTAAAAATAAGGTTAAAGATATACATGTGCTTTCATTAAGGTTTTTTTTAGTTGGGGCTACGCACGACCCCCTCCACGGGGCGCCCACCCCGCACACTCCCGGACGGTCACACGGGCAGCCCCGCGTGGTCCCCCACCAAAAAAACTTAATGAAAGCACAGATAAATCGTCATAAAAATATCAAAGAAGCCTCACAAGGGAAGTAATCGAATACTTCGAAGCCTCACTTCCATATAACGGGCGGAAAGTAACGGTCCCGTTTACCAGTTACACCTGTAAATAGAACTCCCCTCGTAAAATCTTCCAAAACATTTTTTCTGAAAAATCAAAAAAAATCCTAGGAAGATTGTTAGGGTCTAACGGATTAAACGCACAAACAATTACTGGCGAAAACAAAACTGTTTCTGTTTTTTTTCGACTTGGTTAACTGATGTAGAACTTTCCTGCGTGTCCCGTGTTCAAGCGTAACAATGTGTTGGCCATAGTTTACTACTACCGATAATTTCCATTTAAAGATATTTATATTTGCTTCTTTTTTTTTGTTTTACCTTTTCCCGAGCACATTGAAAAGGAAGGCAACCAAATTTAAAAACACGTCAAGCAAATTAAAAACTACGGCAATCAAATTAAAAAGATAAGCGAGCTGAATCGTTTGGCGTAATTTTTAATTTGCTTGACGTATTTTTAAATTTGGTTGCCTTATTTTTAGACGCACTGACTGACTGGTTATCTGACAAGTTGACATATCAACATATCGAACGTAACTTTTTAATGACGTAATAAAAGAATGTGTGTTTATTCCTTTTTTTACAATCAAATCTCGAAATCAAATTGTGACGTACGGTTGCGTTCGTTTTTTAAGATGCTAAGATATTCTTTTAACATATCTCGTATCGCGGTGTTTATTTTTTTAAACATTTAACTCAACTCGTGTTTAAATAGCGCATCTATGGTCTGACTTTCAGGCTTGTTTAATTTGATTGTCAGTTTTTAATTTGATTGCCGTAGTTTTTTAATTTGATTGGCGTAGTTTTTAATTTGCTTGCTTTACATGTTGAGACATAAACTAAGCTAAAATAAAATATAAAATAAATAAATAAAATGTATATATACTTCTAAAATCCTAGTTTTAAGTCGGTAAACCGCCGCGCCCATGGACTTGGAGTTTAACGCATATTAATCTTCCTAAGCCGAAGTTTGGTTCTCACTAATTGCTCTCCCCTCTTTGTATCAGACTGGGCAACACTTTGTGAATAAGGGCACCACCCCTGGTGTAACATTTTGAACAGTGCTAAGCGAAATGACTGACAATGGTTTTCCAGTCTAATGATCTTAATGCATATAACAGTCCAATTATTATCGACATTGTCAAACTCGATATAGTAAGCAAATGCCCTGTTTGTACCCCCTCCCCCACCCAGCGGGCGCCCAGGACCAGGATAATTTAGTAATCCGGATTTTGGCACAGCACACAAATCTAGGTCACGTTTTCAAAGTGGGTCATCCAGAAATTGTCTGATTCTCTCGGACTTCCCGTTCCTCTTAGCGTAACAAGGAGGTGCTGTCTGGCGAACGGATCTCCGGTAACTATGCTTCAATTAATTTTGGTTTCGGGCAACGAAAATCAATTGGCACCGAAAAGTATAAAACTTCTCAAGCTACTTGATTCAGAACAACTTTTAGTTTAATCTTCTTTAATTATACCGTAACAACAAGAACAGGAACAATCCTCACCAAATTTAGGGGAGTAAACTCTTTGCTGCTTCTCTGTCCGGTCACCTTAAACCAAACAGATAACGCAAAATTAACATTCACCTACGACCTAATGATTGGTAGGCGGCTCTCTTGCCGACTGAGCTAAATTGACAAGTCTTACATATCTACGAAAAACTACGTTAGAAATACGCAAGGACTTATTTCATTCTAATAGATAAATAAATACGTTTATACTAAAAAATATAGCACTACCCTATTGTACCACAAGGTAGGAGTTAAACAAAGGTCCCTATTTTGTTTCTTTTTTGCAAACCCGACGTAAAAGAAAGAATCCGTGTCGTGTTCTGTACAATGTAGAGGTGCGGATTTCCCTTACTAAATCATGGATCCTGTGTCCCGTGTCACATTCTGCTTTTGAGGTAGTCGTTGTGGGGATGTGACGAACAACTACTCTAAACCCACACACCCTACTGTCCCAGATATACGTCTGCTTCAGCACTATAATATGGATGTCTCAATCGGGTTGACACTTTGCCCCCGCGCCCCCCCAAATCTCCCTCATCACTCAATCTCTTGTCGACCAATACTTATGCGATCAATGTCAGTCGCCAATGACAACACCCGAACAACGGAGGATGGCTTCTTTTTCCAAGTCGATCAAATTACACACCGACTCGGGATTCAATGGGGAAAGATTGTATCGCGCGCGCCATGTTCAATCCTGACTACATGATATACGACACCAGTCCGGGACAGGCCCATGCAAAGCTGGTAATAATAGCCCCAGGCCAGTTGGGAAATGTAGGCCGGGCCCCATTTCAAACTCATCATTAAATATTTGTTGTGCTAAATACATATGATTTATATATATGGGCATATGCATATTTACTAAATACATATGATTTATATATGGGCGTATGAATGGCTTGGCTTCACGAACGAAGATTTTCAGAGGGTTCTCCAGGAATGCAGGACCTTAGACGACAGGGCCTGTACGCAAGAATATCCCTCCGGTCTGCGCGATGAAGTTTTGTGTGTTAAATGCATATGATCTATATATGGGCATATGCATATGTGCTAAATACATATGATTACTGTTTTTCGTTGCCATAGAAACAGTGGCCCGAATTAATAAGTTGTATAAAAACAACTAAAATTAGGATGAAGGTAAAAAAAAGTCAAATTTAATAATAAAGAAAGTTTGGTGTGAGAAAAAAAGACCTACAGAACTAGGTTATGGCAAGCAATTTTATTCAAAAAAGACAATAGAGTACAGTAGTGTAATAAGAAGCAGTAAATAGAATAGTATTTCCCCCCTCCAGGGTGGGGGTTAGGCCCATGCCAACTGGCTCCCTGCCCCCTCTGTTGTGACCTAGTCTTTTGACTTATCTTCAAAAACGTCAATTCGTTTCAAAAGTACATTTGACAGATTTCTTTCAAATACAACAAACCCCGGTCTATGCCGAGTAGGTCTACTAGTACTAAAATAATGTCTTTCTTTATTTGTATCATTTGAACTCGGAACCAACCTGGTAATAGGCCCAGGTCAGATGAGAAATCTAGCCCCTATTTCAAACTGATCATTAAAATATGTTTGTAATCAATGTTAAATACATATGAGTGGACGCGCATGATAAGTGTCCAATGCACCACGTTTAAAAAGTTATTTTCGTTATTTTTAGAGCTACAATGCTCAGTTTGTTTTATTATGAAGCTTGAACACTCTGCATTATGATTCATAGAGTGCTCAAGCTTTTAAAAATGCTGAGCATTGTAGCTCTAAAAATAACGAAAATATCAACGTTTTAAAAAATGGTGCGTTGAGCACTTAACATTCGTGGCCACTCAATGATTTATATATGTTTATATAGATGTACCTGTATTATACACAATGTACTTACAATTAACAGAACAGAATAAAAGAACTGGAACTATTCATAAAAATGGTAATGGCAAGCAATTTTATTCTAAATGTGTACAAGACAATAGTGAGTAGCATATTCAATTAGCATAAAAAGTATTTTACATTAAGAGTTAACAAAAATAAAACGAGTGGATATAAAATGCAAAAGACAACACTAAACAATAAAGTTAGTAATGAATCAATTAGTTTAAAACATGATAATGTATCTTTTATCAAGAAGCATTAAAACTACTCAACGTGATAGCATGTATCTGCTGTCGAAGTCAAGTTTCCTGGAATTTAATAAAGAGATACAGCAATACCTTGATTAGTGCGGTTCATTCGTTCCAAAATCTTCCGCACTGTTCAAGGTCTTATTATAATTTAATATGTTTTTTCCAGCTTATACTTAGTTACATTAATTTGTACAGCAATACCTTAACCACACTATTCAAGGTCTTATTATAATTTAATGTGTTTTTCCAGCTTATACTTAGTTATATTATTTCTATAGCAATACCTTAACCACACTACATCAAACCCACACTAATAAAAACTGCACTATTCAAGGTATTGCTGTACATATAATACATTTGGAACATAAGTTGGTTTCAGTTATCTACAGTTATTTATCTATATTTTATCTATATTTTATCTATAGCAATCTTTTATGAATCTTCTTTAAAATATTAACATTTTGTGCTAACGTGTCCTATCTTGACTCACTTTTCAATATGAATATTCTTTGCCTAAGGGTCCCCTCTTTGCCTCTACTATAGGGAGTAGACCTCTTCAAAATCGTAAGCCCATGCCAACTGGTTCACCTGCCCTTACCCCCAGTTCTGGCCTACTCGTGGAACCTGGCTTTGAAACCTGAGCCCTCCATGGATGATCCCACTCTTCCCTGAATTTCGGGGATGAAGTATTTTCATTATTCCATAGATTATTACCTTCATTTCTTTGTTATTCACACGTTTTGGCCGATAAATTCTTCGGCATTCTGTACTGTCTGTTGTTCTGAAATGAAGCATTTTCATTATTCCGTAGATTTTTCAGATTTTTGTTTCCATCCTTGTTTTTAAAACAACGTTTTCGGTCGATATAGTTTTCAGCTTTCTTATATCGTGCAGCCGCGAAGGAAATTATAAATACGAATATGGATCTACATAACACAAGTACACTATCGCCCAGAAATAAATACACCCCTACCATTTCTTAATAGAAACATAGCAGGATTTTATTATTTCTAGTGGAACATTACACAATCAAAACGGATATTATCAGGTATTATTTATGACGAAATTCTACAGCATTGAAACTCTATTTTTTCGTAGTTCTGTACTAAGTCTACTAGTACTAAAATAAGTTCTTTCTTTCTTTGTATCATTTGAACTCGGAACAAAGCTGGTAATAGGCCCAGGTCAGATGAGAAATCTAGCCCATATTTCAAACTGACCATTAAATATTTTTGTCATTTTTTTTAATTATGAAGCTTGAACACTCTGCATTATTATGCATAGAGTGCTCAAGCCTTTAAAAATACTCAGCATTATAGCTCTAAAAATAACGAAAATATCAACGTTTTAAAAAATGGTGCGTTGAGCACTTATCGTTGCGTGGCCACTCAATGCTTTATATATGTTTATATAGATGTACCTGTATTGTACACAATATACTTACAAGTAACAGAACAGAATAAAAGAACTGAAACTATTCTTGGGACGGCAACATAGTCAGATCTTTGGCAACAGAGTTTCAATGCTGTAGAGTTTGGTCACAAAGAATACCTAATAATATCCGTTTTGATTGTGTTATGTTCCACTAGAAATGATAAAATCCTGCTATGTTTGGTTTAGAAGAAAATTAACTTTCTATTAAAAAGTGATAAGGGTGTACACATTTATAGGCGACACTGTATAAACATCTTCAGATTTTTGAAGCCCTTATTAAAATAAAGAACCCAAAGCTGAATAAGATCTTCAAAGCAATGGGATTTTGAACTCATTTCATAGAAGAAAATGAACTTTCTATTCAAAGGGGGTGTACTTATTTATGGGCGATACTGTATATGTCATGCCTTACGGGCCCAGGTAGTAATAGTAAGCGAAAGCTGTTGTAAGCATTAACCTTGACAGGGGCCAGTCTGTGTCTTTTACTCATTTGCACATGTATATTAGACATTCTCCCTGTGCCAGCTGTGAAAGAAATTGACTTCTTACTGAGTCAGCCGATTGCAGATTGTATTTTCGCATCTCTTATCCTTTTAGGGAAAGAAACCGTTGTCGTCTGCAACCCCCCATTCATTACTCATCTTACGGATCTTCTTAAGAATGTGTCGGTCCGCCATTGCATGCCTTTCCCTGTGTAGGGCTTTTTCTCTCCTCTGTTATTGTTATGAAACAAAACTCAGAATCGGTCAATATAATACATAATGCATAACGGGTCTGGTTAGTCGCTCAAAAGAAACCGTAACCAACGTTGGGGATGATCAATTACAAAATTGGAAAAAGGAGTGATCAATGAATAAGTTACTAGTCTTGCCTTTGTTGGGCGGTGATCACTAAAAAAAGTCCGAATTTTCAACAAAAATAAAACAAGCGTGCAAACTGCCGGATACAAACTAAGGGACCAATTTAGCATGAACTTA
>VCCN01004446.1:7128722-7139631 GCA_006491835.1 Architeuthis dux | reverse complement strand
GGGCTCCGTACTCCATTGGGAGTTCTCTCTTAACAGACGTCACGCTTTAACTACCTTTTGTGCGTACATTCATTTGTGCGCTGGTTTCAAAACGTGTGCGCGGACGCACACGCTCACAGCTCAGAGGGAACTGTGGACATTTACACCCCGATCAACCCCCACATAGAAAAGCGAGCTAAAAGGGCCGAACATTGTCTCTTTGTTTAACAACAATTCTCAATCCTCTCTGTTCCCATTAATCCTCACCTAATCCGGCCTAGAAACATACACGTGCACTTGAAAGTAATCAGCACGTGCATAGATCTCAATAAACATAAATATTTAGATATAGATGTGCGTACTTATGTGCCGTTTAGCATTAGCTCATCTGCACCTGTCTGGTGAGCAGGTGGATTTTTGCTTAGTGCTTTCTAGGGGGGGGGGCATTTGCCCCCCCCGGATTAGGCCTTTTCACCGTGAGCGAAGACGGGTTGAAAGTTGGAACCTAGAGGCCGGTGATCAAGGGCTCACTATGAATAGTGGCAGCGTAGTCACACCTTAGTAACTCCCTAGTCCCTTACCTGACAAACGACATCCGGATATATTCCCCCCTCCCCATCATGGAATATATCCTTTTGCTCCACCCCTGTGGAAATGGTAGTGGACACCCATCTATATAGGTACGTCAATATGTCTGAAGGCGAAGGATGAAAAAAGCATTTATTTTACACAACAAATATTTATTTTGCAACATAATCTCCTTCTTTGTCAATGCACTTAACCCAACGCTTCTCCATTAATCACATAGATCGAACATTATTATATGGTGAACATTTCAGAGCTAATAACTGTGTCAGGCTACGGACTTATTGATCCAAGCAGAACCGGCCCTAGTGTTCCTGGTGCCCTGGGCAGGCTGAACTTCGGCACCCTTTAGGGTATAGTATTGTGAGCACTCTATCTCACCAAACTAACTATGCCCGAAGGAGCATGTCGTAGGTCATGAGAATTTCCTTTGCCGATTGTTTCTCTTAGTTGAACCACAACAGAAAGTATTTAACTGTCAGATATTCCTGAAAAGTATTTTATTTTGTGTTTAATTTATCCATTTTTCCATTTGTAATTGGAAAGTCCTACAGTCTCTCAGACAAATGACAAGCGCCACTTGGTGCCCTAGGTGTATCCAAGTTAATCCGAGCCAGCAAGCTTAAACTGCAATCTTAACCCAATAGAACTGATCCATCTATGTGGCAGCATCTGTCTGTACTTCACTTATGGACGGCCCGACCCCCAGGGCACACGATGCGCTGATCACTTAAATCCTTAGTGTAACATCTGCGCGTAAAGTAACCAAAAGCGTGCGGGTTTTGCGAGCCATCGACAAATACTTCGATACGCACTGAATGCTCCCTAGATACCGGGGGTTATAGATAGATAAATAGATAGATAAGGGCGCCTTACGGTAGTGTAATGTTTAATAAGCTAGCGTCTAAAATCATTACTACTGTAGTGAGTTCGATCCTCATTGTAGCCTTGTGTCAGACTTTTTGAGCGCCGTGTCATAGTGGAATGGTTAGTAAGCTAGTCTCGCAGATCATTACTGTAGTTTCATAAATATCAATGGCCGACGTTCGATAAAAGGTCAGGATCTCGAACGCAGGCAATCTGTAATAATGCACATTAGCTGGTCATTGAATTTTTGATAATGGCAATACAACAAATGTAATATACAAACTACAGTACCAAATGTTACATGAACACGTCACGCAACGCCTAGTTGTGTCTGTCTAGTGCTTAAGCATGCTTGTAGCAGAAAATACAGGTTGTACCTTTCTAATCCAGCGCTCTGTAGTCTGGCAACTCCCATGGTCCGGCACGTTTTGAATCTGATGCCATTAGTTTGTAGATCTGCCATAGTCATCCGATACGGTTTCAAACGGTGGTTTGAACCGAGTTATTTTCTGGTCTACATTTATCTCATTTTATTTACCACTGTGCAAATAAACTGTAATATTATTTGTAGTGTTAATTTAACCCGACTCAGTGTGAATATTTACAAGGTTCCCTGCAGAGACATTGCCATTCCCTAACAATCGACTTAATAATCTACCCAATGCACGATACTGATTTCCGAATTCCGAAAAGTGTCTGGTCCCAAATTGTGTATCTGTAATATTAATTGACGAATAAATAGTTATCGTATGTTCTAAAGACAAAGACCCGCCCCTAATTTGTCCAATAATTTTAATATTTTTTTGGAGGGGGTGGGGGTTATTGAAGAGCTCTTTAAATTTCTGGCATGGACCTACGATTTTAAGGAGGAGGCAAATACTGCTTCTTATTACAGTACTGTACTCTATTGTCTTATTTAATGCTTCTTATTACAGTACTGTAGTCTATACATTTTGAATCAAACTTCTTGTCATTAGCTTTTTTTATAAATCATCTTAGTTCTTTTATTCTGTTCTGTTACTTGTAACTACATCCTGTACACTATATGCACATGTATATACACATACATAAATCATATGTATTTAGCATTGATTACAAAAATACTTAATGGGGCCTGCATTTCCCATCTGGCCTGGGCCTATTACCAGCTTTGCACGGATCTGGGTGTAGATCTAGTAATGTAACGAAATATTCAATCTCGAAGACGCAGGGTGAATTTTCAAGGTTTAAAAACGCAGCTGTTTTGAATCCAGGAAATACTGTTTTTAATTTGATGTTGATACTTAAGATTAATATTTCTTCACACCAAACATTTCGGTTCATTCGAAAGTCGTTTTTTTTGTGTTGGGAACAGCCGACTTTCTTTTACCCACATCGTGAATGCGTGATACTTCCGGTGCCCCGCAAAACCGGAAGTCTCATTACTGAAGTCTTGCTGTGCGTTTCTTTGTTAAAAACAAACCCACACGACTGCCGTGCACACACAAGAAATAGCCGCGTGAGGGTCTTTTTAGAGCGTCTGATTCCAAACAGGAGGTTTTATTCTTTTTTAAAAAGACACACCCTAATCGGCTGTGCAGTCGGGTGTCAAGTAACGGAGAGATTTTAAATATTCCGTCGTGGCGTCAGCAAAGTGGTCAGACAAGTAAATACCATGGTTGTCTAGTGTTTCGATTCACGTCAAAAATGAGGTAAATACATGTTTTATTTCTGTTCATTGCTGTATTTTTCTTGGAAAACTACGCGTAAGGAGGGAGTGAGAAAAAAAGATTATAAAAAAAGATTTCGAAATTGCCAAGACTATTAATTTATTTTGTATTTCATAGTTGTACTAAGTGATTTATTCTTGTAGAAGTGCGTAACAAGGGGAACAGGGAGGGCAACAGCCCCTCCCCCAAAAGAATTCGGGCAAAACAGTGGGCGGAATTCGGGCAATTGATTTGTTTGCAGTTAAGAAAGGCAGAAAACAATATTTCTTTTAGGTTGCATGTTGTGTGATTCGTACTGTGTACCATCGGTTGTTAAAAAGACGTTTTATTGGAAATTAGTACTTGTGTTTTGATCTGTGTAACACTTTGGGCAAATCAAGCCCCCTGCCCCCTTTAACCAAAGAGTTCTCACACGCCCATGTATTTTATTTATATATTGACGTCTCTTCATGTATGATTTTTTTTTTCTGACGTTCTCTTATTTTACACTTCGGCCTTCCTCGGGTGTATGTTGCACCCGATAATTGTTTAGTGACTCACAATGTGTTTTTCCACCCTCTCCTATAGGCACCAGACAATTCTTTTTGATAAATCAGGTTATTTTTATGCAGACATTATCCCTTCTCTCTATTTGTTGCTTTTTGTCCTAAAAAAATCCGGGTCCTTAATATATTTCAATGAAATTGTGCATGTAGGCTTGTGGAGAGATCATACCGGGGGGCGGTATGGTCGATCGGATTGTTTGGGGTTTTTTTTTTTTTTTTTTTTTTTTTGTTTACAATTGGGAACATTTCCCAAATCTTGACTGATTTTGCCATAATGTATACAAAATCCCATGAATTGAAAAATGGTGAGTTACGGTCGATCCAATTGTTTACATTTTATATGTAAATAACCATATGTCAACATGCAGAAAATTCCGAACTTTGGAACTGCTGAACCGATTAGAATGAAAATTGTTAAACAGGTTCTAGGGCACCTAATTACTAAAAAATATATAACGTTTTTAAGAATGTTATAGTTTGAATAAAAATAAATTGGGTATCTCGAAGTTAACGGTCCTAATAAACAATGGCCTCTCGACCGTTTTCTGCCGGGACCTTTTATACACTTAAGATTTTTTAATTGAAGAGGAAATAGACACTAAGTAATACCCATTGTCCCGAGAAATGCCATGAAGGACCCTGCATGGTACTCCCGGCGAATTACTGAGTCATGGGGTAATTTAATTTTTGATTCTGTTGGTGTGTATGGTATTTGTATGTGCATAGTTGCATGCGTCTGTTTCTATATCTATTTGTATGCGCTTTGGGGTGTGTATGTCCACGTGTGTAACCCAGTACAACCTGTCGCATGTTCCTAGGAGAGGAGATGGGCACCGTTAAGTACTAGCGGTTCAATGAAAGATACAGCGTGGTACCCCCCCCCCGACGATCTACTAGGTCACTGGATAGTTTGATATGATTTGATTTCTGCTGTTGACATTTAAAGTTAGTTCCCTTACGCTGGCTACGGCTTCATCCATCCCTGCCCAGACTCCACATATCACAAGTTTCTGTCTCGGCTCCGGTTTGCGATGTGCAAAAATAGAAATACTTAGAGGCGACAAGCACCCGAAGTGGCGTCACTCACTTCACCTTGCGCTATTTTATCCATAGCTGGGGGAGAGGTGGATTCATGCCTTTCCCAAGGGCATGAGAACGAAGTGAACACAAACTGTCTCAGCCGAAATTTGAACTCATCTCTCCGTGTCCATTCTCCGTTCCGTTAACCACTCGGCCACCCCGCACTTCCTTTTGACATTTAAAAGCAACCTGATTTTGGCGTGTGAATGGAAGAGTTTCGTGTCGAAATGGGGTTTATGGAAGAAATACTGGATCCCCCACCCCAATAGCAGCCGCTTTGGTCGTTTACACTTAAAAGTATTTCAGCAATAATATTATCCAGGAGGTGCGAGTGGCCGAGTTGTTAACGGCCCGGAGAATAAGATCGGCGAGCCGAGTTCAAACCCCGGCTGTGAGACAGTTTGCGTTCACTTCGCACTAACGGCCTTGGGAAAGGCATGTATCCATCTCTTCCCTCCTGCCAACAACACATGGGCCAGCGTAGCAGGGTAAGGCCCATCACCCCACATGTGTGGCACTTACTTCGGGAAGACCTATGTCAAACAACTTGAAGGCTGATAAAAAAATATGGTAATCTTTGCTGTGACGTACATAAACGTACAGTGGTGTTTAACCAGAGGCTCCAAAAGTCATATCTAGGCTCTAAAAAGTATATTTTATTTAAAAGTATGATTAAACAACACATCAGAAATTAACGCAATAATGGAATTAAACGTATGTCTTTATCAGATTGCTCAGCATGAACACGTCAGTTTGGTACGTCGGATGCACCGTTTCCGTCGTACCTTGATGAGAGAAATGCGTTTAATTTGATTATTATTGCGGTAATTTCTGATGATTATGTTGTTTAATTATACTTTAAATAAAAGAGAGTATACTTTTTAGAGTCTGTGACTTTTGGGGCCTCTCTATGCTGTTTAAACACCGCCATAGGTTTATATACGTCAAAACAAATATTATCAAAGATACACGCGTGGCTATAACGTTAGTTTTGGAGGTGCAGGCTGACGTAACGGTTATCAGATGGAAAACGGCATCTGTGATAGTTCGAACATTAGCTGAACCTGCTTTTGTTCACTTTGCACTAATATCATTGGAGAAAGGCATTAATCCACCTTTCCCTGCGCTTTGTGCCAGAGTTCATGGCATGTCATGATGGTTCACGGTGAAGTATTCGAACCTTTTTCCGCTCTTTCTTAATAAAGATAGCATCAACATTGCAAAACTAAATCGAAATTCGATCTGCCTTAGATTGTTTCAAATAGTTTGGTTCTTTTTGCTAAGGTTGGCGAAAAGAATTGCTTGAATCAGTAAATCATCTTGTGCACAGCACGCATTTTGCTACGCCCCCCCCTTGCAATCAGTACTCTCTTCTACTTGTAAAATCCCCACGCCCCCGTTGGTGCACATATTTGCTGGTTGACTTTTCCCTGAAATATTTTACGTGTGCACTGAGTCTCAATAGACAATGGAACGACACTGAAGTGACCTCTCCAGGGCGCAAGCCTGGGCAAAGCGTAAGGAGATAATGGCACACCCAGTCGACAGAATCCCCCTCTCAGCACCGGCTTGGCTGCAGGAGCTGCCCGAAGGACGTCACATTTGACTTGTAAATCCTGATTTCGAATTTCCAACATATTTACTCGATGATTGAGTCTTTTATTTTATTCATATCCGTTCACGTGTACTATAAAATAAAATAAAAAACTTAACTTCCTTTTCGCTTAGGGAAAACCGCAAGAGTTTAACACGGTCCATTAAAGCTGTTCACTTAAGCTAAGAGAACATTAAAAAAAATAACTACACACCCACACACATATGTATACACATATATTATTACATATTATTATTATTATTTATAAAAGCCAGTATCCGTTGCTTTGTAACCATGAAGCAAGTCACCCTATGCCGTTCATATTTCGCATACTAGACCGCAAAATATTTCCGATAAAATGGTATGGAGAAGAATTGAATTGCCGCGCACGATAAATGCCCAAAGAACCATTTTTTTAAAGTTTGTATTTTCGTTGTTTTTAGAGCTACAATGCTCAGATTTGATTTTGATTTTTAAGCTTGAACACTCTACGAATCATAATGCAGAGTGTTCAAACTTTAAAAAAATACTGAGCATTGTTCCCAATGCAGAGGAAAGTTGAAAAACCCTTTGAAATATTTTTCAAAACCCAGAACAGGGTTCAGCAGCCTGCAACCCCATTTCATCCGATCCGCTGACTTCATAGAATTTGTGACATTGCATACAAACATCTTTTGTTTTCTTTATCTATCTTTTGTCATCAAACAATAGAATCTAGTATCGAACAATAGAATCGCGTATCAAACAATAGAATCTAGTATCAAACAATAGAGCAAATGTCTCCTTTGTGACATCAAATGAATCCAATGTTTTATTGTTAAAAATGTGCCAACCCTACGTCTACTGTTCTATTAGTATACTCAGCTAAATTTGAACGACACTTTGATACGATTTTGTTCCCAAAGCTTTTTTTCACACTTCTCATTGATTGATAGTACAAGTTTATGTAGGTATAACACATTAAAGTAATTCTTGTTAAAACTGTTTCCATAGCATTGTAAGATCATCGTTTCAAATTTTGGCCTTGGCCCGCAAGACATAAAACATTTCGAATCCGGTCCGCCTCCAACAAAGTTTGCCGATCTCTTGTCTTAGAAGAAAATCTTCTCTGCTAGTCATTTCTCTCTTTGTAAAACGAAATTAAATGTGCCTTTCAAACTCCAGGTGCAGCATTATACAAGCAATAAGCCTGGGAAAAGATCACACACTTTGCTTTTGATATATGTATGTACAGTGTCGCCCGTAAATGAGTACACCCCTAATTTTTATTATTTCTAGTGGAAGATTACACAATGAAAAACGGATATTATCAGGTATTGTAAAGAGCAATGCTAGGGATAACTCTAAGAGAAAGAAAAAGATCAACATGGATCAGAGAGGACTAGAGTGAAGGATATTATACAACTAATTAAGCAGCAAAAATGGAGATGGGCTAGCAATAAGACATGACAATATATGGTGGGGGGAGACTAACCGATTGATGCCCATGGGACAGGAAACGAAGTAGGAAAAGACCGGACACAAGATGGAGGCATGAGATAGAAAAGTTTGCCGGTAAGACTTGGCTGCGGTTAGCACAAGATAGGACGTCATGGAAGGAGATGGGAAAGGCCTTTGTCCAGCAGTGGACTTATAACGACTGACCATTTATGACTAAACTCTACAGCATTGAAACTCTGTCGCCAAAAATATTTTATTTGTAGGGATGTACTCATTTTTGGACGGCAACATATTCATATTTTTTCAAAACTGTAGAGTTTGGTCATAAATGATACCTGATAATAACCGTTTTAATTGTGTAATATTCCACTTGAAATGATATAATCCTTCTATGTTTGGTTTAGAAGACAATTAACTTTCTAGTAAAAAAAGGGGGGGTGTACTCATTTATAGGCGACACTATATAAAAATCTACAGCTTTTGAAGCCCTTATTAAAATAAAGACCCCAAAGCCGAATAAGATCTTGATTTTGAACTCATTTCACAACTGATATTTTCTGCCCAGAGAAGAATTTCACTTACATATTACCTTGTGCGTTACGTTATCATAAGACATAAACGACAAAATTTGTAATTTAAATTGAATAAAAAATTAGGCTTAGCCAAGTATTGTCCGCAAACAAGAAAAATTGACCAACAAGTTGAATAGACAAGATTTGTCAGTTGTTTTCAATAGCATAAACGAAAAACTGACGCCTCGTTATACTCTTTTCATATATGTGTATATATATATATATATATGTGTGTGTGTGTGTTACATTATTCTTTTCTGATGTAAGCAGTAAGATTTAATAAGGAGTTTAATGATAGCAAGAATATTTCCATTCTGTGCGGAACTCTGTAGATTCTCCATGGTCAAGATTCTTGTCATATCTTATGACTGTCGCGATTTCTTGGGTCAGTAAGGAAAAGATAGCCCAAGTCAAAAAGAGCCTCCCGCTCACGCCCGGCTCTATGAGTACATTATTTTGTCCCCAACCGTTAAGGCCTTGGATCTTGATAATGGCAGAACTAATAGACGAAAGTGCCCCATCAAAAACCTTTGAACTCTTCTTGCATACACTAACACTATAATATATATAAATTATGAAACGCACAGATATTTGCTGCGTAACACTGACATTTCTATTTAAGAGCACTCTCTATCGGTTTTCAAGTTTAAAAAACCCGAATTAGTCCAGCTATTTCCTGTGATTGTGCACAAATTAGAAATGAATACTTCGCGATGGCCTGGTTTCTCGATATTTCCGGTCCTGCTAATCGTTTGGTGGGTGGAGTCCAAAATTCCCCAAATTAACATCTGAATAAACCCCGTTTTCTCACTCTCTACCATTTCGCTAAACCTGTAATCTATCTTGCCAGTGGTGCAACCACACAGCAACAGGGAAAATCTGTTACTTTTGTTAAATTTAGTGGTTCATTTGGTACCACGTTCGAAATATTTGGTACGTTTTACATCTTTTGATAATTTCTTGCTTACTTCGTATTAGACCATATAGTCTGGTGTTGACTTTGTTTTCTTACCGTAACAAGAACAATCCACACCAAAATTTGGGGTGCAAACCGATATGTAACATTCACCAACAGTGATTTGAACTCCCGATCAACTGATTGCCAGGAGTCCCTCTTACTGACTGAGCTAAATTGACAAGTGTTAGATATTAACGACAATTTATACAGATACGCTTATTTCATTCTAATAAAGGAATACATTTATACAAAAAAATTTTTAAATTTAGTGTCAGACCTTCCAAGTTTCACGCATTCTAATACACTTTTTATAGAGAGCGTGAGAATGTAAGATTTATTTAGATTTATTAAATTAGTTTAGGTTTCTGATACAAAATCTTATCTTAGGTGAGAGGGATAAACTTTCAGTCCACATTCAGCGACAGTATCGATGGTGAAATTGGAATATATCCTTGTAATATATCCTTGAAATATTCTTGAATCCATTTTACTCCCGATTGCGACCCGATCGTAACTCTAACCTGAGAGGGGAGTGTTTAGAATCTGAGCCAAATTCGAGGCTGCACAAAATGGAAGTGAGTTGCCTGTACGCGAAAAAAGGTTTTGTAAAGAATTGTTGGTTGTATATCTGTATGTATTCAGAATATTTTTTCATAGAACTTTAGAACTCACATTATTTTTAAAGATCGCCTCCAAAACTTTTGAAACATGTTTTAAATAGACTTCTAGACAACACTTAATTTCAGTAGCTGATATGCCCTGAAACCAATTTTGGATACCAACATGCACGAATAAGGCCGTATGATACAACGGTCGAAACGGCTTTGATGGAAAATAAATTGGGAGGTGTGGCGTGGTCGCGTGATATCCATGCTGCCTTTCGTTTTAGTAGGACTAGGGGATGACTATTTACTCGGTCATCCAGATAGAGTAGATTCCTGTAGCAACGGCACCACCCCGGGGATTAGAGAGTGCCGTTATACTGCATTTGCCATTATAACGGGTGGATTTTATATGAAGCGTACCAATAATGAGAAACCAAAAAATACAGTCAAAATAACTTTTTATTCCCCTTTCAGTCTAATTCCCCATAGACGAGTTACAGGTCTCCAAATAAAATGAATGAACCAAAAAGTTGTTTTTTTTTAAATAATACACTGAAATATTCATGCGCTGTTGCTGCAAACTAATCTCCGGCAATAGTCTTGCGAGAATATGAAAACAAACGTGCCGTTAGAACGAGTGTCGTTACAACGGGGGTTTACTATATTTAACCTGTCATCCAAATACTGACCGTAGATTCGTTTTTGTCAAACTCCAGTACAAAGTCTGGTGTTGACTTTTTCTTTCTACCGTAACAAGAACAATCTTCACCAAATTTAGGGAAGTAAAAGTTAACATTCTCCTACCGTGATTTGAAGTCACAACCAACTGATTAGTAGGCGGCCCTTTTGCCAATTGAGCCAAACTGACAAGTCTTGCATATCAACGAAAATTTATGTCAGAAATACACAAGAGCTTATTTCATTTTAATAAATAAATAAATTTATTCAAATAGTTCTTCGGACGATTGAACTCCT
>VCCN01004446.1:7087710-7099984 GCA_006491835.1 Architeuthis dux | reverse complement strand
GGGGGGGGGGTACGCTTATGGTAATGACATATTGCTTAGTGTTACTGGTGGGCGTGACCCGACATCTCGGCGCACGCCTTTCCCTTCTAGCCTCAATTTAGAAAGAAAACAATAAAAGTTGAATTAATTATGACTTTGGGAACTTTGCAACTGAAAAAGAAAACAACACTGCCTTAGAAGTATTGAATACGATTAATACTAATTGCCAGATATAGAGACTGTACTTTTTGTAATAAATTGTTTAACTCTAAACTAGTACAACAAACTAAAAATAATTTTAATATTTTGTAATAAATTGTTTTACAGTTTATTTACAAACTGACCTTCACCCAAACGATTGTGAATTGGAGCTCAGAAATCTAGAACAATGGTGTGTCAATTAGAGCTTTAACAAGAAGAAAAGAGTGCAAAAGTAACCTAAAATGTTTTTTTTTTAATTCCAAAATTATCATAGATCGTTTCTCTGCGTCGAGTAGAATATTTATGTTAAATTTCAAGGCTTTTACCCGGATATTTTATGATGGGTGTGACAAGTAAAAGATGATTTTAATATTTCAACTATTTTAACTCATATTCAGCTATACTGCGAAGATTCGCTCAGTTCTCCGTGCGCCGAGTTGTCCTTTTGCCAAGCGGTCGTGCGAGGTAAAGTCGGCGTTCAGATGTCGGTGCGGGATAGGCGTGCGCGGAGATGTCGGTGAACCACTGGCGGGTGGTAGGGTGGGGTATGTTTATGAGTTGGGTTTTTTTTTCTTACAAAAGATTTAATTCTAAGAAGTGAGGCAAAACAAACAATCGTTGCATAACGAAAAAATAATTCTTTTTAATTCAAAGAAGAAACAATGTAAAGTTAAACGGAAGTAGTCATTTTATAGCTAACCGTTTTTAAAAAACCCTATAAGCAGACTTTTTTTCTATGACTTTTTTCCTATGACTTTTTTCTATGACTTTTTTTCTATGACTTTTTTCTATGACTTTTTTCTATGACTGTTTTTCTATGACTTTTGTTCTATGACTTTTTTCTATGGCTTTTTTCCTATGACTTTTCCCTCCCCCGGTCACCTTTGTCTGCCTGTGCGTGACGACGGTTAAGATTAGTAAATACCTATTCTATATGTCATTTTCATGCGCGCCTCACCGTGGAGTAATGGTATGCGGAGTCTAGTCTAGAAGACTATTATTACGGTGTAGTGACTTTGATTTTCACTGGGTAGCCCATACTTGTGCCATTGTGCTAGACTATGGTTCTCAACCTTTTCAAGGCCATACCCCACTTTTGTCAATAAGATTACTAGTTTCCCCCTCCATATATTGAAGTTAATAAAATTAATTAAACACAACAAAAAGCTAACACTGTAACTAAAATTTAAACTAATTTTAATAAACAACTCTGGTAAGGAAAATTCAGACCTTTGGTTGCACAGTTATACTCCATCTTGCATCACATATCCCCTCCATCCTTAAGACAAAAACATTCACAACGACTTCTATTTTTACCTAATAGCCTTATCCCCCCCCCCCGGACTACCATCCGTCCCTCGGTTGGGAACCACTGTGATAGACCAAGCTAAGTTTAAACACCTAAAGCATGTGGCCGTGGGTTATAGCTATGGAGTCAGTCCAGCACCCTTGCTACTGTGTAGTGGGTCCGATTCTCACTGGATGCCCTATACTTGTGGCCTAACTAAGCTAAACTGTATAAATAAACTAGTTAATCCCGGAAAAAAACAACGGATATATTTGAATTTATTAGATTTTTAAGAAACTACTGAACTCGATTCAATTGTTTCAAATGGTAGGTAGGAAATATTTTTAAGGAGAAGAGATTGACTTTGGTTGAGTTAGTATCCTTTTCAAAAAACCCTGAATTCTCTCCCTTATATTTTTTTGCCTGATAAATTATATTAAATTCTGCACGTTATTCTTCTTTATGTTTCTGATGCAAGACTTTTCAAATTCAAAGGAGGTAAGACGACCTTTTTCAATTAGTCATTTTAGTTTTACAAATTAAGTCTTCTTGGTCACGAATGTTGAATTATATTATAACAACTAGTTAATCCCCGTTAAAACGTCCGAAACAAAAATAAATAATCATTGCATTAGAAGCTAGCTGAAAACCTCGACTGCCTAACTCGAGAACTACGCTTCGTAGATAAAAACATATACTATAATGGAATTCAGCACGTCTCAACGCATGCACACATTTTTAGGTCAACTTTAGAAATAAAATTAATTTTAATAGATTTTTTCATGTTTTTTGCGGGTTTTTTTACGTCTGAAATTTAGCCAGACGACAGCCTGTAACCGTCTGTGTTTTAAATGAGCTACTTTTCTACTTTTTCCCCAGGGAGGTGACCACATACAAATACTATCCAGCCAACGGCTCTGCCTCCCGGGGGGGGGGGGCTTTCGCAAGAACTAGCTGAAAACCGCCCGGGGAGATCCGCAAATTAGAAATAATTAGAAATTAAAATATAAGGGAGGTAATTCATTGTTTGGTATGCTATAGTTTGAAAAGGTACTAAACTCAACTCAAGCCAAACTCTTCCCATTAAAGGTAACACTTTTGCTGCTAAAACATATCTCCTAAATACCGTTTGGAACAATTGACTCTTCCACTGAAATGAGTTCAGTTGTTTCTTTAAACTCAACCAAAGGCAAAAGTCAATTGTTGCTGACAGAGAAAACAGAAAGAAATCACGCTGTTCGTTATACAAGTGGATCTGACACGGGATGTTCAGAGGTCTTGTACTTAGTTAAAAATGGTCGCCAAAGAATTTCCTTTGAACGAAATTGTTTATGTTTTGTGAAATCCAAACTGATGCGAACTCAGGACAAACACACACACACACACGAATAGGAAGGAGGAAAGAAAAAAAGGTTTGTTTTGTTCACATTCCAATCGGGTGGAGAAATTTCAATGTTTATCCACCGCCCAATCTCTCTCTCTCTCTCTCTCTCTCTCTAACCTTTTCCTTTTTATATGCTTATTTATATACTCTCTTCCCCCTCTCTCTCCACACGTTATGTATAGACTCTCTTTCCCCCCACCTCTCTCTCACTTTCCCCATCTCTCTCTCTATCTACACACGTTATGTATATACTCACTCTCTCTCTTCCTCTCTCTCTTTCTAACTTTTTCTTTTTTTATATGCCTATCTGTATTTATATACTCTCTTTCCCTCCTCTCTCTCTCTGTCTCTCTCTTTCTCTCTCTCTCTCTCTCTCCACACGTTATGTATATACCCTCTTTTCCTCAATCTCTCTCTCCGCACGTTATGTATATACTCTCTTTTCCTCCATCTCTCTCTCCGCACGTTATGTATATACTCTCTTTTCCTCCATATCTCTCTCTCGCTCTCTCTCTCTTACCTACACACGTTATTTATATACTCCCCTCTCTCTCTCTCCTCTCTTTCTCTCTCTCCCATGTCTCTGACTCTCCCACCCCACGAACCCTCTAACCCACCCTCGCCAGTTGAATGAACAAGTTCATTATTTTAGGACAAAGTTTAACAAAAATATCGACGCCTCAAGTATGTATTTGTCAAATGTCAGAAGCGAATCTGTCACCACTTCACCTTCACCTCGACTCACCCCCCACCCGTCGAACTGTTGACAGAGAGACAAGTGTCTCACTTGCCTTTCGCTCCAGAGTCAAACGGTCTCAAAACAAAAACAAAAGAAAAGAATCAGTACGGCCATAGGTCGACTTCGCCCGACCGGCTTCGTCCAATAGTAGATACGTCCTCAAGAGCATCATCGTTGGACATAGACCTTCCCCAATATTCGCCAGACCACTCGATCCTGGGCCTCGCGGTGCCAATACCTTCTGAACTTCTCTAAATCGTCACGCCATCTTGGTTTTTTTAGCGACCACTATTTCGCATATGATCTGTGGGGATCGACGTTGACGAGTCGCGATATCCAACGATTGTCTGATATTCTTGCAACATGGCCTGCCCATTGCCATTTGAGCTTTCTAATGTTTTTTAAAAATATCTATTTGTTCTCTAATATAATGTGCTGTCTTGTGGTATCTCCATGTGATGCCTAGCATGGTCCTCTCCTGTGCACGTTGCATGGTTCTCAGTTTGAGTGTCAATCTTTCGGTTAGGTTCCATGTTTCTGCTCCATAGGTGACTATCGGGAGGATGCATTGTCTGTAGACGCTTCTTTTTTAGGACTAATGGGATTTTCTTGTTCTTGAAGGTTGAGCTTGCTCTTCCGAAAGCCTGCCAACCTAGAGTGATTCTTCGCCTGAGCGCATCTTTTTCAAATATGTATCTAATGTTATCTATGATATCTCTGACCCCTGTTTGTTCTCTAATGTACTGTGCTGTGATCTCTCCATATGGTGTTTAGCATGATTCTGTCCTGTGAACGTTGCATAGTTCTTAGTTTGAGAGCCGATCTCTTGGTTAAGTTCCACGTTTCAGCTCTGTAGGTGACTATCGGGAGGTTGCATTGGTTGTAGACCCTTCTTTTCAAAACTAATAGGATCTTCTTGTTCTTGAAGGTTGGGTTTGCTCTGTCGAAAGCTTGCCAATCTAGGGTGATTAACTGCGGATGACTGAAATTTCAGTCATTGCAGTTCTATAAATAAATACGAATGACAGAAGATTTCCGACAAGTTATTGTTAGCTTGCTAAAGAGAATCTAGTGTATACGTCGTGTTTGTTTCAAGTTTTCCAGACAAGGAAGTTGAGAGAAAAAGCAGACACCTTGTCGGATTTAGTTAACGACTTAGTGAAAGAAACATAATGAGTGACATTTGTTCATTTCTCTTTGGAAAATCAAAATCAAAAATCAGCTCCAAACCTAGAAAATATGACCCATCATCGTCTCCTATTTGCCTCACAATGCACCACTTCCCAAACCCAATAATGATCGACTTACGTCCAGATCGAGTTGCGTCCGTACTGCCAGAACGTAACCGGGACGCAAGTCGACGCTTGGTTGTACTATGTCGGTACTGTGACATGAAATTGCCAATATGATTTTAAATTTGACATTTTTAGTTATTTACTAAACTTAGTTTAGTTTGGTTCAAGTTTCCAACTATGAGGCACCCAGTGAGGATCAAACTACAGCAATCAAATTTTAAAATACGGCCACCAAATTTGAAGTTTTTTCCTTTGGATGCTGTACTTTTTAATTTGCTTGTTTTACTTTTAATTTGCTCGGGAAAAGGCTATACGAGGCATCCAGCGAGGAACAAACTCACAACACAATAGAAAAATTCAAATTAAAAAAAAAACAATGTTTGAAGTCTGAAGAGTGCATTGAGGCATAAAACATTAGTGTTACTGGTCAACTTAAAGTTTTCTCAATATAAAATTTAGCTCTACTAGGTATTGAGCACTATATTTTCAATGTTCTGTCGGTATTCCACAAGACCAGCCATGACATACGGATGCGAAACATGAAAATTAACAAAACGAGCTGAAAACCAACCTAGAATAACACAGAGATCCATGGAAATAGCAATGATAGGGATAACTCTAAAAGATAGAAAAAGATCTACATGGATCAGAGAGAAGACCAGAGTGAAAGATATTATACAAATAATTAAGCAGCAAAAATGGAGATGGGCTGGTCACCTTGCAAGAAGAGATAACAATAGATGGGGGGAAGACTAACCGATTGGTGCCCAAGGGAAAGTAAACGCAGTAGAAAAAGACCAGATACAAGATGGAGGGACGAGATAGAAAGGTTTGCCGGTAAGACGTGGCAGAGGTTAGCACATGATAAGTCGTCATGGAAGGAGATGAGAAAGGCCTTTGTCCAGCAGTGGACTTACTACGGCTAATGATAATGATGATATATATGTTCGCTTTCATCGGGGTTTGTTGGGGAATGACATTGGCGATGAGCAACCGGCCCCATCCCCAGAGGTGAGCCTCGCATGTTACCCTGTCAATTAAGTTGGTTAAATTAAGAATGACACTTTGTAATGCGAGAGGCTGGGAGAGGGTTAACATTGAGACAACCCAGGAAATCAGCAGAAATGGGGGGGGAGCTTTTGCGGGGGTCCGGGGCCATGCTTCCCTTTGAAAATGATGTATCCAAGATTGCCGAAAACCGGATCTATCATGATCTAACTTGATAGATGAGGATCCGGGTCTAATCTATCTAATGGAGGGATTAGGAAGTAACCAGATAGATCCAGATCTATCTAGATTATATATATCTATTTACAGCTCGATTCAAAGTTTTATCATATCCATTATAGAAGACAGCAACATCATAATTAACTTTCATTTTTTAAACAATTTATGTAGTGGTCGTAAATTCAGTACTACTACCCAGGCACATTATCTGGTCGTCAGACTCGTGCCTTTTTTTAATTAATAAAATACATGGTTAGTGAAAAAAGGGTTTTTTAGTAGCATGTATTACACTGATTATAATTATGGACTGTTCCAAAAATATATCATATTTTAGTAAAAACCACATTAGTAATGCAAATGCAATTTAATATAGTCTATATATTGTGCTACGTCCTTTTGCGAGTAATGTTGCTTCAATCCTTTTAGGCATCGACTCATATAAGTAATGTATGTATTCAGGTGTTATTGTATTTTCCCAGGTAGACTGAATCGATGCTATTAAAACGCCTCGAGACATCTTTTTATTTTTCAATTCTTCACCAGAAGCATTCTTGAGTTTCCCCCAAACGTGTTCTATTATATTTAAATCGGGAGAGTTCGGTAACGACTATTTGAACGGCAACAGTTTACTCTCTAAAACATCTAAGTCATTGAATTCATCCGACCTTCAATGATATGTAGGTCACTTTTGCTTTCTGGTAATATGCAACCCCATACCATAATGGACAGAGGAAATTTTACTGTGAGTTTTAATGCAAAGTTTGCAAATCTTTCAGTTTTTTCCTCCAAATATTATGATTTCCACCGCTGGGAGCATATTGGATGTTGCATTCATCACTGAAAATTACTTTTCTCCAATCCTTTACAGTCCACAACTTGTATTTCTTACACAAGTCTAATCTAGCTTGTATATGTTTTTTTAGTAAGGAGAGGTTTCTTTACCTTACGAGCACTTACCAGTCCAGATTCTTTTAGTCTTCGTCTAATAGTCGATTTGCTGCATTGTATAGTCCACTTCCGTTTCAAAATGGACAAAGATGTGTCTTCTTTGTAAATATTTAGCAGGATTCGGTCTTGTCTAGGAGTGCTCAAGCGTGGATGCCCATTTTGCCTTTTAGGTACAAATGTTGCTTCATCCTTTATTCTTTTCAGAACTATTGAGACACAAGATTGACCAATCTTCATGCTGACCCATTCCTGGGGATGCTAAGTTTGACACCATTACCTTTTCGATGGCGGTCAAGCCCATTGCACCAGAATGTCGGCCCATATTTACTACGAGAGATTAAATATATTACCAGAAAAAAACGCTACTACTTATCATATATCTTAGACTAACTGGACGAGTCGAAAAATCGTCCTTTAATCAAAGAAACAACACAATAAATCGAATACTTCGAAAATATGATATAATTTTTGAACAGTCGATAATTGAAATCAGTGTAATACATGCTACTAAACCCCCTTTTCTTCACTAAGCATGTATTTTATTAATTAAAAAGGGGGGTCTGTCCGTCTTCCAAAATTGGGGGAGCGGGGTCTGCAAATTTGATTTGAAAATGATGTTCCCAATATTGGTTAAAACTGCGTTTCAGGACATATCAGCTACTTTTGATAGAAGTCAAAGGTTTTGTATGTGATCTTGTTGAGCTGACCGTCTTTCCAAATTTGAAAATTGCGTTTCAGGGCATGTCAGCTACTGAAATTAAGTGTTGTTTAGAAGTCTATTTTGTTTCAAAAATTTGTTTCAAAAATTTTGTATGTGATCCAAAATGGGGGGGGGGCTTTTTGTGTGTCTGGGGGCATGCTCCCCATATCAACTACAGAAATTAAGATAAATAATAAATTGAAGGTTGAAAACTCGGAAGAGGCTCAGAAAACAGTATAAATACAAATTTTCGGAGAAATTCTGATTCCGCCCTTGACACATGTAGCCACGCATGCCCATAACGTTTTGGTAGGAGGGGGAGAGATTAATACATGCCATTCCCATGGGCATTAGTGTGAAGTGAATGCAAACTGTCTCAACTCGGGGTTTGAACTCAGCACGCCTATCCCATTCTCTGTGTCGTTAACTGCTCGGCTAACTCGCACCTTCTTACTAAACGCTTATAGCACCTGGTATTCCCAAGCGGTCACCCAGATAAGAGCTGACCAGACTTGACGTTGCTTAACTTCGATAATCGGACGAGAACCAGTATATTCAGCTTACGGCCATATCACGTTGATATTGGGCTTAGCAAGGTACACGACCAATTTGGGAGAAATACAGTGTACAAGATTATATTACGCCAATATTCTAAGTTGGGGAGGGCTTGTCTGCTTACCTTAAAAATCAGCATTTGAAATCCTGGCTCGAACCGCGACACAGACCCACCTTATTGTTTCTTTATGGATTTGTCACGAGAACAAATGAGAGATAAAGTCATTTTTAGTGTGGGGTACTCAGCACGCGACTCAAGGTTGCATGATGGTTCATCCAGAAATAGCCCCGTTTCCTCTGCTATTGCTGCAGGCACCAGGTCGTGCCCCTGACTCCTCTTGGTGCAATGGAGACGTACTGCCGCCCAGAGCCAGGATTCCTGTGAACCAGGCTTCAGTCAATTATTATAAGCTTACTAGTTGGTCCTTGTGAAAAAGAATTCACGGTTACATTTGAATTTATATAGGCTGTTTTTCTTTTAAGAAAAGAAACTACTGAAATTGTTTCAGTGGAGGAGTCCATTGTTTCAAATAGTGGGTAGCAAAATTGTTACCTTTAAGTGGAAGAATCCATTGTTATGGACAGAGAAACAAAAAAAGTAACACTCTTCAGCATCTACTTATAAGAATTAGTTATAAATCACTCAGACAATTATTGAACTTATAATACGCCACGTGTATGACTATATTTTTTCTGTAACATTTGTCAAGGGGGATAACTATTAAATGCTAAATATAGAGAAGTCTCATTTTACGTATTTATTTTTTGCAAATACTTAAAAGATCCGGGTTCATTCTGGTTGCACATAAACAAGACAAGCATTCCAAAGGAAATTATGAATCACCGCCACCTATATATGCTTTTTTTTCACCTCGTAAATTAAACAGTGGTGGTGGGCAATGATAACTAAAAAGTACAAATTTTCAAAAAATAGTGAGAATGCTGCTGAACACAAACTAAGGGATCAATTTGGCATAAACTTACATTGTAAATTGAACCCCCCTATTTTTATATATTTTTTTAAAAAGAAAAAAACATTTCCCCTACTCATTGAGGGGAGTGTGTGCCAAACTTTGAGTTAGGGCTGTGTGAATATAGATAGATAGATAGATAGATAGATAGATAGATAGATAGATAGATAGATAGATATACATGTCAGAACACATTAATAATCTAAACTCAATAATAAACCAGTGTTGTGGGTAGCGATGATTAAAAATGCAGGGCAACATAACGTTTCTGATATGTTTTTCAAGTACAATACAAATGCAAAACTATTTGAATACATCCGTCATCTTTTGACAGCCTGGGTAAACTAGTATACATATTGTTTCTTTGTAGCCGACCACGCGTGTAACTTCTCAACTGTCGGCTTTCTGTGCGTACGAGTCGAGAAAAGACACAGTGGACATTCCTTCTGGTCTCATAAAGAGACGTCGAAAAAGAAAGCATTGAATTATCTCGAAACAAAAAGACAAATTCACGGAAACTATGTGGACAACAGTGGAGGAGGCTGGGAACATTTCCCACCATTAAAATGTGCCGGTGTTTCAACTTTTGTTCGGACAATCGAAATCTCTTCTTCCCATCCAGGGGTGTCCGCGGGGGTGAGGGACACATCCCCCACCCCCGGAAATATATCCTTGTGCACGCGCACGCCCATGTTCCCATCCTTGATGTTGACAACACAACGTTTCCGCCGCTCCATTCTACGTGCTGCCTTGACATGACTTTATTATTACGTAATACGGTTGTTATTGGAGTTTTTGTTTGTATAAATAATTATGTAGAAATTTAATCGCAAATATTATTGTCGCGTTAAAAGGAAACTCAATTTCCCATAGATCATTAGAGAGTTGGGTTTTTTTTATAACTTTGAGCCATGCGTATGTGTCTATTTACAGCATTTATGTATATGTATAAGTTACGGATGAATAGAGGCGACTAAAGTAAAGATTTCAATAAGTAACACGCCTGACTGCTGCAGGGTCAAACTCCACTCCTACTTCTATTCCAGTGGTTCCCAACCTTTTCGAGTCATTCCCCACTTTTGTCAATAAGATTACTAGTATTCCGCCCTTTCCATTTATTAAACGGCAACAAAAAATAATTTCAAATAATAACTTTATTTTACGCATAATTAGGCAGCTTCATACTAAGAATTGGTTTAATTTTATAATTGTACAGCAGCTGCTGCTGTGTATTTGTAACTCAAAGAAAGCAAGCAAAAATAATTAGAACACATCATTTGAAATTCCAATTTATTACAAGAAAAATAAGTGATATCTGTTCTTGTTTTTTGGCTACTAGTTCTTCAATTTGTGGGTCTATTAGTGAGAGAGCACATCTTAAATCATTCTTAACTTGATAGAGAGAAGTGCAGAAAACCCTATCTCTAGACTGGACTTTGATTTTTACCTAATAGCCTTATTCCAACCTTGGAATACCCCCCAGTTAGGAACCACGGTTCTATTCCGACTGAAGATGATTACTGGAACTTTTGTATTGCATATATTCTAAATTTAGGGGAGGCAACACTGATTGCATTTCCAATACTTTAATATTGGAAATGTAATCAGTGGAGAGTTTCCTTCCCTATATTAGGTGAGGATTGTTCTTGTTATTGTTGTTACTGTTGGGGTGGGGTCAACTTCAGCCGCCTACCTGGACTGGAGTTTGACAATATGATTTAAATGTTCTCACGGATTTTATGCTGAAGGCACCCCTTCCTTTAATGTTTTCTATAGATTGTTCACAGTAGAATTTTGTTTTTAAATATTAAAAAATAAATACCTCCGTTTCTATAAATTTGACGAAATAAATTTGATATCAGATTGTTCCCCAATTCTTATTCTTTCTAAAAGTATAAAATTTATGAAAATTGAATTAACTTTTATATGAGATTTAAATGGATTTTTGGCCGCGGGTGTCAATCTTACAATCGTGTTTATGAGAACACCTAATCATAGAATAGAACTTATAGTGCTTGTATTACAGTAAAAAGTCGGTGAGAACATATATAATACACAGTACCGCCCATAAATAAGTACACCCCTACCACTTTTTAATAGAAAGTTCATTGTCTTAGAAGACAATTAACTTTCTATTAAAAAGTGGTAGGGGTGTACCAAACATAGCAGGTTTTATCATTTCTAGTGAAACATTACACAATCAAAATGGATATTATCAGGTATTATTTATGACCTACTGCATTAAAACTATATTGTACTCATCTTTGGACGGCAACATATTCATATTTTTGGCAACAGAGTTTCAATGGTGCAGAGTTTGGTCATAAATAATAGCTGATAATATCCGTTTTGATTGTGTAATGTTCCATTAGAAATAATAAAATACTGCTATATTTGGTTTAGAAGAAAATTACATTTCTATAAAATAGTGGTAGGGGAGTACTTATTTATGGACGATACTGTATATATAAGCTTAATAAATACTTGCTAGGCCTGTCCGGTCCGTCCATTAGGCGAACCTAGGCGGTCGCCTAAGGCGCAAAGGTCCTCGGAGCGCCCTCCAAACTGGAAAAATAGTCATTATAATACAACCTGGGGCCCAAGTTTTAAGTCTCGCCTAGGGCGCCTGAAACCCTTGCACCAGCACGGTTTCTGGGGCACCTTGGCAGGAAGCTAGTCCATAAGCTAGTCGAGTAGACCATTACTACTGTGTAGTGCGTAATATCTACACTCAGTGACTCACACTTGTGGCCTTGTGCCATACTAATATCCGGCTATGCTGATTCGGAGACTCGTTAGATGGGTTGGGAGGATTCCACGTTCAGGCAGTCAGCCAGCTCGGACAGTACCGGGTAGTGCCAGGTTTTCGTCAACGGCAACAGAAATGTAAGAGTCAGATTTCCCTTGGGTCCTACCGGTCTGGAAGAAGAAACCCAATACCTCATTCAACAACTCATTCCCCCTCTCTCTCTCTCTCTCTCTCTCTC
>VCCN01004446.1:7066503-7077000 GCA_006491835.1 Architeuthis dux | reverse complement strand
CACTCAGAATTTTTCCGAGAATTTTTATTTATACTGTTTTCTTCCTAGTTTTGAGTATTTTCGTCTCAACACATGACAACCTTCAGGATCCTCAGAACTGTTCCGAAACATTTTGGAAGACGACCTAATCTTTCTACGATATATATGATGGGTATGGTTAGACAATGTGGAAAAGGAAAAAGAGTGAGAAAGCTTGTTACATCTCAAACATGTTTATTATCACGAGGATAAATCTTTATGCATTTCGTCGGGGCTGGCGACGTCTTCAGAAGAAAGTTGAACATGGCAGAAGTCCTGCATCTAGCGATCCTGGATACAGTATCTGTATTTGCCACGATATATATGAGAGAGAGAGAGAGAGAGAGAGAGAGAGAGAGAGAGAGAGAGATCTGGATCTATCTGGTTACTTCCTAATCCCTCTATTAGATAGATTAGACCTGGATCTTCCAGGATCCTGATCTATCAAGTTAGATCATGATATATATCCAATCTTGGATAGATAGTTTTCAAAATGTTCTGGGGAAGCATGCCCCAGACCCACTAAAAGTCCCCCCCTCCTTTGGAAGACGGTCACCTCAACAGGCAGCATCCGTCCCTGGTATCTGAACAAATATCAAAAACATTATTATGTTGCTCTGTATTTTCTTGTTTATATTCAACCAGAATGAACCCGGATTTTTTACGGATTTCTGCACATTTTAACGCCTCTACCTGGTTAACGCAGATAATGATAAATGTTACTAATACGAAGAGTATTTTGATATCGTGTATTGAATGCTTAATTATTATTAATTAACAGACGGTTTTTTTTTAAAAACAAGTTTGTTTTTTAAGCAATGAATGAAGATCAGATGTTTTTTTCACACAAACAAAGCTATGTGCAGTTTTCTCTCACGCAGTTTTGCATCTTTCACGTCAGCTGCACTTTCTCTATTCAAACACCTCAATTCACTGCAAAAGTGAATGTTATCACAACAACATTTCTATTAACATATATGCATATGCAAAAAGGGAGAGAAAAAACGAGAGAGCGCTCTTGAAATCAAAGGCTTCGGCTTTGTTTTTAAAACAAGAATAGCGTTTAATTTTATTCAATTTATTTTAATAAAGTGGCTTAATTATGCGTACAAATTGTTGATAGAGCATTAGCCAGCAAGTTTTGAGGTTTACATTTCAGTCACAGATTATCTATGAAGTGTCGGATTCACGGCCATTCATTACAGCCACGCGTCGATTTGCATCCCAGTTACGTACTGGTAGTATGGACGCAACTCGATCTGAGCTTAAGTCGATCATTATAGGGTGAAGTGAAACATACGTACTGCTAAACATAAGATACCGTGACACATACATATTTACCTAAACCTCTGTATTATACATGCGTCTGACTTGCCTTTCCGAAGAGAAAGGAACAAATGTCATCCATTACGTTTCTTTTCTCTTTCTCACTTAGTCATTGGCTCAACCCAACAAGATATCTGCTTTTTAACCTTTTCCTTCTCACCTTCCCCGTCGGGAGAACTTGGAACAGAAATGATGTATACACTGCATTCTCTTTAGCAAGCTACCAAAAAGATGACGGCCATTTTGAGCCATGGAACTGCAATGACTGAAATTCCCGTAAGTATTGTTTTGAGTTCTTAATGGGACGGATCTGCGATCGGACGTAGGTCGGTCGGGCGTAACTCGATATATGACTGTATTTGGTGCTATCAATAGGGTCTTAAGTAGATTAGTATTCTCTTATATCGTCTGCTATTGGAAATCTGTCCATTCTACTGTTATACACTTCACTTTCACAGATGGTCCGTTCACCATAAACTTTGTTTTTTTTCACCCTTGGAAATATACTGTCTGAGGAACCAGAGCGACAACTCTTTCTGGATGGTTTTAAACCAGCCATTCTCAACGGGGCCAATATCAAAGTTGAGCTGACGGGGGGGGGGCATAGATTGTCACGTACAAATGGATTTTTCGCAATAAAATAAAATAGGAGATCTTTCGTTTTATGACGGTGACGTCAGGAAATCAGGGGAAGCTACTCCCGCTTTGTGATAAACAAAACGCGTAGAGAGTGGCGCAAAATAAGCTGACCATTGTTTTTTGTTTTGTGTTGTTTCTTTGTTTTGTTTAACCCCCACCCCCCAAAAACAGTGTTCCGAATTGCCACCTTGTATTTTTAAAAGATTTGTTATAATTATTCATTTTCGCCTACGTAATCGTATTAATTATTCCATGATGCAAGCACGCGTAGGTCTTCGTTTCCTGAAGAAGCTCCAATTTTCCGCTGTAAACAATTTATTATGAAATAAAACGACAAGACAAACAGAAATTAACAATTAAAACAAATCTATTTAATTTCACTTAAAAATTAACATACGGTGTGAGTGTAGAAGTATAGTGTAATATGTGATTATTACTTATGTTCATAGATTCAGTTGGCTTGTCTTTTTAATTTGCACGCCGTAATCTTTTATTTGCCTGCCATATTTTTTAATTTGCTCGGGAAAAGGTATAGTTTTAATCCATCTAATTATTGTTGATTTTTATCATAAAATTCTGGGTGGATACACTCTTCGACCGCTAGAGAAAACAGCGCAAAATCGGCTTACTTAACCATACATTATAATGAACAATAAAGGGAAATAATTCAATCTAATATTAGACAATAGTTACTTCCCTTGAAAATGGAACTGCAAAGGTTGACTCTGGTTCTTTTAATTCAGAGCAGTCGTTCTCAAACTTTTTTGAATAATGTTCCCGATCCCCCTTTAAGATATTTATCCAGCCAAGTACCCACTGACCAGCGCAAACAATTTTGGTAGAAAAAATACCTATATAAAGAAGTGCAATACAGCGCTGCACCATGAGTGTCTGATTTATTAAACAACAACCGGCTAAGTGAAACACTTGGATTCTGCATTTTAAATGTTTAGAATCCATTGCTAAATTCATGACAAACCATTTTTTATAGTTTTGCAATAACACTAAGACGGCATTGTAGTTGCATTGAACTGAGTCTTTTTGATAAATGCATTTACAATTGAAACATAGGCTTGTATTTCACTGAGGATCTTTAGTGAGAAACATGCGCGTGTGTTTCACTGATGATCTTTAGTGAGAAACATGGGTTTGTGCTTCCCTGAGGATCTTTAGTGAGAAACAGGGGTTTGTGCTTCACTGAGGATCTTTGTCATTCGCAGTGCCAGGGGAGGTTGCTGTGATCAAACTTTTTTTTAATAATTGAATGGCCGCACATGATAAGTGCCCAATGCATCATTTTTAGAGCTACAATGCTCAGTTCTTTTTTGTTTTTTTGAAGCTTGAACACTATGAATCATAATGCAGTACTGCCACACTGCATAAATTGTATAGGAATGGTTTCAGGAACATTTAGAAGATGTCACTGTGTTGCCCTGGCCACCAAACTCCCCAGATCTCAATCCCAATGAGCCCTTATAGGATGTGTTGCACCAACAAGTTCACTCTGCAGAACATCCACCACATAACTTGCAGCAATTAAAGGACCTGCTGTTAACATCCTGGCACCAGATTCCAGAGGAAACCTTTGGAGGTCTTGTAGAGTTCATGCCTGATCAGGTAAAAGCTATTTTACAGGCATATGGAGGATGCACACCTATTAGGAATGGGGTCATAATGTTTTGGTTCATCAGCATACAGGGTATTTCAAAAAGCATGCAACCGATTTGTTCACATCTTGTATTTAAACTATTTTAAATCTAAAAATTATTTTTCAAAGACACCAATTACAAAAAGATATTAATTACGCATACATTTTAACTTTACAATAGATGTTGAAAGTGATTTCCTTTAAGCTGGACACGGGTTCATAACCGTTTCATTACATTGGAAAACAACATAGCTGACACAATACAAAGGAATGGATGCTTGAATGAGGCTAGCACATGATGCAATCATTTCAACTGCTAAATACTGGTGCTCTGAGTACAGCGTTACCACATGACTAATATTGTAGCATAAAATTTACCTGCACATAAATTCTACCTCCTTATCCTTAGCAGGGGCGGATCCAGGATTGGAGGGGCAGGGTTCAATTTAAAAAATCTTTAAATTTTACTCCATCTGTCTTATTAGACAATGGATATAATAAATGTTTTGTTTTCAAGATTAATTTATGATTACTTGAGATTATTTGGGTTTTAATCTATAAAATTTCTTTACCTGAATATTTAAAAATTGTGCTATGACTGAGCAGGAGAGGGTCTGGACCCTTGGACCCACCCAACTCTAGGTCTATTCCTGCTCAGGGTGGCATCCTTTATGAAACACCCTGTATATATACACACACACACACACGTGTATATAATCCATGTAAAGTTGGAGAAATATTCACACTGGGTCATTTTGTAACCTCTAATAAGACACAAACTTTTGGGGAATGAATTTGGTTACAGTCTTTTATTTCATTTCCTCAAGAGATGAAGGGCTTCATTGTATAAACAGGTCGACATGAGTATTCTTTAAAAAGAAAAGAAAGAAAGAAAAGAAAACATTTCAGCTAAACAACACTGCAGGTCCAGTGCTCCAATGATCATCAGGACTCCTGACTCTGCTGTGCCTGCTTCTTTTCCCAAACCTTGGGTGTCATGGTTTTCATTTGGAAAGCATGGATTGTCTGCATTTCTTCTTCAAGAACGGAATTCACTAACCTGAAAACGAGAAAAGAACAAATAATCATTTTCATCTCATAAATAAAGAACCCTCAGGATGTTTGGGGGGGGGGGGTGCATCCTGACCCCAGAGCAGTGCTTCTTATTTCATAGTCATTCACCTTTGAGTCTTTTTCACAAAGTTTCATCTCGCTTAAATTGTCATCTTATTCTCTCTTGTATATACAGGTTGAGTACCCCTCATCCGATACAGGTTAAGTACCCCTCATCCAATACTGGTTGAGTACCCCTCATCCGATACAGGTTGAGTACCCCTCATTCGATACAGGTTGAGTACCCCTCATCCGATACAGGTTGAGTACCCCATATCCGATACAGATTGAGTACCCCATATCCGATACAGATTGAGTACCCCATATCCGATACAGGTTGAGTACCCCATAGCCAAAAATACCAAAGCCAAAACTTTTTAAAAACCAACATGATGTCACAAGCGGAAAATTTCCCACCTAACTTCAAAGTAGGACGACTTAACCTTAAAAAATGTATCGCATAAGGACTGGCTTGACTGATCACCACTAAAGAAGCTTATTTTTTTTTTACTAATGTACTAAGCTGGCACGGCAATGACCATTTGAGTTTTAGTAAAAAACGATTATTTTATTTTATTCTTTTTTATTAAATCAAGTATTGTAACCCATTTTTATTAATTTTTTATTGATATTTACACTCCTCTTAATTTTTAGGAGTTTTTAAAAAAATTACAATGTATAAAATGGTTTACAATAAACAAATAATAATAGCTTTTTTAGAACCAAGTTGAATTGTAATTAAAAAAACAACTGAAAGTTAAGATGAAGGTAAATAGTAGTTATAAAAATTAATAAAAATGGTTTACAATACTTCGTCAAAATAAAAATTAAATAATCAATCGCTGTTTTTTTTTAATATTCCAAAATGCGAAAATATCAGGAATCCAAAACAGTTCTGGTCTCAGGCATTTCTGGAGGGAACTCAACCTGTAATATCATTTTATACATCATTCATTTTGTATCTTAAGCTCAGTTGGTCTTCCCTAAAAGGAGATATAAAATTGAAATTGGGAAATATCCTGATAGTTGGAAATCATAAAACCATAGGTAGAAGAAAGAAAAAAAACATACGTGTCTGGTTAGTCACTCAATAGAAACCATCACATGACCAACATCTTTTAGCAGCATGCAGTGTTGGGGGTGAACAATTAAGAAATTGGAAAAAGGGTTGATCGATGAATAAGTTACTTTTCTGGCCCTTTGTTGTATCACTAAAGATTTTCAAAAAACAAGCGTGGCCGCTGCTGGACACAAACTAAGGGACAAATTAAGCATAAACTCACATTGGAAATTGAACCCCTCTAAAAAATCTATTGGGAGTAAATATTTTCAGCCCTCTAGTTCCATTGGTGCTATCTATGTATGGATGACACATGCATACATAGATAGCCATCCAGAAACACTTCAAAACTTAAGAAACCTATGTTGACAGTTTTGGTTAACGGTTTCTAATATAGCTCTCTGAGTAAATCACTTCATTCACATTTCATTCATCCCCTCCAGTTTCATTCATCCTTGGGTGAATCATTCACCAGTTTTCCCAGAAAGAGCAAAACTACTGGATAGATTAAGCCGAATAAATATATTTTGAAAGTTGGACTCATCAGAGATTCCTGCAAGTTAAAGAACACATCAACTGACACATATTAGAATATTTGTTCAAACAACTCATGGAATGACAATGACTCTTCTCTCAGTTTTGGACATTCAGTAATGTCCAACAATATGTATGTAAATGGGAGGTAACTCGTGTTTTTAAAATGAGCAAAAACATATTGTAAGGGCCTTGAAGAACTTGAATTGTTAAATTGTTTTTATTTGTGCGCCACTTTTACCGGCGAGTGTGTGAAACGTTAAATGTTTGTATAGAAATACAGTTTTTATTTATTTACCTTGTCCTCTGCTTTTAACATTGCAGCTTGCTTGTGTGTACATATATATATATAGATTCACCTGATGAATTGCATGTGGCAATGAAACGGAGTGTCAATCTGTAGCGAATCCCATAACAAATGTTATTGTGTTTAGTTTAAAAGCCATTTTATGCCAGCATTTGGAGAAAAGGTTGGCTCTATTTTTAAAGGTTAGTATTCTAAATTTTTCTTTGAGACATAGCCAACATTTGCTGTTTAGACTATCCGGTGGACAGGCATGGGCTAATTAAGACAATTAATACAAGGACTCATCTCAGACCTACAGATAACAATAAGAAAACCAAACAACATATTGATGCCTGTGGTTGGTGTTCAAGCCTACGTAAATGCCATGAATTCAAATGCTGATTTTCAAAGCAGACAGACTCTTGGAAGATTGGTGCAACATAATCTTCCTAGGATAGGTCAAACTATTTGTATCGTTGATGATCATGACATTTCAGTCAATACATTTTTCAACTTGTTGGAATGGATGAATTATACACCTGACAAAGGTCAGAGAATGCACCAGCCAAAACAAGGATGAGAATATTAGTCCAATTAACTTGTGGAATACAGTAATACCCTGTTTATGCTGATTTGCTATAAGGCTCCTTTTCAAATATTTTTCCTAATGACTTTAGTAATGTTAAATTTCCAAAATAAATAATGATAAAAGACAGCATCCTGGACAATCTCCGAAATAACTGTATACTGTACACTTTGGTTAATGTGCCATGTGTATGAGAATAGACATCATGGACAGTCTCTGAAATAACTGTATACTGTACACTTTGGTTAATGTGCCATGTGTTTGAGAATATACACATACACAATAATAGACTAATAAAAGATTTAATGATATACATTGACATCTAGTGATATTTTACCAGCTCTGGAAAGTAGCTACCAGATGAGATACACAATACTAATCCATTCCATCTTGTTGAGGCCCAACAACATTGCATATTTTAAAATGATTGCAGGCAGAATCTCTATTTATGTTATGTTATAATGACCCCAAAGAGCTCGGTTTCGTTTAGCGCTGCATTTTTTAGGAAAGTATCTAGAGCACTAACCGTGGTATTACTGTATACACCTGACAATGGTCAGAGAATACATTGGTCAAAACATAGTGATAAAAGCAACAAAGATGAGAATACAAGTCCAAATAACTTGTGGAGTATTGAGTCATCTAAGAATTTCAGACAAGGATTTTAAATTATTTAAAAACTATTACAATCAGTGCCCGTCATTTAATTGGGCAAATGCAGTACCAGACCATTTATCCGGTTTCTAGAAAACCAGAATTACCAGATTCTGCACAGACACTCTTTGTTTTAATTTTTGTAGCCTGGTTAAATTGTCTTCAGATGAAGATTAATGGATTAATATTGATTAAACAGAACCTGTTTTTGAAGTGGATTTATTTGTGTATGTTATAAACAGTTGTGTTCTTTTCTTTTTCTTTTTTACTTTTCATCATATAGTTTATATTCTATATTTCAGAATTTTAAATGGATTAATAAAGATCAAACAGACCCAGCTTTAGAAGTGGATTAATTTGACTACTTTTCACATTCATCTTAATTTTTTAGTTGTTTTTATTACAACTTTGACTGGGGCCATCATTTTACAGCTATGAGTAAACAACGCAATCGTAAATAAAGAGTAAAAATTGGCTTCTGCAGGCCATGAAAGCCTCCGTGGCAGAGTTCTTTTTATAATGTGGCATGAGCATGTATATGTTATGTGTGTGTGGCATGTGTCTGCATATATTGTGTGCGTATATGGTATGGGTGCATGTGTGTGTTTGTGGCATGCGTGTGCATATATATGGCATACTAACCTTAACCCATACAAGAGCAATCTAAAAATCAAGTGTCAGGAAGAATATAAGACCTGCTTTAATTTTTCCATTGGGGGATGTTTTTTCCTTGAGGGGAATATTTTCCTAGAACCCCTGACATAATGTTAGCCATTTTTAAACAAGTGGAGTTCAGGGTTATCAACATGTCTGCCTATATTGTAAAAGCAACACGAAGTAGTTCTACTTACCTATGTTGTTGTAATAAAGGTTTCCCTTCAAACTTTGGTGAAACGATAACAGCCTGGAATTTTGCCCCACAACCGCATGCAGACACATCAACCACATCCTGAAAGGGACAATAAATTCAATCATTAGTCTTCAAATTGTCTGAATTCCTCGGGTCAAGCATTTTCAGTACTAGCTGAAAACCTGCTCTACAGGGGGGGGTTTCAGCTAGATGTTCACTTCATACAGTTAAACAAGAAAAATATTTGGTTTAGCTTAGCTGATTGTTCAGTTTAGCATTATACTTACATTGTAAAATCGAACCATGACCATCACGGATTTTGGCAAACACTTGAAAAATTTTGGAATCTTTCAAAAACTAAAACATATTTTTTGCCAAGTTCAGAGATCAGTATCTCCAGAACCCCTCGAGCTAGAAATGTGAGACAGGCACCATTCAATTTATCTTATAAAGATCTATAAGTGTACCAAATTCGAACAAAATCAGTGATGGTCATGGTTTGACCCCTTGTTGATTTGACATGAAATTGCCCTATGCTAAAAACATGCTCCAGGGTTCCATTAGTAACCAAAGAAAATTTAGTGGCCATAACCCTAGCCACTCTTGACATGTGATGACAGACAACTGCTTGACTCTCGGGTAGTTTAGCGTCCCAAACTATAGTGCTTGTTGTGAGGGCATTACTAACACAAATGAAGAATTACATTGATATTACAACACAATTACAGATAATATGAAACAAATACAAATTTGAATAATACAATGTTTACAGATAAAAGATTCCTCCTAAAAATGCTGGCACAATGTGGGGAAGGTTGTACTGATTGTGAAGTTTCACACCCTTGCTCACTTGTTGCTAAAAACAGCACAGAAATAAAAAGAAATAAGTGAATACATAAACTATGTTGTTTTATTTGTGCACCGTTTTTAACATTGAGTGAGCGAGAGTGTGAAACTTATCGGGACCACCTTCCCTACAACATAAAAATTAAGCTGACAAAACAAAACCCAATACGTATGAGTAAAGTAAAAAACCAGAGAGAGAGAGAGAGAGACATTTAGCTAAGAAACTCTGGATAGAGCGCAAAGAGAGAACAGTACAGAGGGATAGTAGACCCCAAACAGAAAACGAGGAAGTAATACGAAGGAAGGAGAAAGAAAGGATGGAGAACGAACGGGTAAGTTGTTGATGACAGGGATCAAATCCGGAACTGACACTATTAAATGCATGGCTACGAACCTTGAAAGTCTATTGAAGAAATTGATGAATTTAGACTGTGTGTTAAAGAACTTGAACTGGACATTATATTTGGAAGTGAAACTTGGTTAAAGAGTAACATAGACGAATGTATTGTGAATGGTTTTAAGATGTATAGGAAAGATACAATCGTAGTTAGAGGTGGTGTAATATTACTGGTAAAGGATCATATTGAGGTAGAATTATGTAGAGAGATAAATGACTTGAATGGTAAGGATACGCTATGGCTGTGAATGAAAAACTGCTTGGCGATCTGCTTGGCGTTGTATATAGAAAAGGAGATGCAAGCATAAAGTATAATGATAAAATATTCGACCAGTTTGAGATTTCTAGCAAAATATTAATTAATGGAGATTTCAATTTGCTGTGTATGGATTGGGAAAACTATAGTAAGGGATAGTGAGAGTTCTACAATAAACTGGGTGTTAGTGGTGTTGATGTACTGTGTCCTATTGATAAAGCAGATCATAGTATAATAACTTTGAACTTCCATACAAGTTTAAATCCAACTTGTGTAAGATATAT
>VCCN01004446.1:7043515-7053793 GCA_006491835.1 Architeuthis dux | reverse complement strand
ACTGTTTGGACTACCCACTGAGATACCTTTGAAAAAAGACCCTCCATAGTCCTGTAGAATTGGTAAATTAAGCTGTAAAATATAATAAAATCTATGGTGTACAATAGGATAAAGGTTATCCGACATAATAATGCTAGGAAAAGACAATGTGGAGACTCAGAATAATTTGCAAGAAATTATTTAATACCTTAACATGTTTCGACTTATTAAGTCGTTTTCAAAAGGAAGTCAAAGAAGTGATGTGGGTCTGAGGTTTCTGCAGACACATCATTGCCCCGACTTCCTTTTGAAAACGACTTAAGCTGAAACATGTTAAGATATTAAATAATTTCTTGCAAATTATTCTGAGTCTCCACATTGTCTTTTCCTAGCATCAATAAAATCTATATTTCAGGTGTGTTATGTCTGTAGTAACAAAAATATTGTTTATTTTTAAGAAACTGAAATAATAATGTAATATACACTTGGATAGTACAAGAATTGCTTTAGAATTTTCATTTTATATACCCTTTCAATTCCCTATGCCTAGTAATTCATGATGATTACGAATCTTTCAATTGTGAAAATAAAGATAATATAAGAATTATTGGGAAACTCAATACTTTTGGCCTCGATGCTTTGATGTAAACATGTATTTTATATAGATATCTTCAATAGATAAAAGTTTTCTCCATATGACATATTGCCCATACATAGGCATAAGGGGGGGGGGGGTTCCCCCAAATTCGGGCAAAACAATATAAAATTTGGGGCAAATTGTGTACATTTTCAGGCAAATCAAGCCCTTTGCCCCCCTTAACCAAAGGGTGCCCATGTACCATATTTTAAACTTTTGACATCTTTAAGTCTTGAGATATGAAAATAATCTTATAGAATGCAGCAGTCTGAGATAAAATGAACATTTTGCCACCTGCTATTTAATATTCTATTGAACTTCATAATTAGGAAAGACATTACATCAGTGAACATTTGTTCAAAACCTTTTTCAGAATCCGTTGAATCCAAACTTGTCACTCCTTAGATTTAATACTAGATGGGAAGGGGTGGAGGGTGTTCCAACGGCATCTATTCTTCTAGCATTGTACCAATATACTTAATGCACCTTTTGATAAGTAAAATGATGAAATTGTTCACATTTGCTTCAAATTAAATTACTGTAATTTAATAAAACATTGTAATTATTACAACTTTTTTATTAAATTTTGACTAGTTTTTACCTTCATCCTAATTTGAGTTGTTTTTGTACAACTTATTAATTCGGGCCACTTATTATTGGATAACATATTGTAACATGTCACTTTTTATTAAATTTTGACTAGTTTTTACCTTCATCCTGATTTTAGTCGTTTTTAAACAGCTTATTAATTCGTGCCACTTATTATTGGATGAAGTATTGTAACAATGAATGCAGCTAGGCATAAACAAGTCTCCCTCTGGCAATGAGGGTGTGAGTTCGGTTTTCCCCAAAGGATTACTCTTTATTTCCAATTGCGCTGTTATTTGTTGCCATAGAATTAAAGTTGTATAAAAACAACTAAAATTAGGATGAAGGTAAAAAATAGTCAAAATTTAATAAAAGGTGGTTTGTTACAATACTTCATCCAATAATAATAAAGATTGATTTATAAATTACAACTGTTACCATTATTACATAATACCAGAAGTTGGGGGCAGTAGTGGTTTAGGTGGGCGTTTACCAAAAAAGGCTGGGAAACGCTGATCTACAGAGATTTGAAAGTTTGTACATTCTTTCAGATATTATGTTTTTATGGCTTTTAATTTGCACAAAAACTTTCTTTTGACTTCCAGTTTACTTCCTATCTCTTCTACTTGTATTTGTGGATCTGTTAGAATCGAACTCACACCCTCATTGCCAGAGGGAGACTTGTTTATGCCTAGCTGCATTCATTTATTAAGTGTGAAACTAAGGTATTGCCTAACACTACAAGACAAGGTATAGAATAAAATCCTCTGTAGATTACTGGGTTTGTTTTTATGCAATGTGTGAAACGACCAAACTGCAGCCAAGAAGGTACCTCACCACTGTTGGCCGACTGTTAGTTTGTTGTCAAACATTTATTAATCACTGCTACCCACAACACTGGTTTATTGCTGGATTTAGGTTATTCATGTGTTCTGACATTTATAGGTATCTATGTATCTAGACTTGTGTCATGGTGGAGAATGAAGAATGAGAGCCGACAGACTGTTCCCTGTCTCTGCCTTTTTTTAGCACCTCTGTGGTGCTTTTAATGGGCTCGAACGCCCACACTGATTTTCCAGCCATCACCTGCAAGTTCAGTCGACATCATGTTTATGTGTCTTCCAGTCCCCAACACCTTGCAGCCGATATCCTATCCACAATTTTTAACACCTGTGGGGGTCAAATCTGTGACCTACACCCACAGCTGGACAAATATCCAACACACACACTCCCCTGAATGAGTAGGGAAAATATTTTTTTGTTTTTTGAAAATTCCCCCCCCTAAATAGGTTTTTAGAGGGGGGTTCAATAGGCAATGTAAGTTTATGCTAAACTGGTCACTAGTTTGTACCCAGCATATATGGGTGATGGTGATTCATAATTTCCCTTGGAATGCTAGTTCCCTTTGCGCATCGTCTGTCCTTTTATCACCGGAAACTCGCCACATCCAGGTTGCTAGTGCTCACCAAATCTCTACTTCGTCTATATAAGTCAACGACCCATTTCACTCGGCTTCCTGGACCTCCAACACAACAAACAGCAGACCATTTCCTCTTGGCGAGTCCATTTCCACTTCGTCGCCACAAATGTTCATCAGAATATTTTTTGATGCAGATACCAGTTCGCTAATAGAATTTTCTCATCTCTGTCTATTAATTAGTTTAGGTTTCACAGATGGCGTCCAACCCCTGTTTATTACATTATACTTTGCCTAAAATGTACGAGACATTCTATTCTATTAAAATCCCTAGGTAAAGTATATAAGGTCTGTCTATAAAGAGACCAAACTTTTGGAACAGACGTTTTAGCTTGCTCTGACAGAAATGTTATATAGTTGTGACATTGACCTTGTGTGAGAGTGAACCTGTGTCTAGTGTGCTCTGCGTTTTTTCCACTAAGTTGAACAATGAAGGCTGTAGAAGAATAGCATGTTTGTGTGAAATTCTGTTTCAAATTTGGGAGACTTTTTAATGTTGCAACAGGCCTATGCGGAGGATTGTCGGCGCCATATGCAATGCCAAGAATGGTACGAGCATTTCAAATCTGGACAAACTTTCTCGTCGATGAAGGAAGATCACATTGAAAAGGTGCATGCTGTGATTCGTGGAAATCGTCTCCTAACTGTTCATGAAGTCTTCGAAGGGGGTAGGAAGCTGTAAAAGTTGATGTGAAACTTGATTTTAAAAGAAATGCATCATGTTGCCACAAAATTTGCCAACAGATGAATAAAATGTAACGCGATGTAACATCAGTTTTTCTTTTAAAATCATGTTGCACAAACTTTAACAGATTCCTACGTCTTTGGAAACTTCACGGGCAGCCAGGCAATGATTTCCACAAATCACAGGACTTCTAAAACCTTCATTGTTCAACTTTAGAAAAAAACACTAAGCACACTAGACACACATTCACTCTTGCACCTGTAGTTCAAAAACTAACAAACATTGCTTGATGCACTTTTTTTTTACACAATTTGTCAAAGTCACTGCTACATAAAATTTCAGTTGGAGCACTATAAAACGTCTTCTTGACATGCTGTTTTAAAAGTTGTTTCTTTATGGACAGACCTCGTATAAGGTAAGAATGAAATAAGCATATTTCATACTTTGTCAAAAAATGCTAGAAATTATATACAATACCTAGGCATTTTATACAATACCTTAATTTCACACAATGCCAGTAATATTAGATACATTATTGAATAATCAAAAGTATCATCATTCAAATGGATCTTCGGAGGATTGAACTCCTTCACAGAAACACAGGGGCCCTGCACTATAAGGGTTACTCCCCTTTAAACACGACTTCTGTTTAAGCCATCACACTCGGATGTTACACCTGAAGAAGGCCGAAGAATGGATCGGCCGAAACGTGTTTACAACACAAACAACAAAGAGTTCAATCGTCCGAAGAACCGTTTGAATATTAATGACCCTTCTCAAAACTATAGAAAATAACTATTTGAATGTTAATGACCCTCCTCAAAACTATAGAAAGTATCATGATGTTTGGAATTTGACTAAAGTTTTTCTAAGCTTTTCTGTTCATGACATTTTAACTTAATTTAGAAACAGTCTTTAACAGTCTTCTTGGCAAATGTCAGAATTATTCATCCCATAACTTTCATTAAAATTATTGTTTCTTTAACAGATCCAGTTGCTGAAGGATTTTTAAACAATTTTTATGATGATCAGAATCCCTGAAATCCCGGAATTTTTGGCTGAGCAGATCCCGGACAACATTTGCTGAGTTCTACCTGCTTCAATTATTTGTGCTGCTGTTTGTATGTCTGCTGTCCCATTATGTCAGTGGGTGAGGAAGTTGCAAAGTCTGATATGATTGATATGGCCGTACAGACGTTGGAACAGGCTGGTTGCCATTTACTGGACAAAGTTCACCTCAAACAAAATCTTGAAATTTGTCTGACAGATGAAAAAGGAACTGTTTTACTGCCAGCTCTTCCAGCAACCAGCAACCACAGTGCAGAAACAGCAGAAGCACAATTAGTGGCAGATATCGCTGCAATTGCCACTGCAACAACAGATGGCAAACAATTGCACCCACCGACATCTACAGTCGGTACTAGTCAGTTGGTTTCTAATATTATCACTTTGAAAAACAATGAGTTAAAACTAAGGGACAGTACAAACAACATTGCATCAAATGCTAGTATTATCGATAGTAGCAATAACAATGGAAGCACAACTAGCACTAGTTCTGCGAAAGAACTGTCTTTTTCTATGCCGGCTTCTAATCAAACCACAACAACAGCTACAAACACTACTCTGCTGGAGAAAGATGGTTCCTCTTCTCTGCCATTAGGTCGCAGACACCATTGTCATAATTGCTCAAAATCGTTCTCCCGCGGATGTGACCTTCAGCGGCATCTGCGAATCCACACCGGTGAGAAACCATATAAATGCTCCCACTGCAACAAAGCGTTCTCTCAGTCCGGAAGCCTTTCAGCTCATCTTCGTACACACACGGGTAAGAAGTACGAGTGCCGCTATTGTCAGCAGCCTTTCCCACTGCATTCAGAGTTGTTACAACACATCAAATCACAACACACGGGGGAAGCCCCGTTTGAGTGCAAATACTGCAAGAAGCTGTTCACGTCATCCAGCACGCTAACAATCCACATCCGTGTCCACACAGGAGAGAAGCCATTTTCGTGTCACCTCTGTTCAAAGTCGTTTGCCCACAAAAGTGACCGAACTAAGCATATACGTTCGCACACAGGAGAGAAGCCTTTTGAATGTCCGGTGTGCCATAAATTCTTCTCGCGATCCACCAGCCTAACTGTCCATCGAAGAATCCACACTGGAGAAATGCCTTTCAAATGTGTATACTGCATGAAGACCTTCTCTTGCTCCAGTTACCTGACCAAGCACAACCGTACACATACAGGCGAGAAGCCTTATGTGTGTAAACATTGTGATAAATCATTCAGAGTGTCCAGCCATTTGGCCAGGCACATCAGAGGACATTCAAACCTTAAGGGCTTTGATCACAAATATTGTAAAAAGTCTAATGGTTGTAGTAGTGCAGGTGTAACAGGAGTTACGGCTGCAACAGCTTCAATTTCAACATCTCTGATCTCTCCTCTTACGGTTACTGTTGTAAGCACACCACATCCTCATCATCAGCAGCAAAAACAATCTCAACTCCCAGACCAGCCTGATTCACTACCCCAGCCTCCAGCTCCACCACCAGAACAACAACAACCATCACAAATGGAAGTTTCATTCTCTCAGCACAACACTGTAGATATTTCAAATGCTCAAGAAATTCAAACACTCCCTGGTGTACAAACAATACAAGAAGAAGTCACTGGTGTGCAAGCAGTGCAGACTGTGCCAGGAGTGCAGGTTATGGAGTTACGATACGCGGGAAATGAAGCTTTTCATTCTGGAACTGTGTTGACTGCAGATGACGTCTCTCACGAAGACGTCGGCACTTTTGTATTTGAAGATCCCAACCAGACGCCCGTGGAAGTCACCTACGGCTATACTTCTTCAGTGTTTTCCATTTCCGATGGAGATTTAATGCTGGCCACGCACGGTTGTTCGCAATGTGGCAAGACTTTCTTCAATGGTTCCATGTACAGAGTCCATTTACGATCTCACCAGCAAAAAGGACTAAGCCTTTATACAAGTGACAATGAGCGCTTTTTTCATTATAACTGCTGTCAGAAACAACTTCATGGTGTTTTTGACTTTTAGTTGCAGTCTGAAAAGGTGCATAACAGCTCACATTCATCCACACTATAAATAAGAACAATTATGATTGTTATTAAATTACTTGTTATTATGTGTAAGCTTGTCAATCTTTTGGAGCTTTAAAGCTCTAGTTTGTTTGTTTTAGTGCCAAGCGCCCTATTCCATGTGTCCTCCTTTTTGTTTATTGCAGAGAAAAACATCTGTTGATGGTTGTAAATCATGTTGACATCTGATACAGTTATTTACTAAAAATAAATATTTGATTATTTTTTTCTTCATTGTTGTAATTAAACTATCCTGAACAATCCTTTTTTTTTTTTTGGTATAGTAGTAGCATTTTATAAACTTGAAGATCCCAGGAATTTTTTAAATATTTGTTCCGTTTACTTAACAGAAGTTTCCTATCAGCCTGCAACAATACAAAATTCAACTGATTCATGTAAGCAATTATATACGGCATTACGAATTTAACTCTTGAAGTCCTAAAGAGCAGAGGCCGCACGTAAACAAACATTTTCAACAGAATGTTAAAAGGGTTAAAGGGTTAAAGGTCTGTCTGGAAAGTATCAGAGGTGGCACATGGGCCCGCAGACTCCACAACCCTGGGGCGCAATCAGACCTACCGTTTAAACCTTTTACTTTTGTCAGGAGCACAAATTTAACAAGTTGTAGGTGGGCGGGGTGCTATTAGACCTAGCACTGTGACTGTGTCATTTTGAATATCTCAAGAACTGGTTGAGTGGCCTTGATTTCTTTATTTCTTTTATACGACCCTCACTTTTATTCTTCAGAGCATTTTTCTACTTTTTTTAACAACTAATTTCTTGTTTATTTCTTTTATACGACACTCACTTTTATCCTTAGGATTGGCATCCCATTGCCTGCAATGTTCGGGTATTAGTACTGACACCTGGATATTTCGAGCCAAAACCGACAGTGATAGTCATTAATGTGAGTAATAACATAAAGAACTTATTTTTTTGTTGGTTACAAATTTCTTTTACATGGGTTATTAAATTGTTTTGCTGCCATGGAAGACTACTTTCCCTTATGATCACTGACTTCTGTGTGTGGTTGTGCAATGCCTAATGACAGTGTGAGTTTTTGAGTAATAATGCTATCCAACAAGAGGAGAGACGAGTTCTCCCACCAGACCAACCAGAAGAAAAGTGCTCACTTGACAGATGCTCTAAGGATACTTTTATTACCTTTCATTCATGTGGAGTTGTTACACATGAAATCTCGTTTATTTTACATCATAGAGAATAATGCTATAAAGTGAAAGATTTACTAATGTAATTGCATTTCTTTGAAGATTCAATGTAAATACAAATATAATTTGTTATTATTGGAGGTTTTGAAACCTTGAAAATTCGTCTAACTTCTTCGGTAGACACCATTGCTGTTAAGGGCTCAAAAGCCTCCAATAATAACTAATCTCTATTTACATTGGATCAGCAAAAGTAATCAATAATAATAACAGATATATTAGTTTCATTTTCCTTTGCATGTTATGATAGTTAATATAGATACATTTCTATAGAAAGAATAGACATTGTATAGATACAAGGGTGAGGTCAGCCATACGCGCATTGCACTTTAAAACTCCATTGTGCAGACTACTGATTTTTCGTGTTCAGGCCTCGCCGACCTAGGACCTGAATAAAGACATGGAAAACCCGTCCCAATCTCAGTTTGCGGAGCCAAGTCATTCATAGATACATATCATAGGTAATAAATTACTCTAAGAAAATTATATACAGGTATGTGTCGCTTAACGTCTGTGTTACATTACTGCCAGCTGGACGTTAGGCGACCATCATATAATACTGTATACTGTACAAGCCTATTATGACATACCAGACCATAGCTACACTATCTTTAACAAGTATTTCTTGTTTATTTCTTTTATACGATGCTCACTTTAATTTTTTGGTGCGACATGTGGAAAAAATGTAATACTGTTTGGTATTATCTTTTAATTTATGGATCCCTAAAACAATGATACCAAATAGTATTACATTTTTTTTCACCTTTTTTTAAAAAAAAATGTGATTTGAATAAGTGAAAAAAGTTTAATACTAATTGGTATCATTTTTTAATTTTTGGATGCAATGTCTGATTAGAATATGAGGCCAAGTAAAAAAAAAAAATCATTACTGTATAGTATTATTTCCAAATTTTTGGCTGCATCAAAAAAAAGTTTTAATATATATTTACAATATGAGGTCAGGTAAAAAGTATTTAGTACTATGTGATATTATTTTTTAATTTACAAAAAAAAAAGGTAGAAAAATGCTTCTAAGAATAAAAGTGAGTGTCATATAAAAGAAATAAACAAGAAATTAGTCATTAAAAAAAAGTAGAAAAGTGCTTCGATGAATAAGTGAAAAAAATTAATACTGTTACCAATCACTGAAATGTTTGGGGTTTTGTCAGGCTTTGCACTTTAATTGTGGGTTTTTTTTTTGTCCCCTGGGGTTCAAGCTTACATCACATCAAATGAGCAACTACTGGTGGCAATTAAAAAGTATGGAAGTAAAACTGTCATGATTATTTATTATAAGTACTAGCTGAATACCCACTCGGTGGGTGGGGGGGGCTGTAAAAAATAGAGTAATCCTATAGATAAGTGATGTAAAATCGCATTTCTGTTAGTTCTTATATATTTTATCACCAAACAAATTTATTTATTTAATTTTGTGTAATTTTTTTATTTTGAAATTAATTTTTTAGGAAGTTTCACACCCTCGCTCACTCAATGTTAAAAAAGGCGAACAAATGAAAACACTTCAACAATTTAATTTATTTAAAGCAATAACAATATAATTTAAATTTATGTATTTTTCTTTCTTTCAGGGAAGGTGGTCCCAATTGTAAAGTTTCACACCCTCGCCCACTCGATGTTAAAAATGGTGCACAAATAACAATTTAATTTATCTATGTATTTACTTCTGTTTTTCTTTCATTAATTCTCTCATTTCTTTTTATTTGTTCACTGTTTTTAACATCAAGTGAACATGGGTGTGAAACTTGATTTACAATCAAGACCGCCTTCCCTATATGTACAGAAATATAAGTTTATTTACAACTTCAATTGTAAACTTTCATAGAACAAAAACGTGATAATGTATTATTTGAGTTGAAATGTTCAAATATGCAGTTTTTCATACTCAGCGATTTGCTATTAATTTATTTGACAGTAAAAAAAAATATTAATTAGATAGATGGAAATCAGATATTGTTTAATTTAATTTTTTTTTTTAAATTGATATATTTTTAATTCTTTTTACAATATGTGCAATAAACATTGCTCTTACTCTCATCCTCTCTATTTTGAAAATACAAATACTGTTTACATATTCGTATCTTTGATAGAGAGGGGGAGAGTGAGAGCCAATGTTATTAGAGAGGGTGAGAGTAAAGGAGAGATTAAAACACAACTTTCTCTCTATGCTAAGACAGAAGAGCCAACAACTTACAGCCAATGGAGTGGCTACAAAAGATGTGACCATTTTAGAATGAGTTTGAAATGGTAATCAACCCACCACCATCCATATTTTAGGGGATGATTTTCAAAAACTAACTTGCTAAATACCTGCCGAGTGCTCCCTGGAGTACCCACAGAAAATTTCATGGTGTTATGTTGATTGGTTTTTGCGGTAGGCCGTCACATACAGACCGACTTTTCGTGAATTATAATAAGATCTTGCATATTTACTTTGAAATAATGTTTTTGTTCTTTCATTGAAAAAATAGTCTGTGAAGAATGTAAAAGTTGTACAAGTTTCCTCAATCCTAGAAAACTTTCATAGCCTGGTTGGCAGGAACTCACTTTTAACCCTTTCAAGACTA
>VCCN01004446.1:7027834-7039373 GCA_006491835.1 Architeuthis dux | reverse complement strand
ACAAAATTATTCTTATTATTGGATGAAGTATTGTAGCACAAGGTAAAAACTGGTCAAAATTGATAATAAAGAATATATCAAAATTAGTTCCCATGAATATTTAACCATTTGGGAGTGGTTAACAAGATATCTCCAGAGAAATTTCTAGTCAAAAATCAATGAAAATGACTACATTTTAAGTCCATAATGTAGAGAATTGAAGTTATTTGTGGAGGACATAGAATTGATAATAATATTAAATTTGGACTGTTTAAGTCTCTAAGAATCATAAAACCGGGAAAATCTTTCAATGATAAAATGCAGTAAGAAAACATTCTCCTTACAACTACTAATAATTCTGCAGAAACTAAAATTGAATGTCTAATTGGATAAATATCAGTAAAACTTATAATTTACTGACATTGTTATTCGACATGAACAAAAAAATTGTAATATTTTGTTTGTTAAAAACAAATAAGTCGCTTGTGAAGGGTTAAAAACGATTTTGCTACGCAATAGCTTTCGAAAATGTTTCAATTTAAGTTTTTATATTATAAATGAGAAATGAGTTTATACACAGAAACCAGGAACAAATTTACTAACAAACCAAAACATTAATCACTGATGACGACACTTGGTAGTTGTGGCTTTAAACTCGCCATTTCTTATCAAGAATTGTATTTTTAAATATGCAAGAAGAGTTTTCTAGGATTTAAATTGTCGTGAGATTTTTATTTTGAATAGATCAAGATAAAAAAGATCATGGTCCAATTTCATTGAACGGGCTGGTATACGACCACTATTCATGGGCGCGATAGTGCGTGGAATTTCTCGCGGGGAGGTGGGGTTAGAATTTTAAATGAGGAAAAAGAACGTACTGGGATATACATTTTGCAATTGGAAGTGTTAGCGTATTTTTTATTTTGAATAGTTAGAAGAAAAGTACGAGGTCCGCTTTTATGGAACGGGCTGGTATACGACCACTATTCACGGGTGCGATCCCACTACTGCCTGACACGGTCTTTTGTCTGCTGCGTTTCCGCCCTGGACCTGGTGGCCCCTCCTTTGTCAGCCAGAGTTCCCTCCAACCAACCATATATGATGCCAGGCTTAGTGCGGACGCTCGATCGCCACAATGGAGCGTATACCAGAGTCCCCATGTCTCAAACCGTCCACCCGTACAAACCTCCACGTAGCCAGATTACAGGAGTACGCCAACACCCCCAGCAATGAACAAACGCGTGTGTTTAATTCTTAAACCCAACTTGCAACATTCCCGGCTCATCGACTAAAGAGAAATAATTTTGGACGTTTAAATTTTTTGAATCGACGGTAACATAATTTCATGATAAATGGAATTTCTCTTGAGGGGGCTAGAATTTGAAATAAGGAAAAAGAACTTTATGGCAAATACATTTTTCAATTTACAAATGGAATTGTCATCGTATTTTTATTTTGAATAGTTAGAAAACAAAAAGTACGAGGTACGATTTTATTGAATGGACTGGTATACGACCACTATCCACGGGCGCGATCCCACTACTGCCTGGCACGGGTTCTTTTGTCTGCTAGCGCTTCCGCCCTGCACCGAGTCGCCCTTCCTTAGTCAACCTGGTCAGCCAGAGTTCCCTCCAACTAACCATATCGAGGCCAGGCTTAGTGCGGACGCCCGATCGCCACAACGAAGCGTCTACCAGGATCCCCATTCTCAAACCGTCCACCCGAACAAGCCTCCAAGTAGCTAGATTACAGGTGCACGCCAACACACCCAGCGATGAATAAACGCCGGTTTTTAATTCTTAAACCGAACTTGGAACATTCCCGGCTCCTCCTCGAGAAATGATTTTTGACGTTTAAAGTTTTTTTTACTCCACGGCAAAATAATATTTTGGGGCGGGGAATTTTATTTCCACAAAAAAATTAATAAAAACTGTGTCAAAAATAACTTTAACGCCATTCTAACGAGACTAGTTTTCATAAAACACTAAGGGGACGTAACTCTAAACGTATGCGTGAAGGTATTGATTCGACTTGTTAAATATAATTTTTTTTCTTTCAATTGTCTGGCATTATCTTACTCTTTTTTTTTCTTCTCTCTCTCGGTCGATTCCGTTTCCATCCATCTTCAGATTAATCTGTCGATTATACAGTGAAAAGAAAAAAAACTCTATTGGGGATCGAAATCGTTTTCAATTAGGCCCTCCTGTCCCCTCCAACAGCTACGCCTCTTAGGAAGGCGGTTGTAGATATTTGGGTCCACAAGAATTTCAAGTGTTTCGTTATATAGAATTCATTGAAAGATTGTGATTTGAGACCAGCCAACCTCTGAAGTGCAAAACTCTTAATATTTATACAAAAAATATGGAGATTTTTGGGTGATGCTAAAAAAGTAAAAATAAGTAAAATACATGATTTAATTCTTCCATAAATGTCAATTCTTTTGTAGAGTTGATGTTGCTACAAGATTAATATTTGTAAAGATGTTGATAACAAGGGAGAAGTTGTTAATTAAAGTTGTGAGAGAATGTAGATGGTTTCTTTATTTGAAAATAGCAGTCAAAAGTAGTAGTGAGAGTAGACCTGCCATGACGGACCGTGGCCGTAGTAGTAGTGGTAATAGCAGTAGCAATGGCTGTTCTCAGGGTGAGAGGAAGGGGGTCATGTGGTCAAAATGAGGAAGGCAATAATCGGCCATATTAGTTTTATGGCGGCAAATACGAACAAAGAAGCCATCATGTAAACATGATAAGGAATTAAACAAAGGCGTCAGATAGAAATGAAATGTTGCATTTAATAAACAAAACATAAGAATGGAAATTGGGTACAATTAAAAGCAGCTATGTTTATAAATGAAGGATCGTACGATTGGTGAGTATTGTTAGAAATGCAGTATAAAGAGTGAAGGTAAATAGTAGTTTCTGTCGTTAGCCGGTTTTTATGTACCGAAATGTATTCGTCTGTGATAAGATGTTATAAGTGAACCGAGGTTGAAACGAAGAAATTGGCTAAGCAAAAAGAAGGCATAAGACAGAAGGGAAAAAGATACCAGTATGGAGGAAGGATAGTTTCTAACCAGGAAGACATTTTAAGGAGTTATACCGCTAGCCTGTGTTAGTAGAAACTAAGAGTAATCGATGGTCATCGTATATCTCGAATAGCCTATATTTGAGGCGCGTATTCCTAGTTTGAGCGAAAAGGAAAGGACCACAGATTGAAATAAAGAATTGTTGGTATTTAAAGAAATGTCCATATTTAAAAGGTAGAGATGTAAAAACACTTAGTGGGTCCTAGGCGACCATGATATTTAAGTGGCAAGAAGAGGTAGGCACGGGCGAGTGAAGCACTGAGTCCTAGGCGGGAATCATTCTGAAAGGCCTGGAGTAAAACTATATAAAGTCGTGCTGACGTCACGAAAAAAGTAAGTTAATTCTAAGTTTGGCATTTCATAGGGTTCAGAGCTGGCTCCGTCGTGGTGATAAAGCCAGCTTGATATTTTTAGCCCTATTTTGGTATTTCTAAGAAAGTGACCGCTACACTTTAATCAAAATATCAATTCTTATGAGCATTGTTATAGTTGACTGTTGCATTCTGGGCTTTTTTTCAAACGGTCATCATCTGGTTGCCATTTGTGACACGGGATCTCAGACTCCTTAAATCTTGACTACGTTGCTAAAATGCTTGATAAAGTGCCATCTAAGGTCATTGATGAACGACTGTCAGATTTATTTTTGCGTACAATACTAAACAGTCTCTCCTCTTCTGCATTACTGTGTGGAAGAACCAACACCACCTCTGCAACTTTAAACAGATTAAGAAACCGTAGCACATTTGTTTCTGGGCGTTTCATGTTGGCAATGACATTAACTCTGTAATGAAATGCAGGTGGGACTCCCTCTTCCTCACAATCAATGACTTTAGCTTCTTCCCAAGCTTCAGTTTCAATATCACTATCTCTCAAGTTTGATAATCAATGGGTTTTTAGCGACTTGTGTGTTGGTCGGCTAGTTTATGGCTATGTACGTGGGGATGCTGAATGGATGTACTGGTGTGTTGAATGGAAAGAGAGTGAGGAGACTTTCTTTAGCCCTAAAAAGGGCTGGTGTGCATATTAGTGTGGAGAGACTCTGTTGTTTGCATATTTGACCGGTGTAACATGGAAAAGACTTTGAGTTCTAAAAAGGACTATTGATAAGCTAGAACAAGTGGCCACACGTGTTTCTGCTTGAGGAGGCTGTGTGGGTCGCTATTGTCCTGGAGTCGAGGTCACCTGATACAAACGGAGAGTGTGGTGGCCAGTCAGTCGAGAGCTGTCTGAGGAAGAAAGGGTTATGGCGCGGAAATATAAATGTGGACACGAGGGGTCGTTTATGAAGGAAAACAAACAAGGTAGATATAGAAGTTACAAATGAATGTTCATTTAATAACGAAGGACAAAACATGTCGAATAAAATGGGTATAAAAAGCATGCGGGGTGAGAGAGAGAGTTAGAGTTATTTGGAAGGAGAAAACGGACACGTGTTGACAGGGCGATTTCCTTGTGAAGAAAAAGCCTTACCAGCTCCCATTTCCGGGCTACCGTCTTCGTGACCGGAAACGGGGGCTCTTGGGTAAATTCTCGGCGTGTTTATCATTATTAAAAACATATACATATAAACATAGATATATATGAAATCAAATTATGGATAATTGTATATCCAATCGACAGGATATGATAATTATAATGAGACTTATTAGTGAGAGCCTATATTTGCCCGGAGTCGGTGTGAGCGACTCTCGTTTAGTAGTCGCTCACACCGACTCCGGGCAAATATAGGCTCTCACTAATAAGTCTCATTATAATTATCATAGATACATATATAAACATTACACCACTCACCGTTTCTTGTTTAAATTTGAAATTGAGATACATTTTAAATTTCAGTCTAATAGCTTACTGGATGTTTCCTATTCGTTTGTACTGTTTTAGTTTTGTTTGTTTTTGTTTTCCATTGTGGCTTCATCAGGTAAACGGTTTTAGTGTGTGTTTTGTTTTAACTTTGTTTTTTGCTTTGCGCGTGTGTTGTAATTATTCTTTCATTTTTTTTAATGAAATAATTTGTTAATTTATGTTGAGTGAGTTGTTTGCTAAAATATTTCTAGATCGTCGTCGCCGATAAATGGTGGCATCACGGTTGATGGTGGAGAAGAAAGGGGAAGGTAATAATGTTTGCTCACTGAAACGGCCAGACCTGAAGGGTGGAATAGAGAAGAAATGCCGCCATATTTATTTTCAGAAATGGAACCACGTGGGACTAACCGTTCTACGTGATTAATGTGTGTGTAATTATATGGTTGCGCGTATGCTGCTGACACTTCTGCGTCTGTGGGAGTAATGTGTGTGTTTGCGTGTGTCATGACCATTGGACAACAGGAGTTGGCTTGTGCTATTTTTAGAAGCACTTCCTGCTTGTCTAGACAGTTGACCTTGAGGATCAACCTCAGCATCTCGTGTTTGCCGCGCTTTTAGGTAAAGTCACCAGTCAGAGTCAACTTGTGGACGAATCTGGACTATTTTGGCGTCACTTAAATAAAGCATATCTAAAGATCACCCGAATCTTCGAAATGCTAACCACACTCTATTCTACTTTTCCTCCCTATCTTCTCAACCACTAACCAGTACTAAAGCCACTAACTAATGCTAATACTTAAGAAGAAACAGACGCACCGAGGAACTTGACTTATCACCTTGTGTTTCTACATAGAACAAAAAGGTTGTCTTTTAAATATATTATTTGACTTCGTTATTTCCTTCGAAGCCCAAATCATCGCAGTGTGTATCCTGATGTTTCGATTATATTTTTCTGTTTCTCACCTTTCTTCCTCTTAGTTGCTTTTGTTTCCGTGTTCTGTTTTTCTGTGGGTTCTAATATCTAAATGCAACCAAAATAAGTTTAGATGGAAAACTTCTACCTTTCTTCCTCTTAGTTGCTTTTGTTTCCGTGTTCTGTTTTTCTGTGGGTTCTAATATCTAAATGCAATCAAAATAATCTAAATTTAGATGTAAAACATCTACGTTTCAAATTTGACACACAACAGACACCTCTGCCGTAAACAAGTGTAATTCTCAATACATTTTAAGTTTGTTAAAAAGGAGCTATTGTAGATAGAATTATGACTTAATAGTAAACTAACTAACTCCATTATTAAATATGTATCTGACTCCATATAAAATTATCGTATAAACAATAACAATGATAAGGGCGGAGTGGCGTAGTAATCTTTAACAATAAAGCTAATAGTAGCAGTAGTAATAATAGTGCCTATAGCAGCCTTAAGGGTCAGTACTGCCGATAGTAGGCTAAGGTGCTGATTAGACTAGAGAAAGAAAGAGGGTAATGTTAACGATGCGCATAAGAGATATCTTTCTTTCTCTGTGTGTTTCTGCAGTAGTAAAAGGGATGAAAATAAATGCATTGGCAAGGATGCAGTTTGCACATGGTAACAAAGCAATGTGAATAAAGAAATACAAATACTCTGCAATGATAATAATAAGTATATTTATTACAGAAGATAATAACAAAAAGTAGTTCTCAGCTAAGAAGAAAAGAGAATGCAGTGTTCGTGTACTACTTAATAAAATGTCTGTTCTTAGTTTGTTGAAGATGTCAAGGAAGAGAGTGTGTGTATGTATGAATGTGTATGAATGCGTACATACATAATCAGAGGTGAGAGGCGCGTCTCTGTGGAACAATCTGACTGAACAAAGATTGAAGAATAGTTGGTCTTCTTCTAGTAAGAGGTGAGTGGTAGGTGTGAGGCTGGTCGAAATTGTGGTGTGTTGAACTGGGTATCGTCAAGTATCCAAGATGAAATATAAGCTGACAAGATACATCGTTTTGCCAGACTTATTGTCTGCAAAGTGTATCAGGTTCGAGTCGAGTACAGATTTTTCATGTCCTGAAAACTGGTTATCTAAAAGACGAGATAACTTTATTTCTCGGAATAAAAATCTGGATTGTTCCAAAGGAAATTGGTGTCAAGTGCTTTCCACTTGCTGACCGTAGTGCATGAGTGCAAAAATACGTATGAGTCCGCTACAAGTTTATTTCTAAATCCAGTCAATTAATCATTAAATTGACTAATTTTCTTCGAATCAATTTTCGGAGGCCTACTTTATTTCTGAAAGATTTCTTATTAAACATTCTTGACAGAACAGTTTAAGTTTTCTGAAGATCTAATTTGTTGTAAAATTAAACATCTAAACATTTGCTTTACGAATAAGCTTAATTAATCTATGCTTATACAACTTATAGGAATTATAAAACAAGACTTACATATAAAAGTTTTATTTATCTAGTTATGGCCATGTACGTGGGGTGCTTGCTGTAATGATGATTAAGAAACTGGATGGATGTTGGATGTAGTAGTTGCTGGTTGACTTTCTGATGGAGCCCTGAAAAGAGCTGATGCATACTATTATATAGAGGAGAGACTTTGTAGTTTGGCCCTGGGAAGGGCCGGGTTTGCATATTTGACCGGTGTAGCACGAAAAGACTTTTAAGTCCTAAAAAAAGACTGTTGATATGCTGGTACAAGTGGACACACGTGTTTGCTGCTTGAAGAAGCCGTGGTGGTCGCCATTGTCCTGGAGTCGAGGTCACGTGACACAAACGGAGAGCGTGGATTGGCCAGTCAGTCGAGAGCTTGCGCCGCCATGTTGATTTCATGGCGCGGAAATATAAATGTAGACACGAGGGTCGTTTACGAAGGAAAACAAACAAGGCGAATTTAGTGGTTACAAATGAATGTTCATTTTATAACGAAAGAAATAAGACATGTTGAATGGAAATGAGGAGAAAAGCACGCGGGGTGAAAAACGATTGTGGAGAGAGAGAGTTAGAGTTATTTGGAAGGAGAAGGTAGTTCCGTAGTGGTAGAGAAGAGGTTAGTCCTAGGCGACGAAGGAGAACTGACTGAATGATTGGGTCACGAAGCGATGGGAGCTTGCAGAACGTGTTCGTCGTTTGAGGCGAGGGATGTGTTTGATCTGCATCGCACGGTTGACAGAACAACGTTTACACTCGTCGTGTGTGACCAAGTTCAGTAGTGGTAAAGAAACGCTAGACTAAAGGTTTTATTTCCGAAGGTAGCCAAGACATCGGTTGAGGTGAAGGGAGGCAGAGATGTGTTGGGTCGCCGGAGAGATGTTTGGCTGAGACGACTAGAGACAAAGACGAAGTCGTGCGGAACAGACCATGAAGAGAAGTGGGTAGTGGTAGAGTTGAGGGCCGTAGGCGCGAACATTTTACGTGCTAGGCACGGACCGAAAGATAGAAGTGGGTGGTAACGTTAGGGGTTTGAGCCTGTTACTTATAGTAGCTAACATCAGCAGCAGCTGAGCTGTGACGTCGGCCGAAAAGTAGTACGCCTTATTTTCGCATTTCATGTGGTGTGTCCATTCCGGGCCGGTCGTCCGTAACATTTGTTTTTCGTTTCTTTTGACTGAAATTTCAGCTTTTTTATTTCTAGCAAAGCCAAGAAAAAATTCAAGCAATAATCTTTTTCAATTTTAATTATGTTTTTAAAATAAGGTGTCGATGTCTGCTTGATTATTTCTCTGATCATTCGCGAACATTCATTTTATAATATAATGTGTTTTATCATCCTGTTCTTCCAATATTGTTTTCTAAGATGTAAAATAAAATTATTTTTCAGAAATTTCACTGCTTTTTTCGTTTTTTAACCTCTAAATGGTACAAAAAAAACTATTCGACGAAACGGAAGTCGTCGAAAAGCCAAGTCGGCATGTTCGTCGAAAAAGTTGTCTACGAAGTGTCCTCATTACGAAACTGCTGTCGGCTGACTTGTGTTGGCGATACGTCGTTCGACGAAACGACCGGACACTCAAATTCGGCATTTTTTTCAACCAAATTATGGAAATGCACTGTGCACGGCACGTAATGAGCAACACTGCACTTCTCACGAAGGATAGACTGGGCGCCATTGTACTTCCCGCTCATATTTGCAGTGTTTCCGCATGACTGGCCACGGCAATTATGAATGTTTATGCCGTTTTCTTCCAAGAAATTAATAATAACTTGGACGATTTCTGATCCAGTGTGGGAAGACATTGAAGTTTACAATTTCCAGGTTTTGAAAAAATCGGTATTACACAAAAACAACATCAGTAAATATTTAAAAAAGCAATGTACAACATTTTTCTAAATCGATTAAATTCTCTAAAGAAAATTTTCCGGGGCCAGCAGGGGCTACCCCCCCCCCCGATTCTACATTTAGGGTACCGTGAAGCTTAGTATTCAGCATTTTACGAGAAAAATTCGAGCACACTGTCCAAATCTATGGATTGTGGAATTAATTTCTGATGGAGGTATATACATATATATACATCCTTAGAAAGGTAATTCCCCCAGCTCTTGAATAGTGTAACTTGTAAATTTGTATATGTTGTGCTTAAAGAATTACAGACGAAAATGTGAAGCTAAGTATTCAGCATTTTACGAGAAAACATTTGGACATATCAAACGAAAAAATAACTAAACAATGCAGTAATTTAGTTTATATTACAGTTTCTAGTTTTTCCAATCAGCGAATTGATTAACCCTCATCGGATTAATTTTTAGAAAACAAATTAAATTGATTCAATTTTTTCAGGGATTTATCTTTTTAAAATATGAACACATTTTGCTACCGCGATTTCAATAAGTGGGATAAATTGACGCGAAAAAGAATATTTCCATAAGTTTTAAGTTCATAATACCTTTTTTATGATAGACTTCATGCATGAATGAATACATAACGAACATCCTATTGAAATCGGTTCATTAATTGATTTCTTTTAAATATTTGAAAACTCTTCAGTGCAGACGCTCATGGAGCAACGGTTTGCTTAGTGGGGAGCAAGTTTCTAAACACAGATTTCTTCACTTATACAGCTTACAAAAAATATTTCAAGAGAAAAGCTTCTCCAATATTTCTTCTCACTAATGGCAAAGAGATTATTGCGATAAGATTAGTATCTTGCTAGTTTCGTTCATTTTTGTGGACACGTCGCCATGTTGTGAAAAGGTCCATGGCGCCTGCTATTTTAAACACAACCCATTTTTATTTTCTGACAACCAGTTCAGCCCATTCACCCCCCCCCCTTAATCCGACTATGCCTACGCTCCATCGTGGCGATCGGCCGTCTGCACTAAGCTTTGCGTCAATATGGTTGGTTTGAGGGAACTCTGGCTGACCAGGTTGACTAAGGAGGGGCGACTCGGTCCAGGGTGGAAACGCAGCAGACAAAAGACTCCGTGTCAGGCAATGGTGGGATCGCACCAGTGAATAGTGGCCGTATACCAGCCCGTTCAATAAAATCGGACCTCGTAGTTTTTGTTTTCTATCTATTCAAAATAAAAATACGATAACAATTCCATTTGTAAATTGAAAGATGCATATCCCATAAAACTCTTTTTCCTTATTTAAAATACTTTTTCTGTTTCTCTAAAGCTACAACTACAAAGTGTCATCAGCAATGATTCATTTTCTGTTTGTTATTTGTAAATTTGTTTTTCTTGCCTTTTCCCTTCTTTTCTCTGTGTGTTATGTATGTATAACGATGAGACAGTGGTTGGGGTGTGGAAAAAGCTCATCACCCACTAGTCCACGCATTCGGTTCTGCTCAGATGTGCGCACACTTTTTGGGGACGGATTTGGCTCTTATAGAGATATAATACTGCTTTAGGTGTTAGAAACCTTCTCGCTTGTTAAAAGGATCCTACCATTTTAGCTGTGTCCTTGGCAACAGAAGTAATGTAAGAGTCCCATTTCAAATCAGGTGTGGGTTTGAGACCCAGAAGTTTATCCAGGCAGGGGGACTCCTCCAAAATAGTGTCATCCATCGAGATAGGTGGAAAGTCAGGTTTTGCACGGTGATGGTGAAAAGATAAAAGGATTGAATTCAACGAGGCATTTGATACCCCATTTAATAATCACAGTGAGTTCACTGGAAAGATCTGATGCTAGGTCCGGATGACTCATGTTTTAGATGTAAGACCATAAAGTGTGCTGTCATCTGCATATAAGTCTATAAAGGACCTGATTACATGGTTGGGTAGATCATTTATAAACAAAAGAAAAAGTGTAGGTCCCAAGATGGATCCTTGGGGGACCCCTACATTAATTTCATGAACCTCTGAGGACTGGTCATTTACTACAACATTAAGACTTCTTCCTGATAGGAAATATTTGATTGTGGAGTGAACTCTAACATTTATGCCATAGCTGGTAAGTTTATGAAGCAAACCTCTGTGCCAAACCTTGTCAAATGCCTTGGAGATATCCAAAGCAATAACACAGACATCATAGCCACTATTCGAACATTTTCAAAAGCCATTTATTTATTAGCTAGACTTTAGCAACATTTTTTCATTTTTCATGTCAAATCACAATTTTTCAGTGGATTATATATAACGAATCTGTTTGTGATTATTTTTGTGAATAGTTTATATATGTTAGGTAATAATAGAATAGGGCAGTAGTTACCAAGGTCGTGCTTATCTACTTTCTTGTGGAGTAG
>VCCN01004446.1:6955119-6965511 GCA_006491835.1 Architeuthis dux | reverse complement strand
ATGGTGCTGCACAATTGTTTTATGTAACCCCAACTTAATATTTGTTATATATGGGAATATAAACAGACAGTATTATTATTTACTGGTAACAGGGTCCGAATATATTCCCCCGCCCCCACTGGAAAAGTGGCAGTGGACGCCCATGTTCGCAGACCAGCCTAGTAGAGCATTACTACTGTACCGAGTTCGATCTTCACTTTGTGGCATTAGCTTAGTGAGTACCTATATGAGCATGGCTGAGATAGTCGTGCATCTCCCACCGGTACCAAAAGTCAGTGTTCGCGCCCAAGACAGTATCCGAATGCTGATTTTCAAGGAAGGAAGACCCTCGACACTTGGAAGCTTAGCCCAATACAATCTTCTCACCCTCATGTGTGCTGTACTAAGTCAAGATAAGTAAATATCTACATAAGAAAGAAAGAAAATTCAGGAACGAAATTAAATAAAGATTACAAACTTAAAAACGTATATATCTGTGAAAAGGAATTCTTGGATCCACCTCAGAATTTCATCATTTCTTCCTTGGCCAATGGCCCACCATTTAACAAAATGTCATTGAGATTCATTGAGGACTTTTGGAGATATTGTGAGGACAAAGGTGAGTTTAGACCAAAGTGCTTTAGACAAAACTGATATTTGATGTGGACGAAAGTGCTGACCCCATTTTGTAATGTTTTGCAAGCTAGTCTCTAGTAGACCATTACTACTGTGTAGTGAGTTCGAGCCTCACTGGGTGCCCCACGCTACTGGCCTTGCGCCAGACTAAGCCAAGCTTAGTAAATACCTATAACCTCAGCATGTTTTTGTGTGCGTTGTTGTATTCGAGTTGTATACGAAGTTCTCAGCCATGGGCGCCCGATGTGGGACGCGGGGGAGGATAAACAGGGCATTTGCCTATTAATGTCCTCATTCGACAGACATTGTCACTCAATTTGGAGATGTTATTTCCTCAGGAAAAAATGAACAGATCTGCTTAGTCACTCAATAGAAACCGTCATGTGACTAACGTCTTTTGGTAGCATGCCATGTTGGGGGTGATCAATTACAAAATTGGAAAAAGGGGTGATCAATAAATAAGTTACTTCTCTCGCCTTTTGTTGCACAGTGATCGCTAAAAAGTTCGAATTAAAAAAAGAAAAACAAGCGTGACCGCTCCCGGACACAAACTAAGGGACCGATTTAGCATAAACTTATGTAAACTGTAAACCCCCACTAGTAAATTGAACCCCCCACCACCACCACCACTAAAACCTGGGGGGGGGGTTAAAAAAACAAAAAGTTTATTCTGGATATAATAGGGAGTAAATGTTTAAATTTTCACGGCCTTGTCGGCTGGGGCCTAGAATGCGCCGACTGCATCCCCTAAAGAGGAGTAAGAACACCCCCCCCCCAAAAAAAAAACAGTGGCCACCTGTTTTTGCACCAAAGTCGCAAGACTCTAGTTAAGGAAAAGTAACTTTTCACCAAAGTCGCAAGGCTATTTAAAAAAAGAAAAATATCCTTTCACCAAAGTCGCAAGACTTTATTTTTGGGGATTTTAAACTGATTTTGGCATTAAATGATCCATCAGGTGTTGTTATGCCTGTAAACAAATCAATCAATCATTTAAATTTTCAGCCCTGTAGCTCCATTGGTGCGGCCTATACGCTCGACACATACATACATGATAGATAGCGAGCATGGCAGAATCACTTAAAAACTGAAGAAAGCTATGTTGACTATGTTGACAGTTTTAGTTGATGGTTTCTAACAGTAAATGCATACGAATGACAATGTCCTCTACCCTTAGGAATCAACCGAGCAGCCGATATACGAAGGGTGGGACACAGCTTCTTTTTCTTTTTTTTTAAAGGGGGAAGATCGATAAACAATGATAGAAATATTATCTTCCAGAAATTAGTCTTCTCCGTGTGTCTTTGCGTAACGTGCTTGAATTTATGGAGTCGTCTGATTTGAAAAGTTGCCAAGATCCTCTTGCCTCTTTTTCGTTTCCTCTATTTCTTTGCCTTCTCTTCCCAAGCCCACCCTCTTTCTGTACTCTTTTCTGCTTTGATCTCACTTTCTCTTTTCCTTTTCCTCTTTCCGCTTTCATACACCGTTCTTCTTTCTTTTTGTCCTCCTCTTTCTCTTCCCCCAACTTGTAACTTCTTTTTCGTTTCCTCTATTTTCTTTCCGTCTCTTTCTCTTACCCCAACTTGTAACCTCTGTTTCTGTGTTGTTTCCCCCCTGTCTTTCCATAGAATGCTATCCAATTCCTTTCCGATGCAGATATTCATGGATTTACCAAGCTACGGTCACAATAGTTTGAACATCGAGTTAGGATCGACTTCAGTTCACAGAAGTAATTGTCTCCCGGACTAGCTCGCTAACCATTACCCCACGACAAGGCGACCAACACGTTGTGGCTATAAACCCAAGTAAAAGACAGGATTCTGAACAATGTTCCCTCCAATTCTTAGTAGTCTGCACAAAAATCTGTTGTTGTGCAAATCTTTTTTCCTCTGACAAAATGATGTGCACACTGAATGCTTGTGCAAATGTTGGCACAACATACCTCTCATGGCCGATAAAACGGTATCGGTATGTTTTAATATAATACAAGTATGGTAAGATTTTATTCTATACTTTGAACTAATTTTCTAAAACTTTTGTGATTTTAAGTGGTGTGGATGTAGGGGAAATAATTGTGCATGGATCCGCCCAAAGATTTAATCACTCTTTTCGCATACTAGTGTCCGCGCTTCCACAAAACGTCATTGAAACACATTGAGAACTTTTGGAGATATCGTGTGGACAGACATATTATTTTGGCGATGGACATATACATACGACTTAGGGAAAATAACTGTGCATAGATCCGTAACCTATTGCTCGCTCTTCTACAACATTTCCTTGAGAACCTTTGGAGAGTGTGGACAGTCATGCGCATATACGTAAATGTATGGAAGAAAACGGAAAAATATCTATCAATCGGGATTGCCAATCCTTCCACAAAATTTCATTGGAATTCATTGATTAATTCTGGAGATATCGTCTGAACAGATAGAAGTGGAAAAAATCCCATGAAAATTCAAAAATGGTGGATATTTCTCAGAAATGACCACTACTCAGACCATGTGACCAATTCTTTTTTTATTCACTGTTGATAGAAAATGTATTTTTTATTCACTATTGATAGAAAATGTCTTTTTTTATTGACTATTTAGAATAGAAAATGACTAAACAAACAAAATGTCTGGCTCTCCAAATTCCAACAGAACCTTTCAAGCAGCTAAACTAGTAAAATGGGCATCGCATTGAAACCGAAAAAAAACAGATGGTATTATAACTGACAAAAGAATGAAAACAAAGGCGCCTACCGTAGTGTTATAATAAGAAAGTTCGTCTCACACACTATTTTGATCCTCGGTCCTTTGGTTCTTACTAAATGCTCCACCATTTGTGCCAGACTAAACTAAGCTTAGTAAATACATATATCTATTTGTGGCACTTGGTGTAACGGATAGCAAGCTCGTCTTACCGACCATTACAACTGCATTGAGTTCGATCCTTACTGTCGGTCCGGTAAATGTGGCCTTGTGCCGTACTAAGTTGTGTTACGCCAATCTTCAAAGTAGAGAGAGCCTGCCTTGAAAATCAGCATTCGAAATCTTAGCTTACCTGGGTTCGACTATCGATCTCTGACCCCAACGGAAAATATGCAATTATGTCAGCCACAAGGCAGGTTCAACTCCCTGTTTTGCCTCGCAGTATAGGGTCATGTGCTTCCGATTTCTTCAAGTCCGTCTTTCCCCTCAGACCAGTGGGGGGGGGCAGCAGGGCCTACGGTGCACCCCCCGCCCCATGATTCTACATTTAGGGTACGAACATTTCTAACGATATATATATCCTTCATGAATTAAATCCACAATTTGCCTATAAAGTATACTTGAAGTTTCCTTGTAAAACCCTGAAATACCTATAAATTAATTATTATTTTTCTTTTCGCCCATGTCTGAAAACCATGATTTAGCCTTTTAAAGTATTTAGATATATCAATTGGGAGACGAGATATGAAATTATGTATGTTTTGGTGTATGTTGGCGGCCATTTTGTTTTATGCAAATGAGGTAGTTCTTCCCAACATTTTTTCTTGGGAACATCCTTTTTCTGAAAGAGGACATTCTAAGGAACATTTTGGTACCCTAAATGTAGAATCATGGGGTGGGGTGCACGGTAGGCCCTGTTGGCCCCTGGCCTAGTGATTCTGAACGCTGGGCGTACTCCCCACAAGGAGACAATTTGAATATATTGGGGGGGGGGGTTCGGATATTGGGTGTGAAGAGCGAAAAGCGTTCCTTGGCTTAAATCTGGGTCGTGTTAAGGCCTGATTCATGTGATACAATACTATTCCCAATTGCACAATACTATTAATTACTAATTACAAAATACTATTAATTACTAATTTTACTATCGATTCCATAGTAACTAATGCTTAACTCATTAAGTTTGTGGTAGATCATCGGTAATTACGCTGTTACTAAATTACTAAATTACTAAAGTACCTGAAAGTATTTTTTTGCAAAGAATTCACCACATGATATATAATTAAATTATTTTGTATGGCGAGAAAGACATCAAACAGGTTAAGAACCCCTGTCTCAGTGTTGTATAGCCATCTTGGTCCGCGGGAGGAAAATCCTGAACTTGGAGAATAGGGAAGACTCGAAACTTGTTTATAAAAATATGAGGATATATTTTTATTTCATAAGATACATTGTGTCGTGGCGGAGAATGAAGAGTGGGAGACAGAGACAATGAGAGCCGACAGACTGTTCCCAACAGGGGAACTGGCCTGGTGTGTTCCCAGGCCTGGGTGGTATGTCTCTCTCTGCTTGTCTCTGAGCTCGTCCTGTGTCTCTCTCTCTCTTCTTTTATAGGGTTCGAACGCCCACGCTTGTTTTCCAGCCGCCACCTGCAGGCAGGTCAATATCCTGCCTATGACCCCTGAACACCCGATGTGTCCGTTTCCGGTCCTGGACACCTTGCAGTCGATATCCTGTTTATATGTTTCAACACCTGTGGGGGTCAAATTTATGACCGCCGCCCACGGCCGCCTAAATATCCAACATCAGACTGGTTTCGTAATTGCGCTCCCTGCCACGCCCACATATCTCAAATTAATCCTGTCCCCACACTGTTTCGCTTCATTTGACAAACACATTTGCAAGGGTTCCCTGCTTAAAACAAATCTGACTGAATAACCCCACAATAGACCCTTTCCTAGCACCAAGGTCAAAGGTGTACCGAAGGGAGATAGGGCTCCCCACCCAATGCTCTTTCTGTTGGCGAATTGCTTCCAGGGTTGCCAAATTAGCCATTTTTCGGCTAGATCTAGCTGATAATTTTCCAATTTAGCCGATAGAAATCTATGATAGCCGATTAAATCTGGTAAGTTTAACCCATAAGAACCCACACAGAGACCGGTGTCACACACACTTTAAAGGTTCTGGAAAGTGCCTTATACAGCTTTATCCTTGATTTTAACCCATGAAGTTTATTAAGTAACATCTACTGAACATCCTGGTGCAGTCACGTGACTGTGTGTCAATTCGCCTTCCCAGAATTCCACTTCCTAAACGGTGGCTTGCCTGGTTACCGCGTGGGAGAGAAGTAACTACTTTTAAAAACCTTGTTTTTGTTACTAAAAATTAAGTTGTAACACATTTAACAATTCTGATGCTTTAATAACATGTCCTATATTACGTTTAACCTATTCTGACAACATTTCTTGAACAAATTAATATACAAAAAAGTAAGGAAAATATCACTGTGACATATACGTCACTCCGGGCTTTTAGCCTCGAAATAGTCATGGAAAAAACATTACGTTGCTACAACTTTACGAAATGTTTCTAATGCATTCTATGATGTATAATTTGTTTTTCTGTTTTAGAACCGCATAATTCTTCTTCAAGGAGAAATGGGTCTGGGTTCTTATGGGTTAATAAAAGTAAAAGTTCAATTTTTATTAATAATTTGTTCTGGAGTCTTAGTATATAGTTATTTTATTTGATGAATAGACTTTAAATGAGTATATATATAATATCTGAAGATCGAATTCTCTTGAAACCAACTGTACAGGTTGTAATGAACCAATAAATATTTTTCTATAATATCTAAAATATATAGAATTTAGCCGATTTTAGCCATTTTAAAAACAGTTTTAGCTATAAATAACAAACCATACTTGGCAACACTGATTTATTCCCTTATTCGGCCTGCACGCCCACTTTGTCGGCAAATTAGAGGCCCGTACCCCCCCCCCCCCCCCCACACACACACACCTTAAAGATCATTAGGTACGCCCCTGACCAAGTTATTGTTCTTCATTTCTGTTCCATATTTCTAGCAATTACATTTTCTTATTTAATCTTTATGCATTATTTCACCCATTTATTTCTTTTGAACTTCTTTCTCAAAGAACAGACTTCATTAGTTCCAGTAATATTGTTCCGAATATGATGTAAATGAACATTGAAATATTTAAAATACCCAACATAACTAGAATGGAAATAACGAATAACAGCTATATAATCAGATTTGAGCTTCTGTAACCTAATGGCCTAATCAGTAAGGCAGCCGCCCCGGGGGAAAAGGGATGCGAGTTCGAATATCGCCTTATTCTTTATTCCCTGCCCACGCTGCATGCTATGAATGGAAATATACTAGATATTGTAAATGATGTTGGTATCCTAATAACTGATAAACTCTCATTCTCCAAATATATTGCCAGTGCTGCTGCTAAGGCAAACAGGGTGCTAGGACTGATTAAGCATACCTTTTCATATATAGACAATGAGTCGTTCCTTATACTTTATAAGACTTATGTCCGTCTACGCCTCGAGTTATGAGGATAGGCTAAAAGTATTAGGGTTAACATTGTTAGAAAATAGAAGGGATCGTGGAGACTTAGAAATGAATAGAAATGTTTAAGATTATGCGTGGTTTAGAAGTAGTAAACTCTGGTGTATATTTTACTAGAGTGGGTACAAGGGACTGAGAGGCCACACATATACGGTAGATTCAAATAGATGTAGATTGAATATCAGAAAATTCTTTTTTTAGCAATAGAGCGGTGGGACTTTGGAATAGATTACCGGAATATGTAAATGATTTTAAGAAGAATTATGATATTTATTACACTACTGCAAAGTTTTAAGGTCCTAGATATTGTATAAATATGATTGTTATGATGTGTGCTTGTATATACAATGTGTATACTTTTTCACACTAAAATAAAAATGTTGTAAAATGTTCTAACGACCGTACAGTGACAGTTGCGATAGAACAGGAATAAAATGAAAGAAATACTAGCCAGAAATTAATAATGATTGACAACGCTTCATCTGATGTCTTGTTAATCAAATATTGAATACCTACAATATTTTTCGGGGGGGGGGGGTAATTTAATTTCATTTAGTTTGGCACAAGGCCACAATGGTTGGTGTGGCACCCAGTGAGGATCGAACTCACTACAGTAGTTACACTGTCTGTGAAACTAGTTTGAAAACTATTGATATTTAGTAAACTTCAGTTACTGTGACACAAGGCCACAAGTGTGGAGTACCCAGTGTAGATCGAACTCACTACTGTAGTAATAGTCGCTGAGACTAGCTTGCTAACCACTGCTCCGCGTCGAGGCTCCCTATGATTTTGTACCGATATCAACGGAATAATTGTTTTGTTTTTATCTCGTATGAATTTATATAATTAATTCGTGAATAATTGCAATTAATCCTTAATATAATTTGCGAGCTGTCTGTCTGTATGTGACAACAAACAGAAAGAGAGTTAAAGCGAACACACGAACACAAGTCTGGCTGTTCTGTTGTGTGTGTGTACATGTGATCGCTAGGCTGTTAGGTGCTTGTAATATAACTACAGCTACTACTACTGCTTCTGCCGATGTGTCAATTTCGTTTTGTGCACAAGATGAATACACGAACTTTAGTTAACAATACCATGTGTGAACCTTTCAAACAACTGTGTAAACATACTGACACAGAACACAGCTTTGGGTATACCGTTAGCAAAGCAACGAACATAATTTGTACAATGTATATTTTTTGTTAAAGATCGGATTAAGAATAAAAGCTTCAAATTATAAAAGAAAAATAAACAGAATCAATGGAAAAGCTAAGTAGTGTAACGGACACATATGTATTTTGCACTCACCCTCCACCCACCTCTTACTGTAAGAAGACCAGTTATTCTGCATTCTTTGGTCAGTCAAGATTTGTCGCTTGACAAATCCATGACGGATCCATCCTTTTAACAGATTTCTTCTGATTATGTACGTACGCATTCATACATATTCTTTTCCTTAACATCTTCAACAAACTAAAGACACTTACTAAGTAGTAAACGAACTCTTTAAATGCATTCTTTCCTCTTCTTCTCAACAGCTGATAATTACCTTATTGTTATATCTTCTGTAATAAATATACTTATTATTGTTGCAAAGTATTTGCCGTTATTATTTGCATGCATCTTTATTCTCATTGCAAATTTACCATGTGCAACCATGCATTTTCATTCCATTTACTACTGCAGGCACAAACAGAGAAAGAAAGATATTTCTTACGCGTGTCGTTAACATTACACTTTCAACCTCTCTAGTATCAACAAGCTTACTACCAGAACTCAGGCATTTAGTACTATTGTTACCGCTGCTACTATTAGTTTATCGTCACTACTACGGCCATCTAGAGATCACTACGCTCTTATCTTTGTTATAGTTTTTCATCGTTAACCTTTCCACTTCACATGGAGTCAGATAAATTTAATAATGGAGTTAGATATATTAATAATGGTGTTAATTACATCAATATTATCATCTATATACAACGGTGCATGTTCCCTATTTGTATTTGTTGGGCCTAAAAAGTTACAGCACAAAACGCGAAGCTCAGTATTCAGCATTTTATGAGAAAATTTCAAATCCACAGTCCAAAGTCTATGAATCGTAGAATTAATTTTTGATGGACGTATATACATATATACATCGTTAGAAAGGAAATTCTATCAGCTTTCTAATGGTGTTCCCAATTTGTATCTGTTGGGATTATAAAGTTACAGCCCAAAACGTGAAGCTAAGTATTCAGCATTTTACGAAGAAAAATTCAAGTATACAGTCCAAAGTCTATGGATCGTAGAATTAATTCTTGATGGAGATATATACAGTAATTTTTCATTTTTACCCAAGACATTCGTATACTTGTAAAATCCAAATTATGCACCTCTTTTAAAAACGGCCCTTTTTTTACCCTGAGCCAAGCAGATTTAATACTAATCCGGTGTGAAAGCTGGGTTAAACAGAAATAGCCAAACGTGTAGGAGTGGAATCATGTTTTTAGATAAACAATCTCAGGCAAGTCGTGACGCGGAATTAATTTTTGATGTCATAAAATCAATTTTTCAATCTCCTAATCCATCGTTTTTACAACTTCCGCTTTGCGTGCGCAGTCTGTCTTGATTGGTGTGTATGAGTGATTTTCGAACTTCCGTTGTCGCGTCTCATTTAATTATTTCGGAAATACGACTTGTCGTTTATTCCCACAACAGAGAAGTTTGGGGTTTTTTCGTGCATATTAATCAATGACACCGGAATAAAAAAACAATGTTTTAAAATGTTTTGTTTCATCTTTATGATTTTATTTAATATACTGACAATTCAAATGAAAAAATAATATCCGGCAGTTCGCTTAGTCCAGTGGCTATTTCTGATAGTATGTATTTATTCACTTCCCCACGAGTGACACAAGATCGGGTTTAACGCGGGAGTCTCACATGCGTACGTGTGGGCAAGAACAAACATTACCCTGTACCCGCAAAGAGTGGCACAAAGACGTCGGGGCGAAACACGACCCCCCTATTAATGTAAGGGGGAGGTGCTGTACCGGGTTAACTGAACTATCGTAACTGGACATTGTATACTTTTTTTGAGACCACGGGACGAATCCTTGGACGGGGAAGTACAGGTGAAGCCCCTATTTCGTCCGCCCCTACTTTGGACGACTCCTATTTCCAAAGTAGGAGCTTCACCTGTAATTGCTTCCAGATTCGACAAAGATCCCAGATTGTCCATTTTCTCAGAATCAATCTTGTGCAAAATAGAATCTTTACCTGTATTTCTGATATTAAATGGTAAAAGCAGCGAATTGTTTCTCAGTCGGTATAAAGTTCCAACCTAAGAATCTTATTAAAGAATTATGAACATTCCCCCAAATACTGATCTGGTCGGTTTCATCTGATATGTGTCCACACTGTCCAGTCCCACATTCAATTAACCCTCTTGCTTTCTTATGCAGTAACTTTGTAAAAATCAGTTGTCTGGTAAACTGATTCATT
>VCCN01004446.1:6934551-6949610 GCA_006491835.1 Architeuthis dux | reverse complement strand
ATAAAGACAAAGAATGTGAGTTTCTAACTAAGTTTTTATAGACTCCTAAACGGTTTCCCCCTACAAGCTGAAAATTTGTATATAAGGGAAACTCGATGATCTCTGAAGGTCAATCGCATTTTAAATCTAATGGAGTCGGCTGCACATTTATGTACATGGTTAACATGACCCCAGGATGAACTTAGGATAGGTTGCACTGACCTTTGGTGACCTCTGAAGGTCAATTTATGGTCAGGTCAATTCTGGGTAGGAGATATCTTTATCAGCAAAAGTGTTACCTTTAAGTGGAATAGTCCATTTTATACGGACAGAGAAACAGAAGAGTCACTCCGTTCATTATATAAGTAGATTTTATCAACACTATGTTTAAATGAAATTGTATATAACATTATCGTTATACCTTGCACCCAATCACCTTAGTTAAGCAAGAGCCAACTAGCATTTGTTCTGCTTGATCCGATAAGGCGTCCATTAACAGATTATCTATCTCGTCTGTTTGTCGTGCAAATGTCTGACTCCATTGTTAATAGCATCCGAATAACGACCATCACTTTTTCTCTACAGACTGGCCGACTCATGTCGAACATCTCGAAATGGATAAAAATTGTTGCTCCTAATGAACACGGACGCCAATAGTCCAGGGGCCAATACTGGTATTTTCACAAATTGGTACCACCCAAGGTGGCCAAACAATTTTTGTCTTCCTGTATGTCTCTAGTTTATATCTTGGTATGATAACCCTGCCTATTTTGTAGCTTTATGATGGTTGATGCGCATACCTCTTCCAACGGAAGTAATTTTGCATGGATCCTCCCGAAAATTTAATCAGTTTGTCCTATGTCCTAGCTAACTGTCGGCAACCACAGAATATCTCCAAAGGTTCTATGTCAATCCACACGATATCTCCAAAAGTTCTCAATGACATTTCGTGGAAGGGTGGGCAGTAGATTACAAATAAAGTCATTTTGGAGAGGATCCATGCACAATTATCTCCCCCACATTGTAGCTAACTGTTCGCAACCACAAAATATCTCCAAAAGTTCTGTTTGTCTACATGATAACTCCAAAGAATCTGGAATTTGGTGGAAGAGTAGGTAATAGGTTACGAAAGAAGTCATGAAATGTTGGACCGGATCCTAGCGCAATTACCTCCCCTACGTCCTAGCTAACTGTGCGTAACGACACAATAGCTCAAAAAGTTATCTGTCTGTTCACACGATATCCTCAAAAGTTCTCAATGAATATTAATGAAATTTTGTGGAAAGATTGGCAATAGGCTACGAAATGAGTGGTTAAATATTGCGGATCCATGCACATTGCACAATTACATCTCCCATGGCATAGCTATCAGTCCACACAGGGGTTTCATTTTAAGGGTTTATGACATTTGATTGTAAATAGCTCGAAATGACTTGCTCCTAGGCATATGATTCTTCTGTAAACTTTACTCAGCATAAAATTTCCTTTCCAGCGAGATATACAATATTAGTGGGGCCGCTTAGCTGAAAACTTCAAGCCGATTGTGCATTTGTGATAAAAGCATATAATTTGGTACACTTATAGCCAAAGGCATTCAAAAAAATTTTGAAATGGCTGCCTGTGATAACTATTTTCAGATCAATTTTCTTACCAAAGATGGATATTATATGATATTGTGGACATAATTAGTTGAATTTTGTACCATACAGAGTTCTTGAGAATTGGCCTTTGGATAATACATGCAAGTCATTGAAAATTCAAGATGGCGGTCATGACTAGTATGAAAATTGTAATTACAATAAAGTTGCATAGACTAGTCTGATATGGATGATCTCGGTGTCAAATCACAATTTGAAACTTTAGAATTGACCAGAAGCTTCCTTCTACTCTGTGGTAGATTGGGATAGATATCTGAGGGGTACTATGAACCCTCCAAAGATTCTAAATGAATTTCAATGACATTTTTAGGAAGAATGGGCAATATATTAGAAATTTTGGAGCGGATCCATGCACAATTATCTCCCCTACATTGTAACTACCAGATGCAGGCCAGTCCAGCTATGTCTCCTGCAAATGTAAAAAGGGCTAGGTTAGGCAGTACAAGTGCAAAACGTTGTTACCCACCCTGTTGAATTTTCAATGACTTGCCTGTATTACCCAAATGACAATTCCCCAAAACTATACATGGTAAATAAATTAACTAGTTATGTCCTCCGTATCATATTATATCCACCGCTGATAAGAAAATTGAGCTGAAAACTGTTGTCGCCGGTAGACATTTTTAAATGTCATTTTATGATTTCTATCATCACCATCTCCATCAATACCATCACTACCATCAATACCACCAATACCATCACTACCATCAATACCATCAATACCATCCATGATAATAACAATGATAATTCTTTGTCATTAAAAATGATAGCCAAAATAATGTTAAGATGCATCTAGTCGGACCATGTTTAGAATTTCAAGCTTATCTCGCAGACCATTACACTTACATTTGAGGTTGGAGATTCCATAGGATGAAAAGTAAAACCAAGATTAAATCCATTGTAAATGGTTGCAGTAAATGTATTATTAATACATTAGCTATAAGAGAGTAAACTGAGTACGTTACTCGAAGAAAAATGACTGACATGGGCGACATATTGAAAATTGATGTCGCAATATCCAAATGTTGTTTGAATGCCTTTAGCTATAAATGTACCAAATTATACGCTTCTATCATAAAATGCACATTTGGCTTGACATTTTCAGCTTATCTGTCCCACTACTCTGAAGTGGGGTGCTGAATAGACTTTCCCGCGATAGACCCTAGCTTTGGGCAGTTATTGTTATCACTTATTTTGAGTCTTGCAATTCTAAAGTTCCAAATTCAAATTCTGCATCATAAAAAATGCATGATTTGACACCGAGATCATCCATACCAGACTAGTTTACGCAACGTTATAGCAGCTACAATTTTCATGCCAGTCATGGCCGCCATCTTGAATTTTCAATGATTTGCATGTATTATCCAAATGTTAATTCCCAAGAACTCTGTATGTTACAAAATTCAACAAATTATGCCCTCAATATCATATAATATCCATCGCTGATACGAAAATTGATCTGAAAACAGTTGTCGTTGGTAGCCATTTTGAAATGGCTGCCATGGGCGACCTATTGAAAATTCATGAGGACTCAATATCCATTTTTTAAATGCCTTTGGCTATAAGTGTACCAAATTATATGTTTTTATCACAAAATGCACACTTATTTGACTAAGCGGCCCCACTATATTCCCATATTTGATGAAACAATTTTGTTTCTGAATAGGGAACCACCATTATGAATTTTCCATTAAAAAAGTAATTAAGCTACAAGGCTGAAGAGGTTATCATATATTAATGTTTTCATATTGACCCTATTAACATTCTGGAACCACTAATGTTTGGTCACCTGGATTGGCCCCTGGACTATAAGATCGATAGCCTAGAATAAAATCTTGAACGGGTTTGAAAGTTGCAGATTTCCAGCTGAGGTGTCCGGGGTTCTGACCCAGCAAAAGCCTAACGTTAATTTATTGGCTTATATCTAATCATGATCAAAAATGAAACACTGGTCCTTTCGGAAGCGTTAAGCGCATCAATAACACACGTTTCTCTGACTGTTTTTGCCTGGAGCAAAGGTCTATTAACGCGACTGAGCCACTGACGACAGCGCTTAATATTGTGAAAAAGGATCCATTTCTCATCCCCAGTCACAACTCAGTCCATAAAAGGCGCCTGGAGCTGCCAAGAATGCTGAGACTCACACCAATTTGCTACGGACAGTTCATGTGGGACCCATTTTCAAACTTTAGACACTTTTCCTAAATTCTTCAACTTGCGATGAACAGTCATATAGCTGACATTGAATTGTTCGCTAAGTTCCCTGACTGTAAAAACAGGATTTGTTGCAATTATCAGAGCAAAAACAAGGACAGAGTTTTGTCCGCTACAGCTCGATATATACATATATATGATAATTATAATGACATGTATTACTTGATAACCTATATTTGCCCGGCGCCGGTGTGAGCCGGGCAAATATAGGTTCTCAACTAATAAATGTCATTATAATTTTCATATTCTGTCGGATATAAAATTATCCATCATTTGATTTCATACATATATATGTATATCGCCGATTGTCTTTATAAAAGGATTCATGCTGTGGGTACCTCACGCTTTGTTCATATCCCAACTGGGGAGGTGGGTTACCACATACTCACTTTAGAGAAGGAAACCCTATTTCCAGTTACAGCAACAAGCTTCACTTCCAAATAGTCAGTCTAGACTTAAAAGATCTGTAATCCCAAAGCTAGAACTACGGTGCACGACAAAACTTTAAACTTAAGTGAAAATTTTGAATAATTTCATTGTTATCTGGAATAAATTCATTACCGTTTGTGATTATAAGGTTGGCCATCTTATAAACACCGTCCAATAGTAAAATGTTGAGCAGTGATCATGAGTTGGGTATTTTTAACGGAATTTTAATTATTGAAAGTTTTTGTTGCGATTAAACTTTAAACTCATTGACTATTGACGTGATATAAAGGGTCCAAATTTAAATTTATCGGTTTTTGTTGTTTCTAAAAACAGTGTCAAGTCTACAGAGTATGGGAAAGAGACCAAAGTTGTTCGATTTCGAACGTGGTAGGATTGTTGAACTTCAGAATCAGGGTCTATCACAATGTGTAATAGCTGAGCAAAGTCAGAGAGTTGTGAAATGTTTTTTGTGTGATCCAGATAGTTATAGAGCCGGTTACAGAGGTGGTAGACTCCAAGAAGATACTATATCGTAATGAGAGGGTAGTTATCAGAGCATTGCTACAAAACTTCAATCAGTCCAGTCTGAAGGCAGACAAAGGGCTTACAATTCATAGAGACCAACAGACGAAAAACTAGGAAGTCAGGATTCAGTTATAGAAAAAGATTGCAGCGACTAGCTCTGAAAATGATCCACAAACAATGTAGACTGGAATTTGCAAGACTTCGTCAAACGTGGGATGAGGAGTCCAGCTCTGAAAATGATCCACAAACAATGCAGACTGGAATTTGCAAGCTTCATCAAACGTGGTATGAGGAGTCCAGCTCTGAAAATGATCCACAAACAACGTAGATTGATATCTCTGATCTAAATAGTTAATTCTAACCTTTTTTCAAAAAATGCTGTTATGGTAACTATGTGAATAACTCATGATCAGGCCAGTTGTACGTGTTGTTTGTGGAGCATTTTCAGAGCTGGACTCTTCATCTGATCAAGTCTTGCACATTCTAGTCTGCATTGTTTGTGGACCATTTTCAGAGTTAATTTCTCGTCTGATGGTCTCTTTGTGAACTTTAATCGCTGTTTCTGCCTTCAGATAAGCGATAGACTAGTTGATGTTTTGCAGCAGTGCTCTGATAACTGCTCTCATCACGATCCGATATCTTCTTGGGTTTGCCACCTCTGTTCTTGGCTCCATAACTATCTGGATCACCCAAAAAACATTTCACAACTCCCTGATTAATTTGCAAAGCTGTTTTACATTGCTCAACGTTTTACTATTGGAGTGTTTATAAGATGACCAACCTTCTAATCAAAAACGGTAATGAATTTGTTCCAGATAATAATGAAATTATTCAAAATTTCCACTCGAGTTTAAAGTTTTGTGGTGCACTGTATTTTAACTACAAACGTGAAACAACTGTACCAATATTATTTATCATGGAAGCATAAGTGTGATGAGTCAACATCAAATCAATAAAAAAAAAACAGTGGAAAGAGAAATTCTTAAAAATGATCTGTCATAGTATTGATGCAACCCGCTGTTGTCAGTACAACATATAAGCAGATGTAATGTACTGTTAATAGGAAGTACGAGTAGTACGCGCGTATGGGTTTCCATACCTACAACCGGAACCATATGATACGTCCGGAAGTGGTCTGGGTGACCATACTATAAAAGCTTATGATATACGACGCCATATTGTAACTGTTTTTTTTTTAGTTAAATAAAGCTTGGCTTGCAGCATCCAAGTTCCCACAGTGTTCGTTTCATTACAACCAACATGATACAGTTAGTACAATAACACCAGATATGGTGGTATCAATAGTAATGCAGTTCGATGATAGTCAATATAGTACAAAGATGCTTACGTAACTCAGTATGATGCGTTGCGGTGTCGAGTCACAAATTCCAGTCGAGCCGTCTAATGTATGGGACCAATGCAGAAAATGACGCGATGACAGGGTTAGAACTTAAAGGACAATCATTCGTTTATCACAAGTGTGTCGGAAAATCAGGGTTTGGTTGAAACTTTCGTGTAGAAAGCAGATTAGAATAGAGGTTCGATTTTAATCGGGATACTGTCTTTTTTCTACTATTTTATGTGTGTATGTGCACATAATGATATTCAGGCAAGTCATTGTCCGCCTAAACAGGAGTGATGGAACATTTCTATGAATTCCTCATGTTTGAGGCATAAAAATTAAGAACAAACATCAAGACAACAGTCTGCCCATCATCGAAATCTATTCCTTTTATTATTTCACCAGTCTTTGGCGACCATCAGACGGATTCTGCTGTTATGGCTATTTTACACCTATCACCCCATATTAGTCTCTTCAAGGGCCCCGGCAGTGGCATTTCTAGTTCTTAGAAAGTGTGGGGGCGGGACACAACTCGAAATCTTCATTTTTATACTTCACCACGTTGATATACACAACTTATATGAATGATTTTTAAAATATAAGTATAATACTTTACTAAATTGAATAAAATACTACCAAGTCAAACAATTTTCATATAGTTGTGCGCTAATTCACTTTCGCAACCCCAAGCTGTCAGACGACAAGGGAAGTTATTCTCAAAACAAAAACAAAGGGAGTTAACATGGTATATTTCTTCGATTTTACCAACAAATAAACAATCATATATCAGCTACACCCCTACATTAAAGCGTATGAAAGTGAGGGAGCCAACCTAGGCGCCATGGCCCCCTCCGTAGAATCGCCACTGGGCCCCGGTGTCACAATATCTATGAGGCCCCATTAGGTAAATATAAAGAATTCCAGAGATAACGATGTAGAATTATTTTCCATATAATAGAGCCGTGGGCTTTAGTCACCAAGTCAAACAAAGCCTGATTATTGGCTGAAACACTTGCGTATTTGCCACTGGCATCAGTGGTCGGGCCCAGGTAAAAGAATTATGATCTTCAGAAAGACGTCAGAGAATATGAAAAGATTGTTATAATGGGATTTAATAAAACATGTTATACAGAAAACTTACTGCTTACATATATAATAGTCCAGGAAAACTATGGTTTAAATTGGCAAAAATTAAAACAATCTTTTTTGCAAAATGCATTTCTATGAAGTCTCCAGAACACCATATTAAAAGTCCCAAGAAATCCTAGTTGGAAATCTAAATGGCGGACATTTTAATCCCCACCCCCAAGTTGTTTGGGGCCTGAAAACCCAATGTTTGTAGAGATGACATTATATATCGTTGGAAAGAGAACTGTCAGCTTTACATTTCTTCCATTTATGACTAAGGCATTGTTCATAGATCTATCCCAAAATGTAATCACTTCTTTCGTAGCCTATTGCCCGCACTTACACAAAATGTCATTGAGAACTTTTGGAGATATTGTGTGGATAGACAGGAGCGAATACAGTACGAAAGAAAGAAGAAAAAAAAGAAAAATCTCTCAATCAAAAATAAATTCCTGGATCCACCCCAAGATTTGATCACTTCTAACCCCGTAGCCTAACATTTCAGAAAATTTCATTGACATCCATTGTGGACTTTTGGAAATATCGTATGGACGGACAGGAGCCAATACAGAAATTTAGGAAGAAAAGAAAGAAACGGAAAAATCTCTCAATCAAAAACGTTTTTTTTTTTGTTTTGTTTTATATTCGCTCCTGGCTGCCTACACGATATCTCCGAAATTTCTCAATGACATTTTGTGGAAAGATAAGCCACGGGGTAATAACATTTTTTTTTTTGGGGGGTGGGGGATCGTTTTTGATTGAGAGATACATTTCTGTATTCGCTCACGTCTGTCCACACGGTATCTCCAAAAGTTCTCAACGAATTTCAATGAAATCTTTTTGGAAGGGTGCGATACAAAATAAAAAAATAAGTGATTTGAGGTGGATTCTGGAATTTGTTTTTGATTGGAAGATATTTTCGCGTTTTTTTTAAATACATGTCTGCCGCTCCTGTCTGGACGCGCAATATCTCAGAGATTTCTCAATGAAATCTTGTGGACGGCTAAATCACGGCGTAAGAAAGAAGTAATTGAATTTTGAAGCGGATCGAGTAATCCGTTTATGATTGAGAGATATTTTTCCATTTTAATATTTTTATACATTTCTGTATTCACTCCTGTCACGATATCTCCAAGAGTTCTCAATAAATTTCAATAAAGTTGTATGGTTGGGTGAGCCACATTATAAAGAGGAAGTGATTACACTTTGGGGTGGATCCAGAATTTTGTTTTTTATTCATTAATATCTGTATTCGCTCCTGCCTGTCAACAAAATATCTCCAAACATTCTCAATGTTTTTCAATATTTCGTGGAAGGTTAAGCCACATTGCAAAAAAGAAGTGATTAAATTTTGGGGTGGATCCAGAAATTCGTTTTTGATTGAGATATTTTTGCGTTCCCCCCGTACATTTCTGTATTCTCTGTCTATCCACACGATATCTCCAAAAGTTCCTAATGGCAATAGGCTACGGAAGAAGTGATTACATTTTGGGACGAATCTATGAACAATGACTTACGTCATAATTGGAAATGTAAATTCACAGTCGTCTATTTTGAATTTCAAAACGGCCACCCTTAAAGTCCATAGAAAAACTGGCAACAATGTTTTTCTTAGATATGATTTACCTGGTTGCCAAGATTCTATCCCCCCCCCCCAATGATAACTTCCACTTTCCGATAGACTAACAGTGTATGCTGGATTACCTACCTTCACGTTTTTGGCTATGCTGAGAAGATACACCATTGGAAAGCTGACAAAATTCTCCTTCCAACCATATATCATGTCATCTGTACAAACAAACAACTTACAGAGGTCAACTTAGTGGCCATCTTGAACTTTCAACTAGAATTTCTTGGGACTTTTAGTATGGCGTTATGGAAACGCCATTGAAATGCATTGTGGAAAATCAAAATTGTTTTAATTTTTTTTTCTCCAATTTTGGCTAGTTTGCCTGGACTACAAATCAAATTACCCATGAGCGTTGTGGTATCATGCTTGGTCCTTTATGCCATTTCTCGGGGCACAGGGGACTACTTGGAATCGCCCATCTCCTCTCCAAGAAACATGAGGTTGTACTGGATTAGATGCAGCAGCTGACATCGCCTCTTGAAAGAGGTGAATTCCTGCCTATCCCAAGGTCATTAGTGCGATATATACCTTGACCAGAAGTAAGTTTATCTATTCAATTTTCTGTGCTATTAAATGTTTAATTTGTTTGCCTGCAAACCACCTCATAGTACATATATCATTGTGTAATTCCCAATAGAGCACAGGTAAGAGCCAGAATTTCAAATGCAGACAATCAAGGCTCGCAGGCCCTCCCCTTTGGATGTCTGTTCGACTAGTGAACACAAGATTAACACAGATTTTAGAATTATGCTGGCATATATGTACACAAAAGCCACGTCATGCCCGAGACAGTTGGATATTTCTCGCTGGCATCAGTGGTTGGTATTGGAGGCCAGGATTTTGGATGCTGATTTTCAACGTATGCAAACGCTCTCCCCAAGGAAGACTGGTACAACACAACCAATTTAGCCTTATGCCATACTTACTCTAAGTTTAGTAAACATTGAGTCAAGTCAGGCATTGGCTGATAGCGCTTGGAAATGAATCAAGCGACCATGTGTTACGTATATCTAAATGAAACTCAAACAGGTCTTGTTAGCCACTCAATACAAACCGTCACATGACCGTCTTTTGGCAGTATGATGTGTTAAGGGTGATCAATGAATAAGTTACTTCTCTCGCCCTTTTGTTGGGCAGTATCTGAATTTTCAAAAAACAAGCGTGAATGCTGTCAATCACAAACTAAGGGACCAATTTAGCTTAAACTTACATTGCAAATTGACCCCCCCCCAATTAAAAACCTACTTAGTAAGGTAATTTTTTTAAAAAAAGAAAAGTTTCTAGACACCTAAGAAGTAAAATCTTTTAATTTTCAGACCTCTAGCTCCATTGGTGAAGCCTGCATGCACAATACAGAGATAGGTTACTTCAGTTTTTAAGTGGGTCTGGCTATGTTTAGTTTCTAAAAATACAGAATGCAAATTTTACTAAACTTAGCTTAGTTACAAGCAGGGGAAAATAGGCCTTCCTCACCAATCTTTGTACACACTGTCTGCTTTCAAAATCATATTTCTTTTTAACCGAGTTTGAACCACAACCATCTGATATTGATGACTGGAAAATATGCAACTATTCACCCACGTGGCACACACTTAAATCTCTCACATGTTTTAACTTCATCACACCATCTTTAGAAGTCTACATAAAACACCTACCATGGTACCAGGGTTAGTAAGCTCATCTCACAGACGAATTGATTTAGGTCGTGAGTTCAATCCTCACGATTGCTCCACTATTGTGGTGTCGTGCTTAGTAACCATAAAACAGCTACTGAGAAATGAACTCGCCATCAGTGATTTTAAAGATGAACACGCTAACCACTTTTTTCCTTTCTTTTAAATGGTAAAAGCTTATGTGTGCCAAAATTTGAAAGTATCTATTATGATCTTAATTCTAGGACGACTCAATAAGAGACCACATCCAACTTTGCAGCAAGGGTACCAGACAGCACAATGGTCTAATGGGTAAAAGTGCTGGTTTCTATAGTTGGATCTGTATCTCACAGCTGGACTGTAACTTTCAAACTAGAAAGTCCCAATAAAGTAAAGATTGCAAGGTTTAGCAATAAGGAAAACACGGAAAATAGTGCACAATAGCTCTATACTGTAACTAATGCTTTCCTCAAGTTCTGATAACTGACAACACCTTTCTTCCTGATTTTCAATTCACAATATGATAAAACAAATCAGGGGTTGGAGTAGAAGTAAAGCCAGTGGGCAGCAGTAGGAAAAAGTCCAAACTGCATCTTCAGGTTCAAATACACTGTTGCTTCATTTGATGAGTAATAATTACATATACATCATTGTTCTTGTAATGAAATGCACTCTGTGTGTACGTGACCAAAGGGCCATATCGGGTTACCAGGGCTGGAAAGTGGGTCAAGTAGCAGACAAGGTCGGAACAAAAGAAAATGCGTTCAACCAATCAGGGTGGTTTTTTTAAGGGGCTGTGATTTTCAAAACGCAGGCAGTTTAGAATCAGTTAGATCCGAATCCAAGGAGCGACGGGTCGGGCATGAGAGGGCTTGGCTCCCCTGCCCATTAGGCCATCAATGGTAGTGATCCAGCAAAGTGATCACTCGTTTAGAATTTAAACTGAAGCAGAATTCGAAGCTATAGAGGGGAATAAAGCGAACCGCAGATTTTCAATTGAAAATACTGAATTTTGTCCCCTTTCTCTCCACACACATGGGAGAGCCCTTTTCTCAGAGTTTATTTCCCTCCTGTAAATGTGCAGCCCCAGAACGAGACGTCTCTCTCACACATCAGCAGAAAAAAACACAGATCAGTATAATACATCATTCTCCACTTGTACCATTGAGAGTATCGTATCACAAGGTTATGTACACACGGGCAAATTTTTAGTAAGACCCTCTTCCAGTTTGCCAGGCCTGTCAAAGCTTCATTTTGCTTTATGGCACCTGGTATTCCTCAAGCTCAACCTCGGAGATCTTAAGAGAACCGGTATATCCAACGTGATTATTTGGCCGTAACTCCCTAGTCTTGAGTTCTTTAATCCTAGCCCTTAGCGGAGAGGCATTGAGTATTATTTTTTTTTCTCCAAAAGTCTTTGGTATGACTGGTGGATTAAACCACATCTTACCAAACCAGGTAAGCACTCTACCACAGTGATCGGTTATGTGTGTAAAATCGTTAGAGTGAACAAAAGTTTTGATGCATTTGTTTAATAAATCCTACCAGTGATATCACAGGTTACATGAACATTCGATAATATTAGCCATAGCCTTGTATCCGATTTGAATATGTAAAAAGTATACATGGTCATGCTGAAATAGCATTAATGATGAAATGGTTCAGATTTCATTTTTCTCCCCATATCTAACTACAATTGAAGAAATCTGCTTCACAATTACTCGACAACTGGCCATCGTACAAAGTTGACATCCACTAGTTATATTAGTCTATAAACAAGGCAGTGCAGAGTAGAGTTTGAAGTTTTTTTTGGATCAGCGGTTCACGAGAAATCTAATAAAAATGAATTAAAAATTACAGATCATGGATCTTTCTTTATGGTTTCTATAAATTATCTCCCTTGACTTCCTCCCTCTTTAGAATTATCTAGATTTAAATATGAAATATCAAAATTGGCAACACTGAAGTAAACAAAATATTTTAAAAGTGTAGTTTCGTGGGATGGACGGAGAATTATTTTACACAACAATTATGGCAGGCTGCTCCACGCACCATAAAGTCTGGCCTCTTCCAAACAGGCACTGCTCTAGTATAACAAAAAATGAGAATGTTTCTACAGCAACTGAAAGAGATAAGGATACTTTGCTTTTTGCACTTTCTAAAGAGGAACTAATTATGGAGAAAGTGAATACAAAAAAGGAGTCAATTGTATTTTTGGAAAAGTCATCGTGAGATTTGTGAAGAAAGAAAAATGAAAGACAATGACCCAAGAAACAAAACATCTATTTCAGCATGTATAAAAAAAATGGTTTTAAATTACCAGGTGTCCTGGGGGGAGAATGTTAACACAATTTTTAATGTAATTAATGTGCGGTTTATATTTGACCTACATTTAGAGTGGGTCATTTATGTCTTCAGAGGAGACATACAAGGTGGTATTGAAATTTACCGGAACTCTACGTGCTGTGATTATACCATTCAATGGAAACGTGCACACAGCTGACACTCATTGTTACCCAGCCTACTGAGTAAGTCTGCCAATAGGCTATGTGCTATCTACTCGACAGGTTGTGTGAGAACATCTCTGCGATCTGCACATAGCTCAGCCACAGAGACCCTCGAAATGCTTTGTCAGGCTTTTAAGGCAGACATTCTTTAGGTTAAATATAGGTTTTTGAGTGGTGGTTGAGTTTCGGTCCAAGATTACTACAATTCACCAAACGTCTCATATCTGTGTCTGTAATCGTATAACTCCCGGATGGCTAGTGCTACAGCCACCAAAATGTCTGGAAATTACTAATGGGACTGCGGAGCATGTTTTAGCATATTAATTTTTTGAAAATTCCAAATAGCCCCTCGTAGTTAGTTATTCATGATGATGTTGTCAGGAATCATCTGCCAGACAATGCCTTTTTCTCTGCACTAAGAGTTGCCGAGTTATGGGGTACACCTTGATGCTTGTGCCAAAACCCAAGAGAACCAGGTTTGTTTTTTTTGACACCTACCCATATGAGAAAAAAGGTCTTATGGTCAAGTCATGCTGAAAGCACTGGTTCTCACCAGATCACTGTAAAGCAGTGATGAACCTGCTCAGTACCTAGATGGCTTATAACACCTGATATCGTTTCTCCATTGGCCAAATATAGAATGAACAAAATTATTCATTCGATATCATTACAAACCATAATAGACAAATGGATTTTTCTCAAATTCTAAAAAAAAGGCTTCAATGCAGACATTTATAGAAATTTTGTAAATTTTCAGATTTTAAAAGAGGTTCAAGTTTTTTTTTTTTAAAGTGGAAAAAAAGCAGTTATTTCAGAGCAACTAAAAGTTTTTTCCTTTTTAAATTTCCAGAGTTTTTTCAGCCAGAGTTACAAACACAAAGCAAAATGAATAAAAGTAAAAACTCAATTGTGAAATGAATGAAATATTTTTGTTTCGATTTTCTTTCCTCAGCGACAATGAGCAAACAAATTTTTTTTCAAATTGAAATAAAAAAAAATAATAAAAGGAGGACATCACACACACAGTCATACTTATATGTACATGAATATGACCTATGTACAAACATTCATCATATAAACCGGGGGGGTTAATTTTTTTCTCCAAATGTTTCATTTTGCAAAACATGCTTTTCTAATACTATCTGTCTCATAATAGTTGTTAGATTTGCATGTACATACACTAAATGTAACAACTATTATGGGACAGAGGTAGTAATTTATAAACAACATTCTTATAACATTTGATGCTGTATAAAAGATAAAATAACCACGTGGATCAAAATCAATGTAAACAGAAAATGTGGAGCTTAAACATTTTACGGATTAAAGAAACTAAAAGCTTTCAAAAAACGAAATTGAACCAACATTATCGCTTGCCCTTTTTCTTCTTCAAAAACAATTAGTAATAAAAATTTTGATCATCTTTTAACTTTAAATGATTTATGTCTTTACATTACCTTCCTCAAGTGATTATTTAAAATTTATTTTAACATCAAAAAAATGTTTAAGAATGTTATAAGCAATTATAATTATAATTTTTTAAAATCCCACCTTGCAATATGACAACATTTAAGCCCTGAAGATCATTTTCTGTTAATTAAAAAAAAAAAAAAAAAAAAAAAAAAAAAAAAATAGATGACAGCCATAAAGGTGTGTGTGTGTGTGTGTGTGGTTGTGTGAATATATATATATTATATATATGTGTGTGTGTTTGTGTGCGTGTATCGAGAGTGGGGAACATATGGAAATTCTGTTCAGTCAATTCAGTCTGTTTTCTAAGAGAAAAAGGGGCATAAAAATATATATAGACGTGTGTGTGTGTGTGTATTCTGAGGTGAGAAAGAAGGGAAAGTAATTTTATTGACGAGATGAATGCCTTTAAAATTAAAAACATACAAACATTTGGCACACAAATAAAAAAAAAATAAGAGCATAAAAAGGGTGGGAAAAATAAAAAAATGTAAAAAATAAAAATAAAAAGTAAGAGAGAAGTAA
>VCCN01004446.1:6903710-6924001 GCA_006491835.1 Architeuthis dux | reverse complement strand
CACCAAGCTTGGGACCTGGCCATTGCTGGACTACACAAATTGATTTTTAAGAGACATTTTTTCAACAAAAAACCTAAAACATATGCTCCTTTTGTTTCTTTAAATCATACACAGTAGACAATCCGAATCCATCGTACTCACACAAACTATTTACAAAAGTTACTTTGTGTAATATTTTACAGTAACACCACCTTTTCAAGCATAATGTTTTAGTTCTAGAATCATCTTCTGCACGTCTTTGTCTCTTGGATGACATTCTGGAGGGCTAAAATACAGCTGAATATAGGAAATTAACAGGACTGTGTCACCAAAACACTTGGCTGCAGTGTGAACCAAGTTTGGCACCTTGGCACTGCTACCAGTGCCACCCTGGTGGTAGATTCAAAATGTGCCGGACCACAGAATGCTGGTTTAAAGGTCTCAACGTGTAGTTTGGTGGCTTTGTAAAAATGATGTCTTAGTCAAGACTAATACTTACTTCTGGGGACCACCACCACCCTGGGAATTCTGCATGAAATTTTGTCGATTCATACGTATACGGGCATAATCTTTCCTCTCCTTGCAGTCAGTCATCATATGATCACCAGCACAATTGAAACACTGAGCTTTTCTCCTAGGAGGATGAAAAAAAAGAAATAAGACAGAACAATTGCACTGAAATAAATAAGTCAGGGCTCAAAATTAACGTTGTTCCGGGAACAGTAAAAATGTGTTCGGACCGAACAAATATTTTTTCCGGAAAAAGAAAAAAAGTTTTTTTTTTAAATATCACTTTCGTCCCAGAGGTGTCCCTGGAAGATTTTTTTTTCAAATTTGGTGAGGATTTGTTGTTTGTTACGGTAGAAAAACAGTCAACTCCAGGTTTGGACTAGAGTTTGACAATTATTTATTTCCTCAACATTTTAATGGTGTTTTTATTATGCTACTAATAACTAACAACTATAGATGGTGGTGAAAAAAGCCGATATCCAGCCATATTTATTATAATTATCAGTAATTATAAAATAAATTAAAATGCCAATCTTTTTATTTCTATTGTGATATATATTCAGCATTCTTTTGTACCATATTTTTCATTTCAACACCCTCCAAACATGAATTTCATATCTAAAATATTTTAACAAGATCAATTATGAACTTTCAGTTTAGTTTTAAAATTCAGAATATGTTACCTTTAACTATCTTCAATAATTTGTAAAAATTATCTTTGGGGAAAAAAGAAAAAAAAAAGTAAAATAAGTGAGCTTACCTCTCAGGCTTGTTTGACTTTGGTTTGTCCCCTTCTTCATCAACTTCCACAGGAAGAGGTTCATAAAACATTTGTTCATATCTATCAGTATTAAGGAAATCTTAAGGGTCATATTGATACCAATAGCAAGTGGTTTTGCAAAGGTACATAAATTTGAATATTATCATTTTTTATTTTTGAAACACTCGAGTCTGACGACTAAACAAAAAAGGCCCTACCAATAGATTCTTAACTCTTAACATCCTGTTGAAAATGTTCTAAGTCCTGTAAGGATTGAGCAGAAAATGGCTGAAATTGGTTTGTTTATTCAAACGTTTATAGTGTCTTTACTTTTGGACAGATTGTTGTGTAAATTGGCAGTATTGCAGGAAAGACTTTAATGTGATATCATTTGTGCTAAAAATAAGAACATCACAAACACAAAACATGTTTTTCAATGACCTTTATGTAGCTTATTTATGAAGAAAGTCACAGAGGTATGCAGAAATTTCATCAATACACGATTCTTAAGGTACAAATGGATCCATCAACTCCATTTACAATTCTTACTATTTGTTTTATACAGATTGATGGATTCATAATAGAAGTAGATACAATGATAAGGATACTTGGGTATGTCCCAACTGTGTGTCAATGATGGATTCATGTCAACCAAAGGCCAACCAGTAGTATCCACTTGGAAATCAATATAGAAATGTGATGTACCAATGATCTGGAAAAATTTAAAATATACATAAATGTATACACACACACACATACATATATATATGAAATCAAATGCTGGATAATTTTATATCCAACAGAATATGATAATTATAATGACATTTATTAGTTGAGAACCTAGATTTGCCCGGCACCAGTGTGAGCGACTGCTAAATGTTGGATATTGGGTGAAAAACTACAGGGGTACCAAATTTCAGCTAGATATCGTTTTTAAATAGCATAGTTATGAAGTGCCAAATTTGGAAAATCATGCTTGTGGCTTGCGACATGTAAATTTCAATTTGTCATAACTTCTGATCCGGTGGTTCAATCAAGCTGAAATTTTCAGGATTGAATTTTCTCTAGAAAATGTATCACCTACTAAAATTTCATCAAAATCTAAGATGGTGCCCATGGGACCATTAGGTGATTTGATGTGGAATGACATGGACATGACATATATATATATATATTTATTAAGTGCAGTTAATTTGTTCCCAAATTTTCAGCATTGTTCAAGGTCTTATAATTTAATGGTTTTTTTCAGCTTATACTTAATTTCATTAATTTGTATAGCAATACTTCCTCAACTGTACTACATCAAAACTGCACTACTCAAGGTGTTCCTGTGTATGGGTTCAAATCAGTTACTAGTTGGTTTGGATATTTATTATCGGTCTCTATCAAGGTTGACTATAGAGGTAACAGCTTCTATTTCTGGCTGTGCATGTAAAGTATTTATAGGAAAGTGGTTTGTGTTCACTCATCCATTTTTCAACCATTGTGGCATGCCAGCAATGAGACATTTTTGTAAAGATATCTGGTGATGGGACAGATTGAAAGGAAAAGTGGATTCGTGCCTTTCTTAATGAAAATAAATACAAGTTGTCTCGGATAAAATTTGAACCAATTCTGTTATTTGAATAATCAATAACCATTATAGTAAGTGTTAATCCGAGAATTGGGCATCTTGGAGTGAATTAACGTAGGTTGGGGGGGGGGGTCTAAAACTCAAATGAAAAGCGTATATAAATTAGATACAACATATTTTGTTCCGTTTTAGTTCTTTCCCAAATGTCTTGAATCTGATGACCATTTAGAGAAAGATGAAGTGCCACAAGGAAATCGTTAAGAGGATAAAGGCATATGCCAGGAATTAAAGGGGGGTTGCCTTAACCTGGTTGAATAAATTTAAAAGATAACATCTGGAATCTTCCTGACTTTAATGTCAATTATTAGAAACTGTCAACATAGATTTCTTCAGTTTTTAAGTTGCTTTGGCTAGCTATGTATGTATACATTAGTCACTCAATAGAAGCCCATTACGTGAACGTCTTTTGGCAGCAGGCCATGTTGGGGGTGATCAAGTAAAAAATAAGAGTGTGTCAATGAATAAGTTACTTCGCTTGCCTTTTGTTGGGCAGTGATCACTAAAAAAAGTTTGAATTAAAAATTTTTTTTTTTTTTTTTTTTTAAAATCAAACATGAATGCTGCCGGACACAAACTAAGGGATCAATTTAGCATAAACTTACATTGCAAATTAAACTACCCACTAAAAAAATCAACAAAAAAAACCCCCATATTTTCTAGACACAAGGAGTAAATGTTGAAATGTTCAGCCCTCTAGCTCCATTGGTGCAGCGTCATACATACATAGCCAGCCAGACCAACTTAAAAACTGAAGAAACCTATGTTGACAGTTTCTAATAATTGACATTAAAGTCGGGAAGATTCCAGTTAACATTGTTGAGGAGATTACTTACAGCATGGTTTGCCCACATGGCGTGGCTTCTCTGCTCCGAATTTAATTGGTCGTTCACGTCCACACACGTCAACGTTGTGGCCTGAAATAAACCGAAAACACAAACAGATCAAGAAATTATAACAGATCAGAAACGAGAAAGCTTTCCTCTCCATTTGTTTTAACCCCCAAAATAGATGACATGGATCCATCAAATCCAACAAGAAGGAAGTTTGTTGGTACTTTTCTAACTTTTGCTGGTTTACATTTATTCAGAAATCTTGGTAGCAAATAAAAATAACAGCAGAATCTAATAAAAGGGAATTCCCAGACAAGAAATTTATAGCACTATATTGCATGGCTGGCCTTTTTCTAATTCATCTACTTGCTGGCTTCCACATGATGACTAAGCAATTCCTTCATCAGTTGAAGTTGCAAAAACACAAGAAAAGATGTTTATGTAACTTGGTATATGATGACTTATCAAACATCAAGATTGTAAACTGGCTTAGATTCTGTTAATAAAAACAATAATAAGATAAATGTAATATCTACTAATCTTTAAATATATTTTGAAAGCAATCCTATTTCTCTTTTAAAAAACAATTGGCTGGCCAGATCATAATATAGTCTTTTTTTTCTTCTTTTCAGGTTGATAAAATGAGAAATCTCTACAGGCAGGATTTTCAGTTAGTTTCTGTGGAAGGGTCCTTTGGCACTAACTAGAGATCAAAACCGTTTTTCTAGGGGTAGCTGAAATTAGCACAAAATTGGCACTTAAACATTTTGGCTGTTTAAAAAAAAATTTAGTGCTTTTTAGCCGCCCAACTAGTGCAATAATATTTTTTTAGTTGGTAACACTGCCGGGGTCCCATTAGCGACCACAGAAAATTTGGTGGCTGGGACTGTTCTTTAGTTTTGCGATGATGGATGGATAGACATTTAGTGAATTATAGTAAGATGAGAACTGAGCAAGAACATCAGTGAAATGTCCATTCATTCAAAACTGAATGCATGAATAAGTCTGTGTTCAATGAAGAAAATGGCAATAAATGGTCAAATTGTTGCCTGTTTTTTTCTCACTGCCATAACAAGAATTAACCCATTAACTGCAGTAGGTAGCAAATGTAATAGCTATACATTGTCCATTGCCAGATAAACTCAGAAAGAACTGAGTTGCCATCAATCACAATAAAATGGAAATTTCATTGAGTTTGCCATAGAACGGCAATGACGGAAATTCCTGTCATTAGCAGTTAATGGGTTAAGAGATTCTTATTTTCATGAAATAAACTGCAGCATTGCAGAGTAGATGTTGTCATGGCATTGTATGGAAGGCTATGAAATACATAATTCAGTGCCGAGTGCTTGTGAGATGAAGTTTATTAAAACAAGGGAAATAAAGATTAGTCTGGTGCTGATTTATAAATGAAGATATCTCCACACACACAATGACAAACAATTGCAGGTATAAATCCAAAAAGTAAGACATTTATTAACAAAATAACAAGGAGAGAAAACAGAAGCTAGTCGAAATACCCAAGACTTGATGTATATGCAGCAATGTTGACATCATTAAAATGCTGTAAACGATGAGCGCGACTTCATTTATTTGATAAAAATAGGATGAGCATGTGACAGCAGTCTTGTGAGTGGGACGTTCATTTGAATTGACAAATGATAAAAACAACACGGAAAGATGAAAAAGAGAAGAGAAGAGAAAACACAGATGATTGAAATAAAGAAAATGTCATGGAAAATGTTCCTCGTTATATCTTTTAAGACAGTGATTCCCAAAGCTTGCGCTGTGGCTCCCGAGAAGCTGCAGAATATTCTAAAATTTTAACAATTCCAGACAATTCCAATTCAATGAAAACAAAATTTATCAACATGGAATTAATTGAGTTTTGGGTATCCATGGTTTTTGATGTTAGCCATGATAAAAGGTATTGTGCAAGAGGAAATGAGGGAGGCGGTCTCCAGTTTGAGGTTTGAGAAACTGCAGGGATGAACAACAGGCTCACCAACCCCACTAGTAATCATGAGGATTAGGGAAGAGGAAACAAATATATAACTTTTTTTATGAATTTAAATTACAGGATTCATTATTCTTTACCTAACCACATTAACATCAAAGAGGCAGCTCACATCAAAATGTCGCCTAATTGCATTAGCCAGACAAGTGCGGATTTCACCCCAATGAGGCTTCCACTTCTCAACACGACAGGACAAAGAAACACCCGGGCCATGTGCTATAAGGGTTACCCCCATTAAACATAACTTTTGTTTAACCCATCACACTCGGAGTTTACACCTCAAGGTGGACGAAGAATGGATCGGCCAAAACATCGCGTTTACAACACAAATAACAAGGAGGAGTTCAATCGTCCGAAGAACCATTTGAATATTAATGACCCATCTCAAAACTATAGAAAATAAATGCAATTGTTCAGTATTGTCCGACTTGTGGCGCCGTGATAAAGGTCATACACCAAGGGTGCCATGATTTGAAAAAGTTTGGGAACCACTGTTTTAAGAAATAAAGAAATAAACATTTTGGAAGCTTAGTTGCATTCGGATATCATTCAGTGAATCGTGAGCAGATGGATTCAAACATGGCTGAGGAGGAGGAGGAGGAGACATCACAGCCTCACAAACTGTTAAGACCTGCTTCACTGAATAAAAAGAAGAATTCTAAAACAATTAACAGCACTCAATATTCAAACAGTTTTCTGCTTCTCATCAAAACAGATTTTGTAGTTATAAAACGACTGATCATGAAGGTTATTAGATAAGTTTTTTCCCCCCCCCATAGAGACAGGCCAGAATATGGGGTGGGGGAGTTGGCATGGGCCAATGATTTTTTAATTTTTAAAGACCCTACCCCCGTAGTAAAGAATATTGATATTGTAATGAGAGTCAAGGAGGGATCCTTTAGCACAAAATATTAATATTTTAAAGATTCAGAAAAGATTAATACAAATAAATTATGTATACAGAATAAACATGAATGTACTCTATTGTATTAACTGTTTCTTATTACAGTACTGTACTCTATTGTATACATTTTGAATAAAATTGCTTACGATTACCTTTTTTATAAATCGCTCTAATTCTTTTATTCTGTTTTATTACTTGTAAGTACATTGTGTACAATACAGGTACATAGCTTTAGATAAATCATATGTATTTAGCAGTGATTACAAAAATACTTTTGGAGAAGTTTGATAGGGGGGCCTGCATTTCCCCACCTGGCCTGGGCCTGCAAAGAGATACTTTATAAAAGATTGTGGAATCATGCTGGACTTTTTATGTACTTCCTTGAAAAGAAGGAAAATTATTAGTTATCAGGTGTTTAGGGTATTACTGATCAGGATTGGACCGCTTCCATCATTTCTTTCTTTCAAAAGATTTAACAAAATCTTTCATTTCAGGTTGTAGAAAGTAACAAAAGAAACCCTTCATGATTTTACAACCTTCTATAAAGTATTCATCTTTTATGCCACTCATATTTTCATAAACCATATTTGCCAGCATCTAAGATTTAAAACAATATTAAAACAAAAAATACAAAAAACACTTACCATCTTATTTGACCTTATATATAAAAAGGAACTTAGACATTTTAATCTGCATGAAAGTTTATGAATAAACCATAAACTGAAGTTCCTATAAAAAATCCTTGTTAACAGTTTAGTTGTTAAAAAAGGAATTTAAAAGTTCTGTTAGTTTTTCTTTTCTTGTGTGAATGCAAAAGATGTGTACATGTAACAAGACGTATGTGTTAAAATTGAAAAAGATGAAACGTATCAAAACGTTTTACTTCACACAAGGATTTTTACCAGTTTGGAAGTCACAGGAACAAAGAAAGGTTAGCTCAGTTTCACCTTACAGTTACCTGTGAAGTCATAACTTAACTTAATTTATTTTGTGAAAATAACAAAGAGAGTTAGTTGGACTGACCATTAATATTCTGGGTCAGCAACACAAGATTGAAGAGGAAAAAAAAAGAGAAAAGATTTCCCTACCAAATATAAAGGTTTTTCACAACTGGGCATCTTAATTGCTGGCAAATACAAACATAAAAATTAATGAATGAATATGGTAGACTCATTCTGAGAATGAGGAAGACTTTACAGTTATAGGAGATGAAATCTCCTCTACATGAAAGTAACACTTACTTTTAATTGCAAGTCGGGCAACTTTTCATTCGATTGATCTTTAATGTGTTCAGAGATGAGGTGGTTAACAAAGCTCTCAATCTGTGCTCTGTACTTTCTGGCAACAAAAAACAATCGACCTGTTTAGTGAAAGGATTTCAAAACTGGGATTTTTTTTTTTCATGCATTTACGGGTCAAGGTAGAATTTTAAGATATCAAGTTGGTATCTTGGACTATTTTCACACAATTTCACGCACACACGCAAGCAAATATAATTAGCGTTTAGAAAATAAATGGATTTCATTATAATTGTATAGAGAAACCACTGCAAACTTTCCATTTTTATCTGGAAAAAAAGAGTGCGATCTTTTGATTGTTTAAACACTGGACTATAAATAAATGGTGTCTTATCTCAAACAGATGAATTTTTATTTCTAGCAGAAGATAGACATTTTTAAATAACTAATGAAAAAGCTAAAATTTTCAAGTTTAGAAGACAAAAATTTTCTTGAATTGGCTAAGCATTCTCTAATATTCAAATTTATCTAAATATTTGTGACTGATCTGTTATACATTTTGTCTCATCCATTAACACCAACAGCATGCAAAGACCTGGATGAAACGGATCTAAATAATGATTTAAAAGATGAAGAAATATCAGACATTGTGGAAAGGAGTGAATTATCTTTGAAATGTGCAGTAACAAATTTATGATTACATTTCAATTGATAGCGTCAGTGTGAATAAGAGAATGAAAAAGAAATTGGTTCAAGATTTAGAAGTGAATCGTGTAGTATTTCTAGGAACACAGAGCAACATACAGGGTGTTTCAAAAAGGATGCAATCGTCTTTCTGACAACTTGTATTTAAAACTATTTTAAATCTAAAAATTATTTTTCAAAGACACAAATCACAAAAAGATGTTAATTACACATACATTTCAACTTTACAATAGATGTTGAAAGTGATTTCCTTTAATCTGGATGCAGGTTCATAACCGTTTCATTACATTGGAAAACAACATAGCTGACACAATACAAAGGAATGGATGCTCGAATGAGGCTAGCACATGATGCAAACATTTTAACTGCTAAATACTGTTGTCTCCGAGTACAGTGTTGCCACATGACTAATACTGTAGCAAAAAATTTACATGCATGTAAGTTCTGCTTACAGTTGTGTCGTTTATGATTGATTGTTTTGTTTAACGGTACATCGACCATTGGTGGGTCATTTAGTGCCGAATTCAATAGGGGGTAGGGGGAGATCCCATGTCCCCGTGACTAGAGACTTGAGGGGGGAGAATCCCAAATCCCTGTCACTGAGACAAATGCCACAAGGACCGGGATAAGCAGGTCAGAGGTCAAAAGCTTCTCAGGACGAATCCTGAGCATGCTTATGGTGATCGCCTCCCGACCAGCTGGCCACGATATCCTGTGCAATTTCTCAAAGATATCCGGAGATACCAGAGCATGCCAGAAGGACCCCTGAAGGGCTGTGGTTCTCTGAACTTCAAGGCCATGTCGGATTCAAAGAACAGATACTCCACTTTGATCCTATACACAGTCAAGATATTCTGCACAACTTCTCCCCGGACGATACCCGAGCATGCCACAAGAACCCCCGAAGGGCCGTGGTTCTCTGAACTTCAAGGAACAGATACTACACTTTGATCTTAGCCAAAAGGGCACGAAACAATGTGTCCTTTATGAAACACCCTGTATACTTCTTCAAACTATATAAACAAGGCAGATTGTACACAATCTGCAATGAGTGTATAATTGATATTTGTACAAAGATACAATGTAAAAGATTTAATCCTTCCTTTCACAATGTCCACAAGATGGACCCAAAGGAAATGATAGAAACATGGAGGCAAATGAGGGAAGAAAACCAGAAAATGTCATGATGAAAGAAAATACAAAACACAAGATAATATCTAAAATGAGATGATAGACAAAGATATTTGGAAGCAGGGCACAAGAATTTAATACAGAGCCAATAAGAATTACAGAAATATTAAATGGCTTCAGCTGCACATCAAGTGATTAGAAATGCAGTTGAAAATTAAAGACTTCTAACAAACTGTATATGAATTAATAGCCTGTTCATTTTTATCAATTTTATAAACAAATCTATTGCTGATACAAATAGGAGCTCTACGATGGATTAGAGATTAGAATATTTCAGTTGAGATAGAATTGCTTACAATTATGTATGAATGACAAAAAACAGAAAGTAGAATCTGGTCACTAAATAAATTTCATAAATGGTGTAAAATTATAAAAATGTGTCTAAAAGCATTAAAAAAAAAATATATAACTTTTTTAGCTGATTGATACAGGTTGTCTATTGACTTCAAGATTTTTATTAAAAGAAGCCATTAATTTTTGTTCTTTTGCAGATAATATTTTAAGAATAAAATTTAGATAAAGATCTAGTGGCTCAAAATTTGCTGAAAATCTTTTAACAAGACGAAGCAACTGACCTGGAGAAGTCATTATTTTGGTAAAGGATCTGGAGGGTAGGTGATTCTTCATCTGGCACACACCTGGAAATCAACCACAAAAGACAAAGGGATATTAAGGCAATAAACAGCTTTTCAATAACATTTTGAAATATACACAGCTGAATTGTACGAGGCAATTAAAATGATTTCTTTACAAGCTAAAAACTTTGATAAAGCCCAATATACACTGAGAATAAATAAACTTTCCAGAGTTCTCTTTGATATATATTTAATAATAACATAGTATCTGGTAAAAAAATGACAGGATTATTTGCGTGTACATCTGCACTTCTGCCTAGGATCAGAGCATCTGTGTACTCTGCTTGAGATTAAAGTGTCGCTCCACAGACCAGTCTAGGATCAAAGCATAGTACCTGTGTGCTCTAGTGGAAGTTACAGATAGAGAAACAAACAGAAAAAGTCACCGTTCATCATATAGATCTTGGGCCCCTGTCAGCCAAGATTGACCATCTTTTAGCTGCTATGCATGGGCGCTTAGTATGGAGGAAGTGTTGTGCCCAACTTCCACTCTCCCGACCACACTGAAGGCTTCCAAAGGAAAGAGGTGCTCAATACATTTGGAAATCAGCATGGCTGCAGGAGATGCCCCCCCCCCCACGTGTTACGGAACCTGGTAGTCCCAGACGGCACACATATCGGTACTGATCAGGTTCGACATTGCTTAACTTCGGTGATCGAATGAGAACCGGTGTATCCCAACACAATTTGGCCATAACTTATATAGATAGATTAAATTTAAATAACAGAGTCACTCATTGGGTATTGATCTAGCACACTTTGGCAATCAAATTGAAATTCACATGTTAAAGAATCAAATTTTCCCAAGTTACCTTTTACAACACAGTAAGGATGTTATTGATAAATAGGTAAAAACAGTGAATGCTGCCTAAAAACATAACAATTACAAAAATCACACAAAAATAGACAAAAGTGTAATTACCTGGATGAATCAATTTTTCGAACAAACTTGCGTAGTTTTTCACCTTTAAAATTGTTAAGGACAATATAGTACCAAAAAAAGCTTATAAAAAGGTATCAATTTAGATAAGCCAAAAACAACTGAAAGAGTATTTGGGCTGAGATACTCATGCTTAGCATTTTCAGCACCATTTGAATTATAGAAATTGGGATCTTTTCCCTAGATTTCTCAATGAATTTCAGGCAATTCAAGTATTAATCCTGTTGCTGTTTGGATAATTGAACCCATTCTTTCTGTTATCTATGTTGTTGCCAAGAGACCATCGTGTCATAGTACACCTGATGAAGGCCCTAGAATGGATCGACCGAAACATTGTGGGAACAACATAAAAAGGAGTTCAATTGTCCGAAAAACGAAATAGGTCAAGAAAGGTTTAATTCTAATGGCTTTAATGATAAAAACTCATAATTTTTATTAAATATGTAATTACTGAACAAAAAAAATAGTTAAAACTTAGGAAAGAAATATGACAGTTGTCTTGTCATCAACAGACAGGTAAAAGTGGTTCGATTGAATCCACTTATAAATTTACTAAAATTACAATTTCTTTATTTACTTAAAATGCTTTAGAAATATAATGACATCAAATGTATGCTTCCTTAATTCCAAAAAATTATGACTATTGCAAAATTTATAACATAAGTAAAACTTTTGCAAATCATAAAATCAAATACTTTATCATTAAACTCGCGAATTTAGTTTTAGTCACTTTATGAACACAAACTCTGACACGTTTCTTTAAAAGTGATTATAATATTTCAAAATTCGTTCTCAATCGTCAAAGACAATTTATTTACAGTGACAAAAGAAGATGTTCACACAAAAACACCATGGGGTCATTTGTGTGTGTGGGTGTCTCACGGTGGTTAAGATTCGGTGAAGTCGAAAATCGGAACCACCTTCTTTTATGAAAGCAAAAAGGTTGTGCATGTGCTTCTATGAAAAGTGAACCAATAATTTTATCTAACAGTTTCAGAGAATAGATCTTCTTGTGATTAATAAACAATATTTCGACAAATCTATAGATAGGTTTATCTGGATGTATACGTAAAAGACACTTAAATAGGACGAGAAAACCAAAATATACAGTTTAGGAGGCGGGAAACGAGACGGTATAGAATGGAATGTTTACAAAAAAACAACAAACAAAGTGATATTTGATTAAACATTTCTCTTATGAATCCAGATTAGCTTGTGTTATTTTACAGAGAAGCGTTTTTGGTTTACAAATTTAAATTGAGAAACGGTTGAAAACGAACGCATAAATCAATAAACAAAACACGTGTGAATGTACTTTACTGTTTTCACGAAGGAAAGGATACGTTGAAATTGAAGCTGGTGATTTGTATGCTTTAGGGCCCCTATGTGAAGCTCTCCATTTGAGCTAGAACCCTTTTTAGAAGCTTTCTTATTAGAATCTTCGTCGTATTTATCTGCTTCGTCATCACTTTCTTCGTCCATTTCTTCTTCTTCTTCATCTTTGTTGCCCCTTTTTTTCATTTCTTCCGAAGAATCTGCTTCTTGTCCTCCTTCTTCGGCTTCTTGCTCCCAATCCGAGGACGAACCGGAGTCTGAATCCTGGCAGTGGAATACTATTTTACTGGTGTCATCTTCGCCTCTTTCGTTCTGGTTGTAGGATATAAACGTGGCCACAGACGGCCGTTCTTTGTCAAATTCGTCAAACAGCGAAGAATCGCCAAATACACCGGCCATCTTTGTTTTCCAGTTGCATGCTGGGACAAGTAAAAAAAACCTTAGTTTAAAAGTAAAACTTGGAACGGGTGAAACGATACATTTCAGAAAAATAAAAAATTAAAAAGGTATTACCATGCAATAATGTTCTAAAATTCTAGAATTATTTGTTGCCTTTCTTTTTTCTTGAATAACACAAATTTATTTATGTTCCTAAATAACGCAATTTCTTTCCCACCTTCTATACTCATCTACTAAAGAACATATTGATGTTAAATGAAAAAGTATAATTGGTAAAATAAATGAAGAAAATACTTTATGAACAGTTTTGCAAAATATTTTATAATTTAAATATATCCTTCAACGGTTACTTGGCGTATTTGAGACGAAGCTAAAGAACAAGAATATATTTACTGAATTGTCGATTGTTGCGTTTCGGTTTTCCTGCATTGATTTAACTTTAACCGAATATTTTTATTTGAATCTACACCTTATTTCTAGGAAAGTGAAATACGAAATAAGAAAAGTGAAAGATAGGAACATACAATTCAAGACAAACATCAATAATTCCTTGTTTTTCTTTCAATTTGCTGTTTATTAACCTAATTACTATTTTTAAAATTCTCGATCTTTATAAATAACCAATTACTTTAATATTTGTAATACTTTTTATCATAAAACTAGTTCACCCTTGCCCTTGCAGTCAAAAAATAACGGAAATATTGAATTAATTTTGCAATTACGTCAAAACTTAGAATATAAAGAGAAAGTGTGAAGTTAATTCATTTGAGAAATTGTCACAGAATTCAAATATTGTGTACAATAATCTTTCTCTTATAAAAAATCCGAAATAGTATTCTAAGGGAAGTAACTCTTGCATAAAAATATGCAAGTTATTTCCCTTGGGATGTTACAGACAAAAAATATATTTTAATTAAATTTGACTAGTTTTTACCTTCATCTTAATTTCTAATCAAATTTAATTAAAATAATGTATTACAATTACTTCATCCAATAATAATAATAATAATAATAAAGATTAATAATTATTTGTTCATTGATGTTAAAGAGTTTTTAAAAATCCGGTCAGAAGAACCCATTTTGGAAAATGTATTGGTATTACTAATCATAGGAAATTTGATGTTCATTTGTTGTTTCGTGAATGTGGCCTTGTGTAAGATTTAGCTTAATTGTGTTAAATCAATGCTGAACTTCTAATCTTAACTAATCTTTAATCAACTTCAAAAAGGACATTCAGTAGTTGTATGGTAGCTTAGGAAAAAAAATCGTTCAAAATGTGGAAAAAAGTGTGAAAATCTGCAGACTGGCAGAATCTTTTTATTCTCTTTCACATAAAAACAGGACACACATGATCTGATCGCTATAGTGGCTGCCACCTTGATTTCAAAATGGCTACCAAAAAATTTCAATCTTTACATAGGAATTTTTAGTGAGCGTTCCCAGACCAAAAAAATGGTGATGATGGTATGTTAGGATAAGTAATCGGAGGTTGGGGTGGTGAAAGATACAGGAGAGAGAGGAAGAGGGTGCGTGCTGCCTCTATAACGGCTCGCTGCAAAACAGACACTGAATGCTATTTTCACTTTTCGCCTTTTGTTGTAAAAGCGAAAAAAATGGCATAAAGCGAACTTTCGAAAAGAGGGGGATATCTGTTTTCATATAATCTTTAATCAGGCACAAGGCTAGGAGATTTTCACATAAAAAACAGACAACCATTGGAGCCACCATCTTAATTTCAAATTGGCTGGCCCAAAAATTGCAATATTTCAACTGCTAGAGCATATAAAAAGTTGACATAATTTCCTAAATCATGTCTGGAAAAGTTATTATTTTCAAGTACGTTTGTGGCAAGTCAAAGCGGAGTTGTCCCCCGTGATTAAGGGTAGTTCCCTATTTCCACACACAGTCTTGTAACCTTTGCGTAACCTTTAACCCACCTTTTAAAAACCAGTACTATGGAGAAATCTAACGCACCAAGCCGGCGTGCCACAAAACCATTCCTCCACAAGAAGGCCGAATTCTCATCAATAGGTCCGGCTTCTTTTCCTGCAGCGCCAGCAACAAATCTTCACTCCATACTTTCACGTGAGACTGGATATTTTTGTCTAATTGAACTTGTCAGTGGGGGGGGGGACCTGGAAATGTTAACATTTCTGAGTAGGTGAGACTGGGAGATTTCCCCATAGCTAGCAGTTATGTGTAACTTGTCAACAGGACACAAACAAAAAAGCTTGTTAACCCTGGTAAGGAAATGTACAGGGACATGATAGAAAATGTGGCTACAAACTTCTTGCGGAAAATATTTTGGAGTTCCATAAAATCAATTCCTTACCAAATTACATGAATATTTTTAGACTGGACAGTAGTGATGGACTTGATGTTTCTTTTAAATCAAACCATGCAGTGTGGCATAAAAACTGTAGAAACAGATTTGACCAAAAGCTTCAGCATGCTCAAACACAAAAGGCTACAGAAAATTTGAACCAAGCCCAGTTAAAACCAGATGCACTGGGGTTGATTCAATGTCAAGGACAAGCCGTTGTTTTTTTCTGTGATGAAGACAGTGCAAAAGAAAACTCTATAGAGCACAGACAGACAGAAATGATTATCGAATTCGCAAGTATGCACATATTCTAAAAACAGAAAACTTATGGGAAAACTTTCCGTGGGCGACATGCATGTATTAGATGCAAGGTATCATCTCACCTGTTTGACTTCTCTGAACAACCACATTCGGAAACATTATCCTGAGCAGAAGAAGGATTACCAGAAAAGATAGCATTCAAACAAGATAGCATTCAAACAAGATAGCATTTAAACAAGATAGCATTCAAACAAGATAGCATTTAAACAAGATAGCATTCAAACAAGATAGCATACAAACTTGATAGCATTCAAACAAGATAACATTTAAACAAGATAGCATACAAACTTGATAGCATTTAAACAAGATAGCATTCAAAATTGATAGCATTAAAAAAGACAGCATTCAAACAAGATAGCATTCAAACAAGATAGCATTCAAACAAGATAGCATTCAAACTTGATAGCATTCAAACAAGATAGCATTTAAACAAGATAGCATTCAAACAAGATAGCATTCAAACTTGATAGTATTCAAACTTGATAACATTCAAACAAGATAGCGTTCAAACAAGATACCATTTAAAAGAGACAACAGGAGAAAGATTCTGACTGGGAAAATCCAAATTTTGACTTAACAAAGATTTGTATGCAATTAGATAAACAACAATAATGCTGTAACATTTTTGTAATAATTCCAACCTTCTTACTCACCCAAATAAATTTGGATTCTAATATACTAGTTAATCCCCGGGAAAAGAATTCACTGGATAGACAGGTTTCTCCCGCTAGATGAAAGTTGGGTGTCTCTATAAAAGCCTTTTCTTAAGCCAAATGGAAGCAATTACCAATTACAAGTCTTGTTTTTAACAAGAATCTTCTAGTCCAGTCTAATTCTTTCTAAAACATGAAAAATGTTCAGAAAACCATTTGTCATTGTGTGAATTTCAACCAACAGTAAAATCATTAAAGGTTGGTTTATCTTTTTTCTTCCCACTATGAACATCGAAATACATACTAATATATTAACTTCAAACACCCATAGTTACACACTACCAAGATTACATGAATCTTCACTCATCACTGCCTATCACGTTACCTAACTGCTAAGTAAAGACATATGTGCTAATCCTGCTGTAAACAGAATAACAGTACCAAGCCTAGAAATAAACTTTCATTCTTTTAAATGCAACGTTAATATGTGTAAATAAATCCTTTAATTAATGTTATGACATAAAAGCTTTGTTTGTTAATTACTGCTACCCACAACACTGGTTTACTGCTGGGTTTAGGTTATTCATGTGTTCTGACATTTATATGTATCTATGTATCTGGACTTCGCCGAATCCTAACCGTTCTTAGTAGAAACTTGAAATTTTGCACACACACACTCCCCTCAATGAGTAGAGAAAATGTTTTTTTTCGTTTTTTGAAAATTCCTCCCATAAAAGATTTCATGGGGGTGGGGGGGGGTTAATATGCAATGTAATGTTATGCTAAATTGGTCACTAGTTTGTGCCCACTTGTTTTTTGAAAATTCAGACCTTCTTTTGTGATCACAGCCCAACAACAGGCGAGAGAAGTAATTTATTCATTGATCACCCCTTTTTCCAGCTTTTTAATTGCGTATAATCAGCGTATATGGGTGGCTGTGATTAATAATTTCTCTTGGAATGCTAGTTTTGTCCATCAATTCATTACTGTTCAAAAATTGTAAAGATTGATGTTAGGGTTCACTTTACAAAAAATGATGACCATTGATGTTGTATACGCCCTTACAAAAAGATAATACAATAACAATCTTGAGAAAATGTTCATAGGTTCCTGGATGGAATTCAATCTTGGGACGTACAGTAAAGTTGAATTGTTTAACAGATGGTGTCAGCATTCATGCAAAACAAATCAGATTGTAACATAAAAACAATAATAACTTTCAAATGGTTCATCGGAGGATTGAACTCCTTCTTCTTGTTTGTGTTGTAAACATGACTATAGAAAAAAAATAACAATGGACTGTTTGGTAATATTATTTCTCCTAAAAGTTTACTATTATAATTAGGAGCAAGATTGTCCAATCAGAATGAATGGAACATATTTAACAATTCAGATATATTGTTTGGTAAGTCTCATGTTTTGATTGGACAATCCAGCTTCTAATTGAACTAGCAGACTTGTTATGAATATCAATTGTCTAGAAAGGCTGCCATTATATTCTGAAGCAGGATTGTTCAGTCAGAACATGAGACTTACTAGATGATATAGTTCCATTGTTTAGTTTGTTCCATAGTTTCTGATTGGGCAATCCAGCTTCTAGTTGTTATAGCAGACTTGTCAGGGGAATTGATATTTTCTAACAAATATTTCCTAACATATAGAATTTGTCATCTCTCACCTTATTGCTTAAAAAAACCTGCCGTTTTTTTTAGTTGGTGCTTCTGAGTCCAAGTGGTTTGCCACCAGCCTTGTCTTCTCTTTGGGTGAGACAGGCAAAAATGCACTGTAGCCTGGCTCCTGTGGATCCGTGTTTGAGGCAAAACTTAACCATTGCACTAAAGGTATAGACTTGGGAGCATATCCCACGGCAAGGGCTGGTGTAACCGGTCAATCTTTGCACATACCCACATACAAATGTGTGTGGGTCCTCACTTTAAAAATGACCTTGTAGGGAGGAAATGAAATACCATATATGCTGGTATATAAAACTGTCATTAAACTTAACTAAATAAAATTAAAAAAAACTATGCAAATATTTCACTGCGTCCAATGTGCTTGTGTTATGACTAGAGGGCTGCCTACCAAAGCACAATATGGACAGTTATCGAGCTTGGGGAAGAGTTGCAGTGAGTGGTAGCCCTCCAGATATCCTTTTAAACCATTCATCTTATAGTCCAGCATAATATGGTAAATTCTTATTCAATGTTTTTCATTTCATCTTGTGGTAAAGCCAGTAAGGTCACTTAACTGCAACTCACCTGTTTTTTGTATTTTGTTTTAGCATGGCAAAATGGAATGCATCAATGAAATCCAAACAATAAATTCAAAATTTGAAGAAACCAAATTACAATTGTTTTGTAACCTTTGATGTTAATTGGGAATAAAAAATCAATAGAATTCATAGATTTTATGGTTTATATTTTATTTTATTTTATTTTGTTTAGTTGTTTTATTTTATTTTACTTGGGTAGAGAAGTTTTATTTATTAGTTTTATTTTTTTTTTTGCTTTTTTTATTTAATTATTTCTGGCGAAAATATATCTCAAACTGATTCACACATTAACTGCGGAAGGTATTGAAGGGTAATAATTATCCATTGCAAGATAAAAGCCCTTGTCCATTGCAAGATAATCCATTACAAGATAAAAGCCCCTGTTCATAGATCTGAGTTGCTATCAGTCACAATAAAACATAAATTTTATTCAAATGACCATAGAACTCCAATGACGGAAATTCCCGTCATTCGCATTTACTGGTTAAATTCAGCACAGGTGACATCTAATAGCGTTCAGGGGAGGTAACAAGCAAAAGAAATTTAGAGTTAGTGTTCTTGATTTCTCCCCCCTCAAAAAACGCGCACTCACATTATGCGGTTTGACATCATCCATGTGCAGAAAGCCCGGGTCGATGTCTGATGTAATAGAAAGAGAAATGTCTTTGTAATACAACTATCTAAGGTACGTTACAGCATCTAGAATCCATTTTCTTTATCAATATCATCGGTAATTCTACCAGAGACCATCATCAGTTTCAAAAGAAAGGTATTTGTTTCGTTTCTAAAGCGATGAATTAGGCTAATCTTTTTTTTTAAAACAAAGATACGAAAACAAAAAAAACAAAACATTCGAACAACGTTATTTCAAACGTGTTTTGCGTTTATCAAATCTTTTTGTGTTAATCTTTACTAAAGTAAAGATTAACACAATTTTAGTTAGTTTAGCTATTTTAGTTGTTAATCTTTGTGTTTAGACTTTTTCTCGCACTTATCAAATCGTTGTAGTAAACTTTTTTTTCTTCCTCTGGTCGAGACGAAAGCGACATTTCGTTTTGCCCCGTTTCATTTTACAACTTCGATACATTCAAAACCTGTTTACGTTTCCAGCAAACAAAACAGAAACGAATGTTTGTTGAAGCACAGAAATCGGATACTTATTTATTTTTATATCAGTTGAACCTCAGAAATGATAGAATAAAGTAGACAGCACCGTGTGTTTTTTGTTGTTTTGGGTCACGTGGCAATGGCACTTGTACCGTAAAACATACTGAAGGCAAACAGCAAGAAAGTAGTCTTTTGCCCCCCCCCCGATTGAATGTCTCTCTCTCTCTCTCTCTCTCTAGTGCCCTGGTGCCGTACCCCTGCACATCCGGGCACCCCGTTTGCACTTTAATTAGTAGGGTCAGGGTCAATACCGGAGGCGTCTCAAAAGTGAAGTGCCGAGGCTAGTAGATTTAATATGTGAATACATGTAGAAATGAATAATGATATAATATTAATATATATAGAAATGCTTATAAATAAATATGAATAATATAGAAATGCCGAAATGCAAATAAACAATATATAAATAAATAGGAATAATATAGAAAGGCAAATAAATAATATAGAAATAAATATGAATAATATAGAAATGCCGAAAT
>VCCN01004446.1:6884534-6896245 GCA_006491835.1 Architeuthis dux | reverse complement strand
GACTAGTAGTAATTTAGATGTTGTATATCAATATCACCAGTACTTTGACACTCATTGAGCGACCTTGGACTTTAAGGGAACCTTATTAAGTAAAAAAAGAAGTACGGTTGCAATATGTTGAAAGGATTTACCAGAACTGGAGTACTGTAGTGTAGGTGCAGCTTTATCGTGGGTACTTAACAGTAGGCTAAGTGTAAACTTTGGGTGTAAACTTACAGTGTCACCATATTGTAAGAGAAAAAGAAAAAATGCTGACTACAATTAGTCAAGAGGGTCTGCATGTTGCTAAGTCATCCACAAAACATTTTAGTAAGGTACGTGAAAGTGCTGAGACCATAATTTTATATTTATTCTTTATTTTTCCAAATTTTGCTCAGCAAAATTGCGATGTTTTCTTGAGGCCAGAGCATTCTCAATGCCAGGAAATAAGGTAAATAAAATTTCAATAAAACTACTATAACATTTTAGAACATATTATTTTAGTGTGAAAAAAGTATACTATTTGAATATACAAGCATACATCATAGCAATCATATGTACACAATATCTAGGGATTTAAACCTTTGCGGTGGTGTAATAAACATTATAATTCTTCTTAAAATCATTTACATCTGTTGATAGCACAACATATTTCCGTAATATATTCCAAAGTCCCACCACTATATTGCTAAAAAAGAATTTTTCCTATATTCAATCCTATTTGTGTCTACTGTATATGTGTGGCCTCTCAGTCCCTTGTACTCCTTTCTAGTAAAAATACATAATAAAAATCAGGTTTACTAATTCTAAACCATGCATAATCTTAAACATTTCTATTACGTCTCCCCGACCCCTCCTATTTTCAATGATGTTAACCCTAACTCTTTTAACCTATCCTCATAACTCATATTTTTTTAATTCCGGTACTAACTTAGTTGCTCATCTGTGGACTTTAAAAGATTTGTATCTCTCTCCAACTACGGTGACCAGGCCTGTGCACAGTACTCGAGGTATGGACGAACATAAGTCTTATATAGCATAAGCAAAGAGTCCTTGCCTTGTTTTAAAAAACAGCTCTGAAAAATTAATTTTTCATGAAGATCAGTTTAAATATATTTAGCTACTTTGCTTGAAAAAAATCTTATTTTTCAATAGTCAGGAGAAATAAATTTTTGATTTATTTATTTAGATTCAGGTTTATGTTGTGAAGGCATTTATTATTTATTTGCAGGACTAATGGTAATTCCATGGTGCATCTCTGTAATTTAAGAGAAAAATACAAAGTAATTCATTTTAATCTCATTGTAGGTAGGTATGAACAAGCATATTAATATGTTGATTATTATTTTTCATTTTGTAAGGAATGATCCTTTCCACCTTTTCTTTATTTTTTGGTATTCTTCTCTTTAATTACAGGTTTTACCGAATTCAAGGTTTGGTCATTTTGAGAGTAAAAACAGAAGAATCTATGGCATTGCTGTCAACTCTAGGAGGAGGTTTCTCTGCTCTGGGAGATTATGATCAAAAACATGTACGTACTTAATTACTTATATCTATTGATAAACCTAGGGTTCATCATTCGTATTTTCATGTGTATTAGAGACTAGAAATGACCTCTGGTGATCTTGGATGACCTCAGAAGTCAACCTCGCAGTCTATGTCACAAGTTGATGTGTTTTGAGTCTACGCACCAAATATTAGATCAATAGGCCTTGTAATTTTAGCGAACAAATAAACAAACAGCAGGATCAAATATTAGTATAGATTGAGAAAAGCAAACTCTGGTCTTGATATTTACTAAGTTTAACTTAGTATGGCACAAGGCCAAATAATGGGAATAGATTGAAGAAGATTGTGTTTCGTCAATTCTCCAAGTGAAGAGAGCTTGCCTGTCTTGAAAAATCAGTACAGTACCGGACCATTCATGCGGCTTCCAGAAAATCAGAATCATCAGAAAAACGGCTATTTTTTAAAACTGGCTTTGTAGTAATTCACCACTCGGCTGCTCTTTGCTTAAATTTTTGTGACATGGTTGAATTGTCTTCAGATGAAGATTAGTGGATTAATATTGATTAAACAGACCCGGCTTTTAAAGTGGATTAATTTGTACATGTTATAAACAGTATAGTTCTTTATTTTTCTTCATTAACTTTTCATTGTATATTTTATATTTTAAGAATCTTAAGTGGATTAATAAAGATCAAACAGACCCTGCTTTGGAAGTGGATTCATTTCTATCTGTTAAATACAATTTTGTTCTTTACTTTTTATTGTTTATTTTATATTTTGAGTATATATTAAGCCTCCGGTCCAGAAATCCGTGTCACCTCCGGTCCCAAGCTTGCTGGATAAATGGTCCAGTACTGTATTTGAAATATTGACTTCTACCTGGGGTCAAGCACCAACCTCTGTTACTGTATGTTTATATATTTACAAATATATATGCAATTATCTACAGATATTTACTAAGCTTAGCCCAGTACCAGATTTACTATGTAGCAAATGCTACAGGACCCACAATCCGATTCAGTGATCCTGCACTTGCTCTATTACTATAGTACTATACTGCACTCAACTTTTATGAATGACTGGGAGTTCAAGGTTCGTGATTTTAGCCAATTATCACCTTTTAATTGGGTTAATATTTTAATGCAGTAATTAATGGGAGTGTGGTATCTATGTGATACATATACAACACATAAATATGAAGGTATTTGAAACTGAAGTCATAGCTGCTGCATAAAGATGCATGAAACCTAATAATATTATTACTGAAATATCAGACACATTTGTTATATTATCTGGGTGTATAGCAAATGAAAAAATGTAATTTCTTGGTAAAAAATGTGTGTGTTTTAATGTTTATGAATATTTTCTCAATTTAGGCCCCACCCTAGTTTAATCTGGCCCTGTCTTAGCTTAGTTCGGTCTAAGGCCAAACGGCAGGGGTAAAATGGGCAAGAAAGTATGCTTCATGCCAGTCTTCTTTTTATCAAATTGAGAGGGACAGTCTGCCTTGAAAATCAGCATTCAACATACTGTCTTTTACATGGGCTTGAACACTGACCTCTGGCACTGTTGGGGAATGGCTGTATCCACTTTCAGTGAGTCTACATTCAGCACCTACTATTTCAGCTATTTCTAATTTCAGTGAGTATAAACTGGCGTGTAATAGAATAGATGTACATAAAAACTGACCGTGCATAAGAAATCCTGGTTACAAGGTTTTGATTTGATCACAGGTACAAGTTCAATGGTTATTCTGAACATGATAATTAAGGAAAATCTTTTAAAGTTATAAGTTTTGAAATATATCTGAAAGTATAATTTGAAAAAATGAAAATGTTGATACCGCTTATATATAAACTGTTACTAAGTATTACATCATAATGTTAATTATGTACAGGGTGGGCCAAATGTGTGGATCCATAAGAAAATATTTATTATTATATGGTGGAGCAGAAGCACCTGACACTTTTTAAATTGTTGTTCCTTTCGTTACAGGTTGAGTTAATTGATGGCTTTTTGACGATCTAACAGTACACTGCTTGGAGTTTAGTCAGCATTGATTGTTGGTTGATACAGCAGCATTTTATGCTGTAGAAACGTTCATGTGTATTAGAGACTAGAAATGACCTCTGGTGATCTTGAATGACCTCAGAAGTCAACTTCACAGTCTATGTCACAAGTTGATGTGTTTTGAGTCTACACACCAAATATTAGGTCAATATTAAGTTTAACTTAGTATGGCACAAGGCCAAATAGTGGGAATAGCTTGAGGAAGATTGTGTTTCGTCAATTCTCCAAGTGAAGAGAGCTTGCCTGTCTTGAAAAATCAGTACAGTACCGGACCATTCATGCGGCTTCCAGAAAATCGGAATCATCAGAAAAACGGCTATTTTCTAAACTGGCTTTGTAATAATTCACCACTTGGCTGCTCTTTGCTTAAATTTTTGTAACAAACTTTGTAAGAGCTACACAGCGAACGTTTATGGAACACTGTTACTGTGTCAATCACTGTTTTGATGAATGTTTCTACTGCATAACACGCTGCTGTACTGACCAACAATCCATGCTGACTAAACTCCAAGCAGTGTGCTGTTAGATCATCAAAAAGCCATTAGTTAACTCAACCTGTAACAAAAGGAACATTTTAAAAAGTGTCAGGTGTTTCTGCTCCACCATATAATAATAAATATTTTCCTATGATCCAGACTTTTGGCCCACCCTGTAGATTTTAATTTATGTACATGACACATTTACACTTGTAAATTAGGTTTGCTGAAAAAAAAATTGAAGTCACTGAATCTCTGTGTTTAAGCAATGTCTATTGATGCATGCAATGTAGTCTCGCTGAAAGAGGACTCACTGGGGAATATGTAATTATCTCAGGCAGGAGACAGGCCAAAAGCAAATTCTAGACATGTCAGAATCTGGTTTTCTGGTTGAAAAAATAAAGTTTAAAAAATTTAAAAAAAAAGTCTATGCATTTGCAGTGAGGCTGGGTGGGGGAGATGTTGGCAACCAGTCTCAACACCACAGGCGGGTGAGGGTTAATGGTGGATACAACCCAGAAAGTCAGTGAAGGGGTAATGGAGAGAGAGAGAGAAAAAGAGGGGGGGGGTCTGTCTATACTTGATTCTTCCACATCACAGCAAGCTACTAATCTGAAAGTGACTGCCTTAATCACTGTTCTACAGTTGGCTCCATTCTTACCCTCAACACATTGTCGCTGTTGAATTAAATTCAAGGTGTGCCAAACTTTCTTCCAAATAAAACCGGTTTCGATATTTTCCTATAAGTCACGTTTGCTTCCTTTTTTTGAAAAAGATAAACAAAAAAAAAACCACAGATCACAATGCCAACAAATCTTCTCAAAAATCATTGACATGCCCAGAAAATCCTCACTGAAGCTTCGACTATCACAGTGTGCTCGCATCACTCAGATATTCAAAAAGATTATGGCAATGGCAGTGAATCCATTATTGATAATTTTTAACTACTATTTACCTTCATCTTAATATTTAGTTGTTCTTAACTCAGGCTGTCGATCTACGGCTGTGAGCAAACAGCGTGGATCAGAAGTATAGAATAAGATCTCGGTTTACTCACTGCCATAGATTGACGGCCTGAGTTAAGTTGTGATAAAGAACAATTAAAAATTAAGATGAAGGTAAATAGTAGTCAAAAATGAATAATAATGATTTACAATACTTCATCTAGTCAAAAATGAATAATAAAATAATTGCTTTACAGTGAACCCATGTTGATTTGGCATTGTTATGTATCAAAGATGTCAGCATTCAAGTGAAATAGTGTTTGTTTGATGAGGTGATGCAATGTCAATGTTGGAATGTATGGGTTAATCAGCCTACTTTTTTGTTTTATTTAATAGCTGTATTTCATTTCTAGAACGTAGAACATTGTTTTGATAGTTTGATTCAAAGCAGGATGTGGTTTTTCCACAGCCAAGAATCCTGTGAGTCACTGAAGAAGTAGAGTGTGCAGAAAATATTTTTACTTTTGAGGCGATCATTGATTTTTTTTTTTTTTTTTTTTTTTTTTTGTCTCAAGTTTATGAGAACAAAGTGTATAATAAAGAAATGATTTATTTACGGTGTATTGATTTTTCTTTATGATTTATTCATTATTATTTCATTCTATATTGTGTGCGACATTAACATTTTACTACGCAGCATATTGTTTTCTTGTGCGTGTTCAAGCGGCTTAGAGGGAACACTGGTGGGATATGTGATACTGAAAATACTTCATCTCAGAATCTCTACACAACTTGAAAGTATTATTGCTAATACAATACAGCACAAAAAAGTCGGAAGGGATAGATAAATATTCATATTCTGGGAGTCTACTCCCAGAATTTGCGCTTACAAGGGAGATAACTCCTGTTTTTAAAATAAACGATTATCTCCCCCTTGAAGGAAAAACAGATTGTAATGGTTTTGAATAAATTTAATTGTTAAATTGTTTCTATTTGTGCGCCGTTTTAACATCGAGTTGGCGAGTGTGTGAAACGTTAAAAGTTTGTATGGAAATAAAGTTGTGTTTATCTGTTTTATTTGTGCGCCGTTTTTAGCATCGAGTGGGTAAGTGTTTTTCTGTTTAAACTGTTTTTGTTGATGGAAGGGAGATAATCCTTAGTTGATTTTAAGGTTTACAAGAGTTATCTCCATTTTATAGACGCATTCTACGAATCAACCAGATGGTAGGAGAAAGGCATGAGAAGAGAACCCTGCCTAATCCTGATAACTTTGGTAACTGAACTGATTATGGTCTCATCTGAATTTGTTTTTTTTTAATTTCTAAAATTCTATTTTTCAGTCTCTTGAAGCTGGTAAAATAGCTGTGAGACAACTTAAGATTGCAACCACAATATGTGATCCGTTGGTAGCTGCCCGGTGTTACCTGTACATCTCACTTAGCCTAATGCAAAGGGGTTTCCTGCGAGAAGCAAGATTTGTCATCAGGTAATTAGAACCATCATTGCTTTAGGTTCCCTGTCTAAATTCTGATTTTAGGGTTTGTATTTATATTTCATACTAGTTTACACTTAATGATATTTAAGTAATTTTGCAATTGTATTTTGCTTATAGAGCATTAAAAACAGAACTTGCTTGTTTATGCTCACTACTACCTGATTATTAATCTAAACAAAAGGTAAAATTAAGTAAAGATACAAAAAGAATTTTGGAAGTGTCCAATACATAGAGATGGTGAATATTTTTTGTATAAATATTGAAAAGTGTTTAACACAAACATATATATATATATATTCAAATGGTTCTTCGGACGATTGAACTCCTTTTTGTTATTTGTGTTATAAACATGACGTTTCGGCTGATCCATTCTTCAGTCTTCTTCTGGTGTAAAATCCGAGTGTGAGGGGTTAAACAGAAGTTATGTTTAAAGGGGGTTAACCCTTATAGCACATGGCCCGGGTGTTTGTGTCTTTGTTTTGTTGGATTTAGGATTGTTGAGAAGTGGAAGCCACATCGGGTTGAAATCCTCACTTGTCTGGCTAATGCATTTAGTCAACATTTTAATTTGAGCTGCCTCTTTGATTTTTCTCTGCTTCCAACATCGTTCTCTGTCAATAATCTGGACTCCGTCCCAGAGAGGAAGATGCTTGCCGTTCTCTCTCCAGATGTGGTCAGCCATAGCAGATTTATCTATCACGCCCCTGATAAAATTGCCTTCTTGTGTTCATCAAGTCTGACTTTGAGGGGGCGCCTGTTTCTCCGGTATAGACAACACCACATTTACATTTGTTCACCAGTTTGGGGTCACGAGTAGGGGCAACCTTACTTAGCAGACCTCGGAGTGTGTGAACATTTGAAAATGACTTTGATGTTGAATTGTGTACATACTTTTTGAAGGCATTCACCCATCCCTCTTTGGTAGGGTAAGAGGATCATAGGAGGCGGTGGAGGTTTGGTTGAAGGAACGTTTGTAGCGGCAGCAGTAGTAACGGCTGTTCCTTTCCATTTTTAAACCATTTTTATTAATTTTTGACTGCTATTTACCCTCATGTTTTTTTAAAAATCACAATGTGTAAAATGGTTTACAATGAATGAATAATAATAGCTTTTTTACTAAATCCAAGTTGAATTGTTATTTAAAAACAACTAAAAGTTGAGATGAATGTAAATAGTAGTTAAAAATTAATAAAAATCGTTTCCAATACTTTGTCTAAATAAAAATTAAATAATAAAATAACCTATTGCTTTTTTTACAAAAACCAAAACAATAACTCTGCTGATACCGGCCTTAGTGAAATTGTGATTAACCAAACTAAAAATTAGGATGAATGTAAATAGTAGTCAAAAATAAATAAAAATGGTTTACAATGCTTATTTTAATAAAAAAAAAAATAAAATAATCGTTTTTTTTACTAAAACTCAAACAGTCATTGCTGTGCAGGATTAGTACAAAAATAAAAAATTGTTAGCTTCTTTAGTGATGATCGGTCAAATCAGTCCTTATGATGGGATGCATTTTTGACAGTTAAGTTGTCCTACTTTGCCAAAAAAAAAATTCTTGGTATACAAGATACTCTGCCAATACTTTTCCCATGTAAGTAATAAATTGTTAGATAAAGCATAATTCATTTGTAAGGTTTTATTTAAATTATTTTAGACTGTTCACCTCATATTTATTAAAATATTTCTCATTGAATTCTTTTTTCTTTTCAGGAAGCAGTATTCATTTGCCAAGAATCACTTCATCAAAGATTATCGTTTGGTTATGATGTGCAAAGGGCTGTGGGCACGTTTGCAGTTTATGTATTACTTACGACGATTGAGGAAGCAAGGCATTCCTTGTAGTGTACAACACGGGATATTAGCCGAGTACTATTCAAGTTATAATACATGTGGTATTTGGCCCCCGACAAATGGGCAGGATGAATCTAGAATCCAAGTTCGTCTTGGAGCCTCATGATTTCAGTAACTCTCTAGGAAAGAAAACAAAAAAAGACTGAATTATTACTGACAAGAGAAATGTGTTCGTGTTTATTTGGGAGACGTTTCCAAGATGATGTTGGTAACTCTCTATGAAAGAAAACAAAAAAACAGTTATCACAGACAAAAGAAATGTGTTGTTGGCTTTGGAGGAGATCTTAAGATGCTGTTATGTTTTTTTTTCTTCTGCTTCTTAAATGGTGTCTATTTGAATTCTTTCATGGCATAAAAGTAAATTGAAACAAAAAACCTACTTGTAGCTAATCAATTCTGAATCATCTCCATTCATTGTTCTGAGGATGCTATAAATAAGCATCAAAATATTAACAAAAATTGTTTTTTTCTGTTGCGACTTTTGTTTTCGGACAATCCAATCTCTTCTTTGCATCTTTGATGTTAACACAATGTTTCGGTTGATCCATTCTACAGCCTTCTTCAGGTGTAATATGTACTAACTATTGGTCTCTTTCTCCTTTTATCCTTTGTGGTGTTATTTACTTTGGAGAAGTTTCTAAGTTGCTGTTATGTTTTTAGAAACTGTCAACATAGGTTTCTTCAGTTTTTAAGTCAGTTTGGCTGGCCGGTTATGTATATGTTGCAGTTAAAGGTCATACCAATGGAGCTAGAGGGCTGAAAATTTAAGCATTTACTCCTTATGTCTAGAAAATATTTTTTTTTATTTTTTGAAAATTCATCCCCAAAATAAGTTTTTAGTGGGGGGTTCAATTTACAATGTAAGTTTATGCTAAATTAGTCCCTTAATTTGTGTCCGGAAGCATTCATGCTTGTTTTTTGAAAATTCAAACTTAGTGATCATCACCCAACAAAAGGTGACAAACTTATTCGTTGATCTACCCTTTTTCCAATTTTTTAATTGATCATCCCAATAAGGCATGCTGCCAAAAGATGTTGGTCACGTGCTGGTTTCTATTGAGTGACTAAATAGACCTATTTCCTTCTTTTTTTTTCTTTTTCTGCTTCTTACACAAAATGGTGTCAACTGCTGTACTGGAGAAAGAGACCCAAAAAAGTGGTTCTCTTTCCTTACGGATATTACACATTACACCCGAAGAAGGCCATAGAATGAATCAGCCGAAACGTTGTAAATCAAAGATGCAAAGAAGATATTAGATTGTCCAAACAAAAGTTTGAATGTTAATGACACTTCTCCAAGTTATAGACTATTTTTTTTCTGATTTGATAATTAAATATTGATTGCCGATAAGTATGTTTCTTGAAGTTGCTTTCCTTCATTTCAAGTCGATAAAGCTTTTAAAAGCATTTGTTTCTCTGAAGACTTCTAAGAGAAGCAAAAACCAACTCCAGCCTAGATTACCAATTCTGAAAGTATTGCAATTGTCAGCTCTAAATAGTGGCGGGGGGGGAAAGTTTTTTCTTCTTGCTCCCTGCCAAAAAGTTGCCTATGGATGTGTTATGAAGAAAAATAACCATTAAACTTGGTAGTCTTCGCAGATAAGGTAGGCTACCAGCAAACTTTGATAATGGCAGGTTTCTGATACTGACTAAACTTTACAAAGAAACTATGTGCTCAAAATCAACTGTTCTCAAGATATTTAAAATGTTTGCAGTGTCATTGGCTACAATCTAAAGATCGAGTTAAAAAATCCCAAGTATCTTGAAAACAGTTGATTTTGGGCATATAGTCTTTTTGAAAACTTGAATCAGTATTAAATTCTGATTCTAATGATATATAACTTGACCTGTTTTGATGATGTTGAATTTTCACCAACCAGGGCAGGTATTAGAAATCCGCCATTATGAAAATGGGGCAGGAGGCTACCAAATTTAATTTTTTATTTTTCTTCATGACACGTGCTAAGGCAACTTTTTAACAGGGAGCAAGCATGTTTTCTCAGAAAAAGCAATTGACCTTTCCCCCCATAAATAGCCTTGTTCCAGATCTGGTTTGGGCAATTTGAACAATTTGAATTGAAACATACAGTGTTATGCGGGTGAGAGTCCTGAAGATACTGACTCAGAAACGATAATTACTGGTATTACCCAATTGAAGGGTGGCTGCAATTGACTGCATTCTTGAAACTAAGGCAGTCAATAGAACTGCCAATATTGGACTGAGTTCTGGTAACCAACACCAGTCTGATGCTGATTGTTGCCTGAAGTTCTAAGATGAAGTAATGTCATTATTCCATGAATTATTTCAATTAGCATCCTCATCTTTGATGCTTTGGCCACTAAGGCTAAGAAGTAGTTATTAACTAAGCTTAGCTTGGTCCTGGCACAAGGCCACATTAATGGAGCACCAGGTGAGGATCAAACTCACTATGCTTGCGAATTTGTTTGTGAGACAGACTTGCTAACCATTGAGCCATGGTAGGTGTCCTAAGACTAAGAAATATTAAACTTATCATTTGTGTTGGTGAATTGTTTTAACTGTTGTAGTCAAAGATAGTGTGGCGACGAAGTGGAAATGGACTCGCCCGAGGAAAAGCCGAGGGAAACTGGTTACCAACATATATAGACAAAGTAGAGATTCGGTGACCGTATGTTGTGTGCTAGCAACCAGGATGTGGCAAATTTCTGGTGATAAAAGGACAGACGGCGAGGGCTTGGCAGTTTGTTCTTGACTCACCACTTGAAGCCACATTTGAACCGTGTTTGGGACTTATACTGTGAATGACGTTGTAGCTGCTCAGTTTGTGATAGCTTACCGGTGATAAGCGAGAAAGTGCCCCTTGAAGGAATCGTTCCAGTGTTGCAGCATTGACATGCCGTTGGACACATTGCATTAAAACTGTGTCAGTGTTTTCCCCCTCCCCCTTTCTACTACAGTTAGTAAAGAAGATTTGCTAGACAAAATATGAGGTTCTGTTCAAAGGTTACTAGATGTGACATACACCTGCAGAAGACCAGAGAACGTATTGGCTGAAACGGTGATCAAAACAACAGAGATGAGGATACCAGTCTGAATAATTCATGGCGTTATAAATTCTAATAAATCTGACTTGAGTGAATATGATGCATCTTTATTCTCTAGATTAGCTGAGTTCAAGCTCAGGAAGGGGGTAGGAGCTTTTTAGAAGAACGAAGAATGTGACATTTTTTTTTTCCTCATCAGTGTGAATGTCACATCAGACATTTCATTTAAAAAAAGTATATACACCAAAACTGACTAAACAAGGAATTGTTTTAATGATAGCACAAGCAGCACCCACTCCAATTTCCTTGTTTAATTTTATGAAATCTCTATAAAATATTTGCTTTCCTGTGTTGTTA
>VCCN01004446.1:6823239-6837844 GCA_006491835.1 Architeuthis dux | reverse complement strand
TAAATTCAAAACATGGACGGCATAAACTATTTTTTCAGTGGCAAAATTATCATCACGATAATGATAAATTTGCTGCTTTCATTCGTTCTGTAATTGACTTATTCATTGATCACCCCTTTTTCCAACTTTTTAATTGATCACCCCCAACACAGCATATATGGGTGGCAGTGATTCATAATTTCCCTTAGAATGCTAGTTATTATTATATAGTTTTGGCCAATGCATTCTTTGCATTTCAATAGGTCATTTGGTCAAGTTTTTCTCTTTTTAAGATGGTTCTAAATCTGACTGTCAATTCAGTAGTCACTTTAAATAAAAATTTGACTACATCTACTAAGTGAAACAATATGTATGTTAATTTAACTAGCATGTGTGAAATTTTAACAGTGTCATTTTTTAGCTATGGAAGGCCCTAGCAGCTGGTTTTTTTTGTTTTGCTCTACTTAGCACAGGTACCAGTGTTGAATTCTATATTGGGCAACTCACACAGTCCTTTGACAAGCTCGTATATGCAGCTTCCTTTATCCAACACATCCTCCTGTAAGGTTCCCTGTCTATTATTTTGACCTTATTACTCGAGAGATTAATGTGCTCAGTTTTCTCTCCATATATGTTCTGCCATGTATGATTTCATGGTTCACATTGAAGTATGGCTTTTTGATATTCTTTAAGTCTAAATTTTAAGGTTGACTGGTTTATGCCCTTTATCTCTATCACAACTGCAGGGGATGTTATACAAACAGTTTTTGGTAATATTTACTCATTGCGAGGAGGTTGTGTAGTTCAGTTTTGCTGTGGAAAACTACCTCGGTGTTAGATTGACCTCAGTTATAATTGCTGACACTAGGTAATGCTCTGATTCCTACAAAAGCGAGGTAAACATCCTTGAGATGGATTGAATTGATAAGACAGTATTTGTGAAGCCTTTGCCAGACAATGATGGCAAGAGAACAAAACTAGCCAGGATTATATTTATTTTTGTCCACAAGGTCCAGCATACTTATTGATAAAAATAGCACTCTTTCACTGATCAAAGAAGTATTTCAGATTGATTTCTTTTCTTTGGTGAGCCTGACACATTTAACCATGTGGGAAAGACTCTTCTTGTTTCTGGCCAATGGTACTACAACTCATTTTCAATGATAAAGTAACATAAGTAATCTACTCAAAAAGACATTTCGGAAGAATAAAAATTCCAGAATTTGGAAATTATTTTTATTGCTATACTAAACAAAGAACAAAATCATTGTCACATGCAGATATTATAGCCATGCATATTTAAAAAAATCTCAGGAAATAAAAAATGACTTGTTCAAATAATTATGAGCAATACCTTTTTATCAATGATAATTTATACATGAAAAAGTATTGCTCATAATTATTTGAACAAACACAAAATCTGTTTTTATTTCCTGAGATTGCAGGGGCCATTATGGATTTTGTGTAGGGGGGATCAAAATTAACTTACTAGTTAACTCTTCCATATAACAATGTGAGTTCACTTTTTAAATCTCCTTAAAAAATTCTGAACAAGATTTAACAATTTAATTCTATTAAAAAAACATTTTCTAGAGATTTAGCATTCAGAACCACAAAACATGACTAAAAGCATCCCTTGTTGATTGCAAAAAAATTGGTTCTTCTTGCGTAATGTTTCCTGCTTTTAACTCTCAAAACCAGGCGATTAGAAGCAAAATGGTTGTCTGTTCAAATACTTATGACAGGTACTGTATATTGATGTATTGACAGCTACTTCTTGTACTATTTTTACACCTCTTCCCCATATACAAACAACAGAATTAAAATTCTAAAACTACTTTTTTATAACGTTTGATTCCTTTGGGCTATTAAGAAAAAAGAAAAAGTTTTCTTGTCCTCAGTCCATGTTCTTTCAGATTCCATGGAAAATTTTGACCTGATAATCCTAATAATAGCGCAATTGGAAATAAAGAGTAAGCCTTTGCCGAATATATCGTTTTGTGCCCTCCCACCGGAAATATATCCTTCTGCACCGCCCCTGGAAAAGTGTCAGCAGACGCCCATATTGCTGGCAGTAGGGTTTCCATCTCCTGGCAGTCGAATAAAATTATATAGAAGAAACAATTTTAGTGGTCTGGTCAATTTCATGTCTTTCAGCATTATTCATCTTTCGTACACCATACACCATATTTATCTCAACCTGTTTATATCGATCTTGGTCTTTTGGTAATCCGATGGTTAATTCCATTGGAGGAAACTAAGTAAAGCTCGGATACAATATTTTGGTTAAATTTGATCTTTTGTGAATTTAAAAAAATATTAATGGTATTGTTACTGGATGAATGCTTGCATCCTAAACAAAACCTGATTGAAATCACAACCATAAATCAGGTCAAACTGAGACACACACATACATGTCCATGGCCGTCTTAAGAATATTTGATGCCAATGTATTCGATTTGACTCGCGGGCCATAGTACCGACCCCTGATTTATTACATGGATTCAATTTCTCTATGTCTGCTATTTAATAAAATGAACATTAATTTTTATTTTTCTAATTGAATTTTGGGGACCCTATAATCGTGCCCCCCCCCCCACCGCCCGGCAACTGTGATAAGACGGCCCTGTACATGTCTATTGATACTTTAAAAATTGATTGATTGATTTGTTTAGATGCATATCAACACTTAATGCGTCATTTAATGCAGAAATCAGTTTAAAATTTAAAAAAATAGTCTTGCGACTTTGGTGAAAGGTTACTTTTCCTTAACTAGAGTCTTGCAACTTTGGTTGGGTAGGTCTTACCCCTCTTCAGGGAATGCAGTCAGTGTATTCTTGGCCCCAGCCGACCAGGCCGCTGGATAAAGGAGGTGGGTTGGGTGTGGGGCTAGCAACTCGACTGAAACTGCAGTAGAGTGGTTGCGGCCCTGTGCTCCACAAGGAATCTACAAGAATAAACAGACATTTTCTTGGGCTTGTCACTTACAGCTCAGAGAAACACGTGGGCTTCAGTCAGTATCAAGAGCTTTCTATTCAACTTCCACCCCTGAGCCTTAAGTGAGGCAAGTAAAGTCAAAAACTGAGGCCATTGACTGTTGTGCTCTCTTCTTTTCTTCCTCCACAAACGCTAATAAGGAATGTAAACAAACACACACCCCTGTATTGTGCGTTATCTTCATTTTTGGGTTACTAAGTTCCTTCAAGTATTGACACATTTTTTTGTTTAGATATGATTTGGCCTGCAACCGCAACATACCTTGGAAAGAAATTTGTTCTGAACCTCAGTACGTGTTCAGTGATTTAGTAATCCAGGTTTGGCAGTCCTTTTAGTTTTGTTTTATATCTGTCTATCATCCTATTTTCAAATCTATTTACCTACCTACCCTGTTTTCTTTATTTTCTTTGTTAACCGATACCTGAGTATCTGTGCTCTCTGTCATACCCACCAATATATCAATCAACCGACTGTTCATATCTATCCCTCTCAGTCCTGGTCACATGAATCTATCTAGTATTCATTTGTTTTATCTATATCTATCTAGCTTAGTCTAGTTATATCTATCTAATCTAATTTAGCTAGAGTAATCCAAATTTAGTAGTTTTCACCTTAATACCTATCTTAGTCTGTGAAAATTTACCTCTATATATTTGTTCATACCTACATCTATCTGCCTACCTTAGTCTGTTTGTATCATAGTTTGTTCACATCTATCTATCTGTCTGGTAATGTCTGTCTTTATTTCTATCAATCTATCTTAGTCTGTTTCTGTCTGTCAGCCTATTTGTATCTATCTTCATTCATTTGAATCTATCGCTGTTGGTCTATCCATGTCTAATTAATTGTGTGTAGTCATTTCTTTAACCATTGGAAACACGTCTCACTTTTCTGTGTATCTTTATTGCATTCTCATCTACATCTATCACTATTCAATAATTCTCCTTTCTTTATTTTTAATTTGGACAATCCTGCAATAATGCAGGCTCCTGGATATTTTTAAATTGGCAATTTTTGAATGGCTAAAAGTGGCTAGATTAAAAGAAAAATGCCTATTGGGTAGATATATTTGTTCACTATTTTCACTTATAACCTCTCTCTCTTTCTCATAGTCCTTCTCTCTCACTATCCTCTATTTCTACTAATCAGCATATCTACCTCTTCTTTCTTATCTTCTCAATTGTCTCCCAGTGGTGTAGCTATGGATTTGCCGGTTCGGGGGGCTTGGCTCCTTGAGGGGACCACTGCAACATTTACTGAGATTAGTAAGTAGAAATACAGTAGGTGAACTATTATTTATAAAGCTTTTTTTGGGGGGCCCCCCTCCATTGCGTGCCCGGAGTGCGTTTTCAAATAGCCCCCCCCCACTCTTCTGTTATCTCCACTTCTTCCTCCCCCCCTTCTCTGCACGTGAAAACTTTGATCTCTAACAAGTTCTCTATCATTTTTATACTCTTTCTTTTGTTTTTGTTTATTCACAAACAAACAAGGAAGTTTATTTCCTGACATGGCCGGTGATAGCAGTTTCAAAAACAAAAACAATCCCATTAGCTCCGAGAAAAAGGAAGAACCTTCCTTTTATTTCGATACAGATCAACCGAAATCGAAAAAGTCTCAGATCTTTTTCAATCGTCTCCGGCGTTCGCTGAGTTTCCGGCGAAGATCGACCCACAAAAGGACTGGTCGGAAAGTTTCATCCAAATCTTTAGACTTGGACAAGTTTTTCCCCAAAGCAGACGTAAATAATCAACAAGTTTTAAAGAGGAAGCCATCCTTGTTTCACCAAGAAAATGGTCACGTTCGTTCCCAGGTGAGAAAGACAAAACAAATACTTATTCTGTTTAGGATTGACTTTTTGCATATTAGTACTAACAGTAACAACAGTACCAAAACACAAGTAAATACTTTTTTTATTTTCTTCATTTTCTTTCATTCATCATTTCTTCATTTCCACTTCTCTATTTCTCAAATAAATGTCTTTCCACTTTTTTACTTCCTTTCATTGACTCATATTTTTTATTTGAAAAACATTTTTCTTTTCTTTTTTTTTTTTGCTTTTATCGAAGTTCAAAATTTTCATCCATTTCTTTTATTATTTAAAAATCTTTTTTTTCACCTTTTTCTTCGTTTCTTTTTTAACAATTTCCCAAAAATATTTCCATTGATTTCAAGAAGTTACCATTCTTTCACTCTTACCCTTTTTTTTTCATTCATTTTTTTTTGTTTTTCACCCCCCCCCCATTTTGTTGCTGCAATTTAAAAAAAAAATATTTCTATTTGTCTGCTGTATTTCTCCCTTAATTATTCTAAAGTAGATGTTTATGTAGCTCATGATATCTTGGGTAGGATTTATTAAACAAATATGTCAAAACCAGACCTGCCAAGTCTCCCGCTGAATGGGGGAGACTCCCGCATTTAGAAGCCAAGTGCTGTCTCCACCCCGCCCCCGTCTCGCACGTAAAGAATTTGTACGGACCACCCGCATTGATCAAAATATGCCTGTATACATTGTTTTCCCTCCTATTTGCAGACCTACCAAGTCTCCCGCATTTTGTTGATTATCTTGGTTTAAAATTATGTTAACATAGGTTTTCAATACACTGAACTAGCTGTTTTAGAGCTTGTCGAATTGAACATCCCCCCCCCCCGAATTTCTAAACCTTGGCAGGTATGCAAAACTTTCATCCAATTATTACTTATATACTGACTTGGAAATTTGTAGAGATAGGAGAAAAAAATGAAATCATAATCATGATTGTATTTTAGTGCCAATAGCATTTGATAGGCATAACTTTGGTTTTTCGTCTAGCTGCCCACTGACTTTACTGCTAATCTACCACTCTCCCGATTAGCCTTCATCATTTTCTGCTCTAACAAACTGAATATTTCTGGTGATGAGGAAGAAAAGAAGACTGAAAGTCAGACCATGTGCTATTTAAATGTTTTAAAAAAAATAAACAAGCGATATGTTAAATGTCTTAGCTTCTTCTTAAAAAACAAACGCAACCTTACGTCGCTGTTTGATTTTAGAATTGATTTAAAAAAAAGAACAAACAAATATTCTTTTATTATGTTCAATGTAAACTTGTCAGTAACGACTATCACTGCTAGTGAAGCGTAGCGCAGTGGCGTACCTATGGTTGGTGTCACTTTCCCCCCACGAACCTTGCTCTCTTCCTAGGACGGTCACCCCCCCAACCCTGAACTTGCTCTCTTACACCCACCCTGAACTTGCGCCCCCCTAGAATTGTGGTGATCTTTTTGTACTACAGGTATATGTACCTCAGAAGATATGCAAAATTTACTTATAAAACACTTACGTCTTTAGAAATGACAATCGGCAACAGGATCACTAATAAGCCTAAAGGGAACTGAATGGTTGCTTGTTGCTAGGAGATGAATTCTATGTAAACGAAAGATCATCGCTCAGCTGGTCCTTGGAGATTAACATATATAAATAATCGTTTTATAATTAAATATTTATGTATGTAAGCTTTCTCTCAATGATTTTACTATAGGAATGCATTGCAAATCAGGAAGAAGGGATTGTCAGCGTTTAGGAAGTAATGCCAGCGTTAATGACAGAATACGGCCATTATATGTAATAATGTAAATGTATTGTTGATGATTGCTAGTGGTTCACTTGTTATTTTTAAATGCTTAGTATATCTCCAATTTTTTGAAGCTGAAAGTAGAATTAAATTATATTAAATTCATGCCACTTTATTTTAGTAGAAAACATCATAATCTTTTAATTTATAGATAAAACATTTTTCTTCCTGTTTCACATGTTTTTCACTAAGGCTGGGTGTCTGGAGTTACCACAACCCATTTCACCCTATCTATTAATATTTATTGGTATTATCCTGAATACTTAATTGCGGCCCTGTCGACTGAGGCCTAGAATATGCCAACTGCATCCCCTGCAGAGGGGTAAGACCCCCCCCCCCAAACAGGAGCCACCTGTTTTTGCACCAAAGTCCCAAGAAGGAAAGTAAGGAAAAGTAACCTTTCACCAAAATTGCAAGACTCTAGTTAAAAGAAAAAAACCTTTCACCAAAGTCGCAAGACTATTTAAAAACATAAAAAAAAATAACCCTTTACCAAAGCCGCAAGACTCTAGTTAAAAACAATAACCTTTCACCAAAGTTGCAAGACTAGTTAAAAAAAATAACCTTTCACCAAAGTCGCAAGACTCTAATTAAAAAAAAATAACCTTTCACCAAAGTCGCAAGACTATTTTGGGGAATTTTAAACTGATTTCGGCATTAAATGACCCATCAAGGGTTGAAATGCTGCTAAACAAATCAATCAATCAATCAATCATGAATACTTCTTTTCTTCAATCATCCCACGTAACTGGATATATGAAAATTTAAAAATAAGGATGAATTTTTCAACCCTCCTGTGTGTATGTGTGTATGCAACTTAATATAGGAATTTAAAAAAAAATTTAAATGCCCCAAGTAATTTCCACAGGTCCTGCTAGTTCTAAATATTAAAACTTGACTTAGCATAATCTTCTAATAAGATGAATGGAAATAGGGTTTTGTTTAAGCTGACTGGATTGAGGGTTGAAACAACTCTTAAAATAGAACAGAACTGAATCCTTTTGAATAGTCTGAATTTGGTGCAACTCTATATTTAGGCTTAAAATACAGCCATAGGCAATTATGTTTTCTACACACTTATTTGTTTGATGTGAAGGTGTGTCTAGCTTTTAGGAAGTTCCAACGCATCTGCTGCCTACACAGATTACTGTGCCATTCCGTATAGTGACACCCTAACAAAAAGAACGAAAAAATTAATTAAAAAAAAAGTAAATGTTACTATTCTTTCTCTTGCTAAAAGGTGTGGGTTTTAGTTCATTATTTGGTAAAATAGAAAGACCCACTTCAGCCATTTTAAAAATGTATTCTTCTTATTAAATGAAGTATGTAACCCAATATTTTATTAATTTTGATGACTTTTAACTTCATCTTAATTTTGTATTTGTTTTCATCACAACTCAACGCGAACCGTCACTCTACGGTAGCCAGCCAACATCGTGGATTGGAAATAAAGAGTAAGCACCTGTTTAGATTCAAACTTATAACGCTCTTTATTTCTGATTCATACTGTTGGCTTGCTGCCGCAGAGTGACGGCTCGAGTTGAGTTATGATGAAAACAACTACAAAGATTAAGATGAAGATAAAAAGGTCAAAATTAATGAAATATTGGGCCACTTCAGGCATTTCTGCCTGTGCAGTAGTTATTGAAAAATGGTTTTCCCAAGTGCTCACTCAGTCTTTTCTCTGTTAACCATTGTGGCATGTCAGCAATGAGACTTTTATTCAAAACATCTAGCATGGGACAGAGAAAGTGAATTTGTGCAAATTCCTAAAGGCATTAGTATGAAGTGATCATAAACAGCTTCAGTTAGAATTTGAACTTGGTTCACTAAACCTGTTCTTCATGTCAGTAACTGTTTTTCCACTCTGCACCTCCATACACAACCATACATGTGTATGGATGCATGATTGCAACCATGTCAATTATATGACCTCAGAATACAACGAAAACGAGCATTCCAAGAGAAATTATGAATCACCACCACCCATAAATGCTGTGTTGGGGGTGATCAATTAAAAAGTTGGAAAAAGGCCTGAACAATGAATAAGTTACTTCTCTTGCCTTTTTTTTCTCAAAAAAACAAACTAGCGACCAATTTATCATAAACTTACTATGGAAATGCAAAGAATGCATTGGCCAAAACAATATGATAAAAACTAGCATTCCAAGGGAAATTATGAATCACCAACACCCATATATGCTGTTTTGGGGGTGATCAATAAAAAAGTTGGGAAATGGGGTGACAAATGAATAAGTTACTTCTCTCACCTTTTGTCGGGCTGTGATCACTAAAAAAGGTCTGAATTTTCAAAAAAACAAGCATTATTTAGCATAAACTTATTTTCAAAATGGAACCCCCCACTAAAAACCTATTTAGGTGGCTAATTTTCAACAACAAAAAACACATTTTCCCTACTCATTGAGGGGAGTGTGTGTGTGTGCGCAAAATTTCAAGTTTTTACTATGAACAGTTAGTGTTGGGTAAAGTCCAGATACATATAAATGTCAGAACACCTGAATAACCTAAACCCAGCAATAAACCAGTGTTATGGGTAGCAGTGATTAATAATGGATCTTTTATAGTAACTATGTTTAGCTTAATCTGGTACAAGGTCACAAGTGTAGGCCACCCATTAAGGATCAAACTCACTACACAGTAGTAATGGTCTGCCAGACTAGCTTGTAAGCCATTACCCCATGATGAGGTGCCCAGTGGATCTTTTATAACTAAGGATAGATATAACATGTACTACAGCACAGCACAGCACAGCACAATAAAATAAAATAAACTTAGTGTTGTCTTTCTAAGAATTATAGGACTATTGATCTCATTCTTTTTGTTTGTACTGCACTATTTTGGCTGATCCATTCTGTGGCCTTCCACAGGGGTGCAATTCATATGGAAAGAGGCAGAGTCTCTGTTTTTCAGGTGAGGTTCCCCAATACTGTAAAACAACAAACAAATGTTGGCTAAATAGAAGAATATACTGATCTGACCCACAGCATCGCATGTAACACAGATGATTCCATATTTGATACGTGTGACTTGCTCTCCAATCCCTTTTTTGCTAAGCAGAGAAATCCACACTGGCCTCATTTATACATGGCGGCCATTTTGGATTTCTGAATTTTTTCATTTATTGCTTTTAATGGGTAATAAAATCAAATTTGATAATTGAAATCAACATCATTACTCATGTTATGGTAGTTGTACAATCTATTTACATAAAACCTTTCAGTACTAAATGTATCATTATGAAATTATGGGCAATTATAAGTACAACGATGGTTTACGAGTGCTTGGTAGGAATATTATGAGAAAGCTAATTGATATTTCAAAATTTGATCTGAATAAACTATCTGCAGAATGTTATTGTCTTTAGAATGATACCAAAAACACCTTTCTAGGACGAACGAGTGCTGAGTTATCTTTGTTGCAATCTATGTACTTCAATAGATACCGTAAGTATTTTTGCTTGTATAGTCAGGTTCAGTGTTAAATAATAGGGTTTCATTCAAAATTTTTGTAGATTAGCAAAACTATACATTTTTTAATCTTCAGAGCATGGAGAATCTTATAATCAATGTTGGCACTTGCGTAGACACCTGAATGGCTGCCATTTTGGGTTTTCAAAATGGACACTGTAAAACACATAATTTGCGCTACCTCGGCTTCAACCTAGAAACAATTAAATAGGCTAATCCTATGTTTTCTGGGTCAAGGAACCCAATAAAAGATCTCAAAATAATGCTAAGGATTATAGAAAGCAACAAACAAACAAATTTTAAAACCATTATCTTTATATTTCAAATGGTTCTTCGGACGATTGAACTTCTTGTTATTTGTGTTGTAAAAACGATGTTTTGGACGATTCATTCTTTGGCCTTCTTCAGGTGTAAAATCCGAATGTGATGGGTTAAACAGAAGTTATGTTTAAAGAGGGTAACCCATATAGCACATGGCCTGGGTGTTTCTGTGTCTTTGTCTTGTCAAGCATTTCATAATCAGGATTCAGTCTGTAATTTCTTTGTTCGTTATTTTAACAAAACAAAACCTTCATTTTAATAACATTCCTGACCTAACAAACACATTTTATATACACACTGCATGATTTTGAATATACGCATTTAAACTTCAAATGGTTCTTCAGACGATTGAACTCCTTCTTGTTATTTGTGTTATAAACACAACGTTTCAGCTGATCCATTCTTCGGCCTTCTTCAGGTGTACAATCCGAGTGTGATGGGTTAAACAGAAGTTATCTTTAAAGAGGGTAACCCATATAGCACATGGCCTGAGTGTGTGTGGACATTTGAAAATAACTTTAATGTCGAATTGTGTACACACTTTTTGAAGGCATTCACCCATCCCTCTTTGGTAGGATAAGATAATCATAGGAGGGGGAGGTTTGGGTGAGAGAACTTTCCTGGTCATAGAATGGGGCGGGTATCCATTTCTTTCTTGACCAGGAAAGGAACAGCTGGCCATGCAGGTGTCTGTGCAAATGCCAATATTGATTTTTGGATTCTCCATGCTCTGAAGATTCCGGAAATGGATAGTTTTGCTAATCTACAAAAAGTTTAAACAAAACCCTATTTTTTTAACATAGTGAACCTGACTATACTAGCAAAAATGCTTACAGTATCTATTGAAGTAAATAGATCGCAACAAAGATAACTCGGCACTGGCTTGTCCTAGATAGATTTGGTGTCATTTGAAAGACAATAAAATTCTGCAGATAATTAATTCAGGTCAAATTTTGAAATACAATTAGTTTTCTCATAGCAGGAATGGGAATATTCCTACCAAGTGCTCGTAAACGATTTTTGTACATATAATGGCCCATAATTTCATAATGATGCATTTAGTACTGAAAAATGTTATGGAAATAGATTGTACAACTACCATAACATAATAAATGATGTTTATTTCAATTATCAAATTTTATTTTATTTCCCTTTTAAAAGCAATAAATGAAAAAATTCAAAAATCCCAAATGGCTGCCATTTTGTGGTAATAACTCGAAAACCTGCCACATGATTTCTTTTTGATTTTTTGGATGAAGATCACATAGAACACCTCTATATATTTCCAAAGTTTCAGTTTGTCAATCTAAATTCTGAGCAAAAAATTACCTAATTGTACTGTACTATTCTGTATGTGGCTTCATTCAATGGATTGACTGAAACGTGGTAATAACAAAAAGGATGATAATGACGCAAAATTACAGATGGTATCTTCGGTACCTTCCTGTTCGTTATCACACTCATCAAAAGATGTTCTTTGACGGACAGTCTTAGTAATTAGTTGAGACTTGGACAATTGCGAAGGACATTTTGTTTGTAAAACAGACAAGCAAGCAGACTGTTTTTCTTGTTTAGTTTTTCCAATGGATAAATTTTCCTTTTTTTTTATATCTCCGATACTAATACTGCTGTCTAATGTTTCTGTTTTTCTTTCTGTCTTTTCTATTATTTTTACACTTGTATGGTTGGTGTGCAGACTGTCTGGCTTGGTCACTTAACAATGAATGCAAATAACAACCGTAATTCCTGTTAGAGATTGACAAAAATAAAAAACAAGACAAGTCGTTCTCTGACTAAAGACTTCATTGTTTATCAATTTAATATATATATATATGTGTGTGTGTGTGTAGCAATGTATTCTGTTGTTGTTTTCACATATATGTATATGTGTGGGTTGAGGATCATGGGTAAGAGTGTGTGTATATAAATTGTAATATTGATGTCTATGAATTTGAGTATGGGCATGGTTGTGTTAGACTCTGTAGATTCACTTGTCTGCCGTCAATTTTGATATAACACAATATAAACACATACACTTCTTGGGGTCTTCAATTCACTTTTATTTACACTCTAATGTTCATGTCTACATGCTCGGACACTGATCGCTAACAGATTTTGGACATAGTAAAATATCAGAAAAAGGACTCCCGAAATGGGAGAGTTCCACTACTGATCATTAACAAAGAAAGCTAACGGAGTTATCTTTCTTTGTATATGATATATTAATATCTGTTATATATTAACATATTGACAGTTTGCACCATTAATGAATCCATAAGGTGCATAACATTTTTATACAATTACATATTTATATATCTACATGTAATTATGTTATGGTATTAATGCAATGATTTCGAAACTGTGTGCAGTGGCTCCGTGTTTAGCTCTCAGGGGCACTGTAGAATCTTAATTCAATCTGCTGATGCATGATCACAATGATAGGAAGCAACATCTAAGATTTGAAAAACTGTACGATGAACAGCAGGCTCACCCATCTCACTAGTAATTATGATTATTAAAAGTGGAAATAAATATACAACTTTTTATGAATTTAAATTACATGGTTCATTATTTTTTTTTATCTAACAATCCTAACCACATGAATATAAATGCAATCATTCAGTATTTTTTTTATCTTGGGGCACCGTTAAAACATCCTCATACTAATGGCGCCGTCATTCAAAAAAGTTTGGAAACCACTGGTATAATGTATATATTTTAAGTATTCAGTGAATGAATAATTATTAATAATAATTATATCATAGAATATCATAATTATAAAGACATAAATATTTTATCCATTCACTGAATACTTCATACTGTCGGCATAGGGAACAACACATATATTCTTGCCAATGATCGTGGAATAGAGGGATGAAGAATATTTGCATTCAGGACTCCTGCCTTACCATGAGGATGTTGTTAACTCAGTAGTAAGAGCAGAGCCTGCATATAAGACTGTTTTCAAGATGGATATGGGTTCGATCCCCGCACGACGCTCATTTCTTTCTTTATTTCCACAATTTAAGTCGCTCGTTTCGCAACCGAGTAAAATCAGTGCCGAGCAAATATATGTTCGTAATAAAAAATGTCTTTATACTTATCATATTTATGTATGTGTATAAAAGAAACTATGCGTATAGGAAGATCATGCAGAAATGTGTTTTAAGAAGAATTTCCAACACTGGATTCATTGCAATTCCAACAACCCTCAGCAGAAGCAGTGGTTCATCCAAATAAGGTGTTACTGTGTATATAGTGGTATTGGAATGGAGTCCTCTATGGGCTCTTTCTAGATATGAGGTTCCCAACCTTTTTTGCACCACAGACTGGTTTAATATTGACAATAATCTTTCATGCCGGCCAATGAGGAGGGGGGGGTATAGGTTATAAATCTTCTATAAATCACTTATAAGTGGCTAATACATTCAATATCATTTCTAATGAATATGAAATTAAGATTCATGGAAATAAATTTGTTTTTAACTTTACAAAGAGTGTAGCTGACTCATATCGGTTCATATTGCTAAATGTTATCGTGTTCTCATGTTAGGTTATGGGGTTTGATGATACCCCATATACGCAAACGACTTGTGTGGTTGCACTGGTGTGCAGAGTTGGAACTGGTCAGATATCGTTCATATTGGACTCCCTTCCAATATCACTATATCATTCTCTGCTCATGTGCCATGGCTTGCTGAAAGGAACTGACATGAAAGTCGACTGGTTTATTGAGGAAAACGAAGTCCGATTTAAAATATTATGTTCATTTTATTTGTCTTTACTCGTAGTGACGCTCTGGGAATCTGCACTGTAAGAAATGTGATACTACAAAATCTACTGTCAACACTCTTTGTAGGTTAAAGTTCTCATCCAAAATATTGTTGAATTTTTAGTTGTCAAACAATGTCAAACAACCAGACAAAGTATAGCAGCTACTGTGTTTCTCTTCTAAACTCTGTAAGTTGCACGTATCCCATATTTTTACACTTCCCGTCAAAAAGCTGTGTAGCTCTAGAATAACTGAGTTTGACTGACCATGCCCCCTGTGGATGGGGGTGGCAGGGCCGCGGACACAAGTCCTAGCATTGGACTGCTAGCCCTGGTCTCTCTCCTTCCTCCTGGGTTTTCACCACTATTTATCGGTATGCCCATTTTTAACACATTATCTTTTCGTGACATTAAAACATTACATTATATTTTTGTTTG
>VCCN01004446.1:6792231-6812417 GCA_006491835.1 Architeuthis dux | reverse complement strand
TGATTTTTTCCCTAATATATTCTTCATTGACATACTCTGCCCGACTATTTCATAACCACTCCCCTTTCCCACAATGTGACTTGGAAGAAAATTCTGTCAAATTCTTTAAAATTAAATGAAAAAATGAAAAACTAAAGGCAATGCTCTTAGATCAGAATACTGCACAAGCATTACCTCTCCCAAACGGAGTAAGCATAACATTTGTCCGTTTTGAAGTCAATTTTAGGCTGAAAAAAGTAAACAATACTTAATTTGCATTAAAAAATTTGCGCACAGTAAAAGACAGGGATTTAAAAAAATTACTACAAATCACATAATTATTGGATTTTAATGAAATATTTATTCAAAAAAGAACGATTTTCATTTTTCCCAATCCCCCCGCTTATTCCAATCCCCCCATTAATTAGATTTTCATTTTTTCTACGCCACTGCTTACCCCTCCCCCCTCAATTATTCGATACTCAAGAGTAGATACATATAAATGTCAGAACACATGACTAACCTAAACCCAGCAATAAACCAGTGTTGTGGGTAGTGGTGATTAATAAGATAATACTATACTTTAAATGGTGCTGAAGTTCAGCTAACCCGGGCTGGCCCGGATTGCCATTGATATAAACAGTGATTACTGATTTTTATTTTAATTGGGAGTTAATAAACCAACTAACCCCTTTTATGGGTCTTATTTCAGCCAACCAATCTTCATCTTAATGTTACAGTCCATGAAGCAAAGGCGAGTAGTACGTATAGGATCCCGGACCATGACCGTAAGTGCTTTTTTTTTCCCTATCATTTTAAACTTGACTTTAAGGACTGATTGTCCTTTTGGATTTTTCCATACAGAGATAAGTGTACCGTGATGCACCTGTGTGGAGCACCGTCAAAATACTGTTGTGGAAACTCTGGTACCTGACGAGACTGCAGTCGTTGGTTCTTGTTTGAGTCTGCCAGATTTTTAGGTCACAGCTGAAAATGGGAAGATGGGTCATATCAAAAGATAACGAGGCAATGCGGAAAATAGGTGATATAGGAATTCGATTTATTTGCAGTTTTTATAAACTGCCCAATAAAATGTGAAGACACAAAGCGAATTATTGTTTTCTACCCTTAACCTTCATCCTTACTTTCTTCGACCTCCTGTCGTGTCCCATCCCTTTTGTCAACTGTTGCTCATTGTAGTAGCAAGTAGCCGTACGGTCCAAGACCTTCCACCATGTTGGTCAACAGCTCACTCTCCCCAAAATTCAAGAGTTTCCCTTTGCTTCTGCTCAGCAAATCCACACGTTGCCCAAAGCTATGCCAATCCCATGGTGACCTACTTTCCGGGAGACCTTTCTCCAACCACAATTTTCTGATCCACTTGTTTCTTTTGTACTACCATGTAGAAAAGCTTTATCTCTATTAACTACCCACCTACCAAACAGCTCTGTTACATAAGGAATTTTTCTTATGGCTGCACAATATTAGGATTTTTTAAAATATCCTAAAATAGTTCTTTATTTTCTTTAAGGAATGTGTTGTTGGCTTATTCCTTGTGGTGATCACTGGCTATTTTTTACTTTTTAAGTGGAGATCACCTGCCACACACCGAGACCATTATGTTATGCTTAATGCCCTTCCTCTGTAGCTCGGTGGACCAAGATGGCCCCAAGCAGTAGGTTTTTTTTGTCAGAGTAGCATTCTCTTAGACAGACTGCCTTACAGGACTACATCTTCCCTACTAATTTACCCATAGCTGGAGGCTGGGAAGTGGATTCCTGTCTTTCCCAAGGGCATTAGTGCAAAGTGATCACAAACTATCTCAGCCAAAAAGCAATGTGTTACTAACAAGAGAAAATAACAGAAAACAAGTTATAATCCAAATGTAATAAATTAAATTTGACACAACATTTATTGATAAAACATTTCATTCTTCTTAGGCCGTTGATTGTCATCTTATTGATAGGACTGTCAAAATATGACTCGGACATCTTTAGTTTTGGTTGTCAAGTTTTCACTTTATTTGTAATTGTTTTGTTGTTGTGAGAATGAAAGGTTGAATGAGGAATGAAAGTTTCTTCTTCAATTGTCCGACCACCTTCGACTGCACAAACAGGCAGCACGACCCAAGTGAAATCTGATGCTCACTTTTCTGCTGATGCTGACACCAACCTGGCACTGCCTACTTCAGCCGCCTACTCTGGCTGACACTGATTGGCTGAAGGATCAAATGACTGATTGGCTGAATCTCTGCTGTGGCTAGCGGTTACTCTTTTATATGTATTCATGGACAAAAACATGTATACTTAAATCATGTAACTTGATCATGTGCTTTGCTTTCATTGGACCATATTTTAACATTGATGTGTTACAATGAATAAGAACACTAACTGGAATGGATTTCAAAGACATTTCTTGATAAGTGGATACAAACTCTACCTTTGGCAATGCTTCTGCCATTTATTTAGTAATAGTTAATCCCCATGAAAATAATTAACAAATTTTTTGAATTTCTATGAGATGATTTTTCTTTTAGAAAAGAACGTACTTCATTTCAGTGGAAGAGTCGATTGTTTCAAATCGTGGCTAGGAGATATTTTTATTTTATCGGCAAAATTGTTACTTTAAAGTGGAAGAGTCCATTTGTTGCGTAATCATGTTATTGTTGTTAATAACATGCAGACATAGTATTAGTAGATGTAGGAAAAACAGGAACTGCACAGGGCAGCATACAATCAAAGATTGGAACAAACGTCTCTTGTGTATAGAATAATGTATGTCTATTTTCATAAACGGGCATGTGAATACATCTAGCAGTTTCCAGAATACAGCCTGTTTATATTTTGCCCAGTTCAGGGAAAAGGGAGAGTGTAGACATGACAGTCAAAGTACGCTGAGAGAGAGACTAAAAACTTAGGCAAATTTTGGTCATGGGTAATTAGCTTTGTGTGTCGACCACTACAGCAAAATCCCTCTCTTGACTAACAATGAAAAAGGGTCCCTTATTTAAGCTTGTTTGTTTATTGGCTCCTCCTTTCGCTAATAAGTATTATCTATAATCAAATCTTTGATCCGTGGTAAGCTGGCCCTTTCTTCCACTTCTCGCGAGATGGCCCATCCATCACTAAACTATGCTGGCTTTGTCAGCCGTCATCGTCAACTTATCTTGGATCCCCGCTGTGAATTTTGGTACCGTCTTTTCTTTTCTCAGACTTCTTGTCTCTATTACTCTAGATAACATTTCCGAATCCATCATCAGATTGCTTTGTTATCAAAGTGTGACACAGCATGGGGTAAATTCTGAGCATGAGTTCGACCTTTGACACAACATAGCCTAGGTGGAAATATATGCTTTTTCTGACCGTGAGAACATTTTGGTGTTCTGGCGTTAACTTAATTAGGTTGCACAGCTACTATAACATCACGCATTGTTACTGACAGAGAAACAGAAAAAAGAAAATTGGTCCATCTACCAGGGGTTGTTGCAGTTAACCAAACTGTTCTTGTGTTATCCTTTGAATAGAGCATTGATTTTTATTTCTTCATGTGAGAGTACAAAGTAAAAATATTACATTAAAAATAACACTCTTAGCTTTCAATTTTATCATGCAATGGCTACAGGCCAAGAAATTGATGCATTTATTTTCTCAGTATTTCTGGTAAAATATTAATCTATAATCGGCAGGGAAATATTTGGCAAATGTAGAAATATCAAATTGGCAGGCTTCAATGGAAAAGATTGGCTGAATATTTTTTCAGTGTTTGAAAATAAATCCAATTTCCTTATTTCTGTGATAAGAAAATTGAGTGAAATTTCATCATAGATTTAATTTAATTCTGTGTCAAATGTTTTGTCTTTGAATGAGAATCTGCAATCTTTATTTCAAAATGTGCACTTTGAGGAAAATAATGTTTATCATGAAAATATTAAATATTTGCTCATCGCTTTAATCTGTTATACGCTGGCGTTTCTCCCCCCAAAATGGCTCAAGAAGTAAACATAATCTTCATTGTCCAGCTTCACATTGGCCTGAATTTGAGGAGGTGTTAGAAAAAACTGTCTGATAAAAGAAAGGAATTCTGGGAAATGCGTTTTTTATTAATATTCCTGCTGAAATAGGGGGGGGGGGTCTACACCATCAAATACGGTTCTTGTTGAACTCTTCACAAGAAAACCACTGAAGATATTTCAAAAGTAAAAATATTTTTAAAAAATGGAAAGTTTTCATGTTTTAATTTAATTTTACCAATTTTTCATGTTGTCACAAAATGGCAGCTAATATTTCAATAATGGTTATATTTTTTACTCTTTGGGACCATTATTAAGTAAAGCTTAGGCATTGTCTATTTTTGGGGTTGATTGCGGGTAATCGAAACGGTAGATAAGAGAGAACTACTGAATTTAATTTAGAGAAGAAAGAGCTTGATACTACCATGAGGGATAATAGAAAAAATGTTTTTGTTTTACTCTATATCTGAATACAATTATTTCTTCTGTGTCTGGTATTGAGAATATTAGTCTGAACAATTTGTGGAATATAAATAATGACACCTATCACAGTTTCCGACACTATCAAGACCTTTGCCTAAGAATTAAAGAAGCTGTGGAACATAACGATTACAGTCATGCCCACAATAATTGAAGCACTGGGAACTGTCTCTATGATGTGAGATTAAGTGAATTGGAGACTGGAGAAAGAGTTAAGATCATCCAAACTACAGAAGGGTTAATAAGAGTATTGAGGAGGATATTGGAAATTTAACCTTCAGCACTCTGCATTCTTTTTCAAGGGTGCAAAGATTTTGTGCACTTAGTAACTTTGAAAGCCTTGTGTGTATGTTCATGTACAGTATCACCCATAAATAAGTACACCCCTACCACTTTTTATTAGAAAGTTAATTGTTTTCTAAACCAAACATTACACAATCAAAACGGATATTATCAGGTATTATTTATGACCAAACTCTACAGCATTGAAACTCTGTTGTACTCATCTTTGGACGGTAACATTTTTGGCAACAGAGTTTCAATGCTGTAGCGTTTGGTCATAAATAATATCTGATAATATCCTTTTTGTTTGTGTAATCATCATCATCATCATCATCATCATCAGCCATTATATGTCCACTGTTGGACAAAGGCCTTTCCCATCTCCTTCCATGACAACCTATCTTGTGCTAACTTTTCTATCTCATCCCTCCATCTTGTGTCTGGTCTTTTCCTACTGCGTTTACTGTCCCATGGGCACCAATCTGTTAGTCCCCCCCCATCTATTATCATCTCTTCTTGCTAGGTGACCAGCCCATCGCCATTTTTGATGCTTAATTATTTGTATAAATTCTTTCACTCTGGTCTTCTCTCTGATCCATGTTGATCTTTTTCTCTCTCTTAGAGTTATCCCTAGCATTGCTCTTTCCATGGTTCTCTGTGCTATTCTAAGTTGGTTTTCATCTTGTTTTGTTAATTTCCATGTTTCGCATCCGTATCTCATGGCTGGTATTATGCAACCGTTGTATACTTTACACTTTAAGCACATTGGCAAGATTGGAAAGCATTTGGTATAAATGTTGTATAGTGGGGTGAATGTCCTGGACTTGGATAGAAATGAAACTCGAAGACTTGCTTATAAAAATATCTGGACATATTTTTATTACACAGCATACATCTTTGTCGGTCGGAGAGTAAAGAGTGGAAGAGAGATAAGGAGAACTGCCAGTCTGTCCCCAACAGGGACAGCAATCTTGTGATATTTCTGTCCGCCCTCGTTCTCTGTTCAGGTCTGCTTTATAGTTTCTCTAATGCCTACGCGGTGTCAATCACTGGTCTCCATATCCTGTTTGTTCGGCACCTACACAATATACCTATTTCCTGAGGTAACCAGGGTCACTTACATTTCCGCACAGGTGTCTGACCCCAGGGTAATCTTTAGATATCATAACATAAACAGAGATATTTTGAAATAATGTACTTATTTATAGGCGATACTGTATGACTGAAATTGTCATGACCCCTCATATAACGGTGCTAATGCATAAACAACTAACCCAAAGAGTCATCAAAGGTGATTCCTTCCACAACCATAAAATGTAAGAGGTCTGTCCAGAAAGTATCCAGCCATTTTGAATATCTCGGGAACAAGTTGTGCAGCCTTGATTGTCAACCGAATGAATGAATGGACTCCGTTCTATCTCTACAGACAATGAAACAAATCCCCCTGGGGCGCATGCCTGGAGATCTTGGGATGCCCAGTTATCAGAATCCCCCTCTTGGCCCTGCTGATGGAGGAAAAAGTAGGACAACTCTGATTTTTAAAAACCAGGAAGTGGAGCCCCCTTAAAGCGGAAAGCAGAGAGCGTTACATCTGGCATCAGCTTGGCTGCTTTCTGCGTTAAGGGGGCTCTACTCCCTGGTTTTTTAAAATCAGAGTTGTCCTACTCCTAGACAGGTTGCCTTCTCAAGACTATAGAGCCCAATCTGCCCTGCTATTTTACCCATAGCTGGGTGGAGAAGATATGGATTCATGCCTTTCCCAAGGTTATTAGTGTGAAGTGAACATAACCAGCCCTGATCAGAGTTTGAACTCAGGTCGCCGATTCCAATGTCTGTGCCCTTACTGATTACGCCAATCGCACCTCCACTTGGCAACCAATCAAAGAGGATCTTACTGCACATGCATAAACAAACGCTCTTTTGTAGGGTTACTCGGTCAGTAGTGAGATGCCATGGAGTGAGCTTGTGTACTGTGACCGTTGCATTCACAATTACCGAGCAAGTCATTCTTTATGTTTTTGAAAAATCTCACATCACCCAAGTCTGTTAGCCCCCTACAGTCCAGATTTGGCACCCTGCGACTTCTGACTTTCCCAAAGAGATTTCAGACTATGGACAAGATTAAGGCGAATACAACGAGGCAGCTGATGGCGATCCCAAAAGAGAAATCTGCAGAATCTTTTGAAAAGTGAAAGGATGCTGAGATAAGTGTATGAGGTTCTAAGGGGAGTACTTCGAAGGGGACTAAGGTGTAATTTATCTTTTCAGTATTACTGGTGAAATATTAAATTATAATCTGTAGTAGAAAGGGGGGGGAAATACTGACACCGTTTCGATGTAATGAGTCCAACGGCATGTCAATGTTGCAGCACTGGAATACTTCCTTCAAGGGGCACTTCCTCGCTCTTCACTGGTAAGCTATCACAAACTCTGAGCAACTACAACGTCATTCACAGTATAAATCCCAAACACGATTCAAGCGTGGCTTCAAGTGTCAAGTCAAGAGCGGACTGCCGAGCCCTCGCTGCCCGGGTCTGTTATAGCCAGCAACTCGCCACATCTGGTTTGCTGGCACTCAACATACGGTTCACCCACATTCCACTTCGTCCATATATGTCCGCGACCCATTTCACTCGGCTTTTGCTTTGCCGTACCTCAAGCAGGTCATTTCCTTGGGCGAGTCCATTTCCACTTCATTGCCACATAATCATCTGGAAAAATATTTGGCAAATGTAGAAATATGAAATTGGCAGGCTTCCATGGAAAAGATTTGCAAAATGTTTTTCCTGTTGTTTGGAAATCGAATTTCCTTATCTCTTATGATAAGAATATTGACTGAAAAATGCACACATAGATGAAAATAATGTTTACTAACAGGGATACCTGGCATTGCCCGGTGGGAAAAATAACTGAAAATATAACCAAGCAGGAAAGATATGTTCTTTGATATATTTCTTCTTACACAAAACAACCAATGAAAAAAAACAGACAATTATTTACACTATTTACACATGTAAAAGTAGCTGTAATGGAAGAAATATTCTGATTCACAAAACAGACCAAATGATGTCATCCCTTAGTTCAACAGGGCATCTGGATACATTACATAAGTGTTTCTCCCATTTAGTGCCAGGATGAAAAGGTTGTCCTGGGATCCAACCCTAGAACAACCAATATAAAGCTGCTCATGGGGGAAAGCATGGATATGTCGGGTAAAGGCCATTTGATAATTTTAGTCTGAAAACATTTCTGAGGATTGCACAACAAAATTTTAATCCCAAATTAACCTGTGCTGGCCTACAATGATCTTGGGGGTGTAGCACCACCTATCCTATCATTTGTTCTGCCTAGGTCAATACCACTTGCTAAATTACCTCCAAGAATGTAATTGTTTGGCTGCAAAATGGCCCAAAATTTACCACTTACCCAATTGAATTTGACCATATCAGCTCGACCATTAATATTATGCTATAAATTGCTTTAGTTTGCTAGAAATGACCCGAAAAGATCTCAGATGACCTAGAGTAACCTCCAGGATAAACCTCTCATTGTCTATAACTTTCACTGTCTAAAGATGAATTCCTATGCCAGATTTCTGCATCCTAAGTGCAAAATTGTGTCCAACAATGACCTCTGATGGCAAAATCATTGCCATAAACTTTGGATATGAACAAATTAACCACTAGGCCAAATTTTAGTTTCATAGGTGCAGAATTGTGGCCAACAACTTGGAAAATTGGCTAAAAATATCTACAAATGACCTCAGGTGACGTTGAATGACTACTGAGGTCGAATTTGCATTGCCTCTGACCTTTGCCATGAAAAGACTTACACCTATGCCAAATTTCAGTTCCATAGTATTACCAAAAACTGGGAAAATTGAGTAGAAATGACCAAAAATCCATGGTCAACCTCACCTAGCCTGTTACCTTCGACTTGAGAGGATGTACCCATATGCAGAAATTCAGCATGCTTGGTGTAAAATTGTGGCCCACAAGTTTGAAAATCGGCTAGAAATTACCTCCCAAGTGACCTCTGAGGTCAAATCACAATGCATATGAGCCTCGCCATGGAAAGATATACCCCTATGTCTAATTCAGTTTCATAGGTACAAAATTGTGGCCCCAAAAGAAGTGACCTTGAATGACCTCAGAGGTCAACGTTACATAGACTAAGATCTTCACGGTGAGAAGATGTAACTGTATAGTAAATTTCACCACCCTTGGTGCAAAATGGTGGCCAACAACTCTGAAAATTGGCTAGAAATGATCTCTGGTGACATCGAATGACGTGGAATATTGACCTCTTCTCAGTCTACATGCAGAATATTAGGTTGATAGGGCTTGTAGTTTTTGCTGAGAAGAGGCACAAACAAACAGTGCTCAAATATTAGATCATGAAAATATTAAATATTTGCTCACTGCTTTAATTTGTTATACATTGTCCATGAGATCAGAAACGAAATTTCAGGTTTTAGGCAGAGGGACTAATTTTAACATGGTGAACAAAATGAGGTATGATAGGATGGTCAGAATGATAGATTTCATGGTGAAAATAGGTTTGAATTTGAGGCAAACTTCTATTTTTTTAAACTCATGAGAATCCATGGTAAACAGCTTCTTCCACCAATTGTCATCTTTTCGATTGCCATGAATTTTCAAACAAACTTTGTTCAACTTTTTACCCAGTTCGTATTGACTAAAATAAGATTTTATATAATTTACATTGTTTTGAAACATGAAATTTACACTGTATTTAAAAAAAATGGAGATACATGCTCTTGCAAAAATTACAACTAGCTACCTGCTAAAATAAGCTGGTGGCTTTTTTCAGCCTGGTCAAGCCGGAAGTGCTTACAACTATGTCCATGCTAGGCATATGAAAGCAGTCACCTACACAGCAGTCTCATTGACCATCTACTACCTCGGTAGACATGTGCCGCTAGCCATCAACTAAACTTCATACACGTCTTTTGGCTACTACTTCAAACATACAGTGAACATTTGAACAGGAAAACATATCTACAACAACAGACACAATGGATAGTGGAGAAGAAAGTTGATGACCAATCACCTTAGTTGAATTGAAAGATCAACAGTCATGGGAAACGCTACATAAGGCTGCTAAAATTAGGAATCATTCAACAATCTTGCAACTGGCTCAAGATAATCCTGAGGATTCTATTCCATTAATATTCTATCACTGATCATGTCAACAGGCTTTTACAATGAAATCCTCTTTGGATGCAATTATAAAGAAAGCAAGAGACAAAGCAGCAGTTTACCTCAAAGATCAAGCCTCGGTAACAAGTCATTAATTTCATCGTCAACCATTTTACCTAGAATTTGCATATTTTGTAAGAAAGATAAAAGGTTTTTAAAGAAATTGAAGACAAGGGAAAAGTGAGTAAGAAGCTGTGAATTAAGATACATCTTGAATACAGACGGGTCTACATAACTTGAAGTGAATCCTGGAAAGAAATACTACAGATGATATATGCTTTACCAAAGATGAAGATGTCAAACTGCAATGCAATTATAAAGAAAGCAATAGACGAAACAGCAGATGATGCCAGTTTATCTCAAAGATCAAGCCTCCGTAACAAGTCATTAATTTCATTGTCAACCATTTTACCTAAAATTTGCATATTTCGTAAGAAAGATAAAAGGTTTTTAAAGAAATCTAAGACAAGGGAGAAGCTAGTACGAACCTGTGAATTAAGATACATCTTGAATACAGACGGGTCTACATAACTTGAAGTGAACCCTGGAAAGAAATACTACAGACGATATATGCTTTAGAAAAGATGAAGATGTCAAACTGTTACTCTAGAGGAAAGACAGGGATGTTGAAAATCTAATTTTGGAAAATCAAAGCATTAAGAAGGAATTGAATGCAATCATGAATAACAGTGACGAAGAAAAGCAAATCATCATGGCTGCTGAACTAAGAAGAAAGGAAATCTTAGAAATGGAAGACATATTACCTTGGCCAACAAGTGAACATGATCTAGGTCCTGAGAAAATCAGAATCAATTGAAGCATTGATGTATTTCTTAATGTTCTCCTAACAGAACTCTAGAAAAGTAGTATTAGTCCAAGAGCCAATCGTCTAAAGAATTCTTATGCACAAGATATTATCTATGCTGTTTCAAATAGTAAACGTAAAACCCTGAATTGCATACTTTTGCCATCATGTGTTAAATCTCTAATGAATTCAACTGAAGTCATCAACATCCTTTGCAAATATGGACATGGTGTTAACTACAGCCTATAAGAAGAACTAGGGACCGAGTTTGCAATAAACCTAATCAATGATATTGAAACGGATCCAGAAAACGTTTTTATACCTGAACATATTTCTGCTGGAAATGCCCTGGTTATTGGATAATTGGGCAACAATGAAGAAACTTTGAGTGGTACAGGCACGTCACATAGGTGTAACCGTATTGCTATTCAGCCAAGGCAAATTGAAAACCGAATCCCAATCAAAGGAGAGCCAAAGTCAAAGAGATGCAGAAGATCGCTACCACCAGATATTTTGGTTCACTAGAGTTCTATGTAAACTCTAAGTGATCGGGTCCAGGAAAATTGACATTTCGGTCTGTAATAGATAGCTCCAACATGTTCAAGCATTAGTCTATGAAGTATTTAGTGTGGTTATTCGTACATTCATTAGATCATCAGAAGCAAGTTATTCCAAGTTGGACAGGGTTCTTTATTTCTGTAAGGAACAATGTTGTCAACATTCAAAGCAATGTTGGCTACTTTGAAGGTATTCATGCATCAACCGCTAATATGTCAACAGTGTTTGAGATTCTAAAGAGAACATGCCACATCAAAGAGAGGCTAAACCTTCCATCTATTGTTTGCATTTTCGACTAAGCGATTTATTTAAAAGCCTGTGGAATAGTTTGGAAGAAAAAGGACATGTTTCAGGATGTGCTATTAATGTTTAGAAACTTCCATTTAATCATGATGTACCTGGGAGATGATCTAAGTAAGTGTTTATCAGCTTTATGGCTGTAAAATGTCAACGTGCTGCGCTATAAGATTCATTGTAGTAAGAGATGGCAAATCCAATCCGAGCAACTACCTCCTTGTCAGAATGATCTTCGGCAACACATTCTCTGCTGAGAATATGGAGGCTTGTTCTGGAAAGCAACCCGTTTTATCCTGGGGTTCAAGATCACGGATGGTACTTCGAGAATGGAGAAAAATTATATGGATGACTTGCCAACTATCCCTAAATGAAGTTTTGTCTTTGCTGTCCTGCACTTGCAAGAGAAAATGCAGCCGAGCAGGATGCAACTGCATAGTGAATTCTTTGTCCTGCCCAAATTTGTGTACCTGTAAAGAGTGTGACAATTACAGTCTCTAAGAAATAGATTGATTTGAATCTGAAAGTGACTGAGATTTTAATGACATTTAACCGTTCATGTACTAACAGTAATTTTAAGTACCACATGTTTTGTCGAATGATTTTGTCTTTATTGTAGGTCCAATTTTTATTTTTCAATACAAATTTGTGTTTACCTTAATGTTTCTTTATCATTCAATGTCAGTTGTCTTCAAGGGCCTTCCCAGTGCCAGATCTCATGGACTAACACTGGTCTAGTCTATTACCATATTTGACTGCATTTAAGTTGAATGGTTTACAAGGGTATTTGGAGGACTACTGTTCACTGCAACTCATCTAAGCCCCATAACTCTCTATATCGAGTCATCTAGTCATAATACCAGCGCATTGAACATAGTTTAATATTTGCATAGTTTAAAAGCAAAATTAAATGTCTGTCTTATATACTGGCTTATACTGTAAGTCATTTTCTATGGGTTGCTACTTACGGACAGACGAACACGTAGCAAATTATAATATACAATGTACAATAATTATAAAGACTTTTACTAGTTGAGAACCTATATTTGCCCAGCGCCGGTTCTCAACTGATAAATGTCTTTATAATTATCATGTTCTGTCGGATATAAAATTATCCATCATTTGATTTCATACTGTCGACATAGAGAACAACATTATATACGTGCCTAAATACGAACGTGAGAATGGACTATCAACTGATAAATGTCTTTATAATTATCATATTCTGTTGGATATAAAATTATCCATCATTTGATTTCATACTGTCGACATAGAGAACCGCATTATATTTGTGCCTAAATACGAATGTGAGAATGGAGAGGTCAGCAAAGTGTAGGATTAAAAAGACTCCTACCTACCATGAGACCTTCTTTAGCTCAATCGGTAGAGCAAAACCTGCATATAAGGTTGATTCCAGGGTGGGGACGGTTTCGATTCCCACACAGAGCTCATTTCTTTATTCACATGATTTAGGCCACTTGTTTAGCAGTCGTTCACACTGGCGCCGGGAAAATATAGGTTCTCAACTAATAAATTCCATTAAAATCATCATATTCTATCATTTGATTTGATATATATAGGTATATATATGTGTGGGCACATGTGCACACACACACCTATATATAATGCAATATTGTGTATAATGCATGTAAAATGCATAAATATATATATTGTGTAAAATGCATAAATATATAATGCAATATTATAATGCATGTAAAATAAACATATATATAATGTACAATGCAATATTGTGTATAATGCATGTAAAATGCATAAATATATATATTGTGTAAAATGCATGTAAAATGCATAACTATATGTATAATTCAATATTGTGTATAATGCAAGTAAAATGCATAAACATAATGTACAATGCAATATTGTGTATAATGCATGTAAAATGCATAAGTATATATTTTTTGTATATAATGTGATGCCCACTTTATTGTGGAGGCAGAGTGAAATGATCAGTTTTCATTTTGCACAACACAGCATCTTATTTACACTAATTTTTTGACTAGTCTTTCTTTCATCCTAATTTCTGTTGATTCTCAGATTATTTTTAAGACCGTTACGTAAGCAGCTTGAATCGTAAATGAATAACAAACCTCTGGCAAGATCTCATATTTTGTTATCGGAGGCTTATTCTTTGTTTCTGATCTAAGCTGCTTATTTAAAGGTCATAAAATACTGATCCGAGAGTTGTGATCGGAAAGCAACAGAAATCAAGATGAAAGAAAGACTAGTCAACAAATGAATAACAGTGACAATGCTTTAAGAAATGAGTAGACTATTCAGCAAACCTTTCTATCTCATCCTTCCATCTTGTATCTGGTCTTTTTCTACTGCATTTAATGTCCCATGGGCACCAATCTGTTAGTCTTTCCCCCCAATCTATTGTCATTTCTTCTTGCTAGGTGACCAGCCCATCTCCATTTTTGCTGTTTAATTATTTGTATAATATCCTTTACTCTAGTCCTCCCTCTGATCAATGCTGATCTTTTTCTATCTCTTAGAGTTATCCATAGCATTGCTCTTTCCATGGCTGCTATTCTGAGTTGGTTGCAGTAGCTTATTTGTTAAAATGATTTTAGAAGCTGCTGTAAACTCTGGACTTGGACATCTTTGAGCCCTTTAAGAGGGGGTAAAGTGGTGGGGTTTTGTCATAAAAATATCTTCCAGCCATATGGTTGTGGTTATTTTGTTGATATAAGTAAACAAAATCTTTTGAATATTACACTTGTGACTGCACCCGTACATTTTTGTTTCTAATTCTAATACATTTCTCGCAAAGTACATCTAATAATTAAATATGGCAATTTAATCGAGGTGAGTCAGCAATTAGTACATTTTTAATTGAAACTATTTAGATTAACAGGTCTGATTAGTCCATCAATAGAAACTGTTACATGACCAACGTCTTTTGGCCACATGCCATGTTAGCGGTGATCAATTAAAAAATTGGCAAAAAGTGATGATCAATGAATAAATCACTTCTCTCTTTTTTTGTTGGGCGGTGATCACTAAAAAAAAGTCTGAATTGTCAAAATAACAAGCATGAACTCCGCTGGACACAAACTAAGCGGCCAATTTAGCATAAACTTACATTGTAAATTGAAATTATTTGGGGGGGAATTTAAAAAAACAAAACAATTGTAATTGAACCCCCCCCCCCACACTAAGAACCTATTCAGGGGGAAATTTAAAAAAAAAACAAATGTTTTTTTTCTAGACATAATAAGGAGTAAATGTTAAGATTTTCAGCCCTCTAGCTCCATTGGTGTGGCTTGTACATGCCAGACAGCCAATCAGTCTGACTTAAATATTGAAGAAAACTATGTTGACAGTTTTGGTTGACTGTTTCTAATACCTCTTTAAAAAATAATTGGTCACCGTTATATTAGTGATAGTACTTGGATTTGGTAACAAAGCGCGACTAATGTCAGACTAAACTGAAGAGTCTGCTTCTTTAACCAGAGAGCTATCACCTGATACAGACCCACAAGATTTGTCTGCTCTAATTCATTAAGAGTATGCGTTTGTCGATCTAACTTTATTGAAACCAGAGCAAATTTAATATCCACCGAGTAAAACTTGCAGTGTAAATAGTTAAGAGCATTTTGTTTATTTTTCACAGGTTTACTTGCAAAGAAGAACAACAAATTCAATAAAGGTTAACAATTATTCATGGAAGAAGAAAGTTAAAAGCTCAACAATTAAAAGCAATTGATTTTTAGTTAAACTTTAAAACTTGGCAGAAAACTTGTCAGTTCACTGGAAAAAGTACTTTTTGACTTAAATGAATCTTTGGTACAGGCAACTGTTAGTAGGTGAAACGAGCAAGTGTCGCAGGAACTAGTTTCTACATTTTAGAATAAAGAATGCCTGGGAGTATACAGCCTAAATATCGTGAAAAAATGAGCAACAAAGACAAGGAGAATAGTCTGACTAAATCACACACAATGATTGGGTGTTTTAGAGTCTGTGAGAAGAATTTTATAAGGCATTTTATTATTGCTATAAAGTTAGAGAAAGAAGACCATGACAGCGAAATAAAATGTGCATGTTGATAGCTTGGAAAGCATTGAATAGAGACATTTTGAAGTGCACTGTGTCAATGTGCTTAAAGCGTAAAGTATAAAACGGCTGCATAATACCTGTCATGACCTACGGATGTGAAACATGGAAATTAACAAAACAAACTGAAAACCAACTTAGAATAGCACATGGAAAGAGCAATGCTAGGGATAACTCTAAGAGATAGAAAAAGATCAACATGGATCAGAGGGTGGACTAGAGTGAAGGATATTATACAAATAACTAAGCAGCAAAAAATGGAGATGGGCTGGTCACCTAGCAAGGAGAAATGACAATACAAGATGGAGAGATGAGATAGATAATTTTGCCAGTAAGACGTGACAGAGGTTAGCACAATCTAGGTGGTCATGGAAAGAGATGGGAAAGGCCTATTTTTATTAATAGTCCAGTAAAAATGTAACTTCACCTCACACAATTGCAACAAAAACAAACTCAACAGATTTTGTGTCCTCAATATGTTCTGAATGAGAGAAAAATAAGTCTACAAATATTGTATGGAGGGAAAGTTTTGAAAATCACCTAAATATGATCCTACCAAAAATGCCTTTTTAGCCATATTAGTCTTGGCACTGTAATAAAGCCCCGTAGTTGACTAATGAAACCAATTGGACATACTAGAGGGACATTCAGTGAGTAAGTTACAAAAAAGATTTTAGCGCCATTTTTCATAATGGCAGATTTTCACTGTGGTGCCCTTGTCAGAAATAAGAAATGTCATCAAATATGGGCATATTGTATATCGCTGGAAAGGAAATTTCATGCTGAGTAAAGTTTACAATAAAATCATATGCCTCAGAGCAAGTCATTTTGAGCTATTAACAGTTAAATGTCATAAACCCTTGTTTTAAAATGAAACACCTGTGTGGACTGATAGCTATAACATAAGGGAGGTAACTGTGCATGGATCCGCTCTAATTTATTCACTTCTTCCATAGCCTATTGCCCAAAATTTCATTGAAATTCATTGACAACTTCTGGAGATATTCCGTGTACAGACTGAGAAATTTTGAAGATATTGTGTGGTGTGGACAGAAAGCTACAATGTAGAAGAGATAAGATATTCTTACTCCTTGAATGTCCATCTAGCAGGTCCAGTTGGTTCCATTAGTCAACTTATGGCTGAAAAGGCATTTTTGGTAGGATCATATTTAGGCAATTCTCAAAACTTTCCCGTCATACAATTTTTGTAGACTTATTTTTCTCTCTGAGGACATAAAATCCATTGAGTGTGAGGTTGGTCCTCAGCTGAAAACCAACTCAGAATAGCACAAAGAGCAATGCTAGGGATAACTCTAAGAGATAGAAAAAGATCAACATGGATCAGAGAGAGGACTAGAGTGAAAGATATTATACAAATAATTAAGCAATAAAAGTGGAGATGGGCTGGCCACCTAGCAAGAAGAGATGACAATAAATAGGGGAAAAAACTAACCGATTGGTGCCCATGGGACAGTAAATGAAATAGGAAAAGACCAGACATAAGATGGATGGACGAGATAGAAAAGTTTGACGGTAAGACTTGGCAGAGGTTAGCACAAGATAGGTTGTCATGGAAGGAGATGAGAATGGCTGATGATGAGGATAATGGACATATCATATCTTCTTAGAAGTTTCGATACACAACTCAACCCACAAAACTCTTTGGCTCCCCTTGGCCCTCAGTGCAATGCACCCACTGCATTCCCCTCTCAGAGGCCACCAGGTGTTCTTGTTCAAATATTTTGAGAAAAAATAAAAATAAAAGCAAATCAGAATACTACCACACAACCGCTTTGTTCTTTTATATCCAACCTTTGCAGACATAGCATTGTTTGAATGATTCCAAACCTCTTTAACTGTTGGAACAATAAAAGTTGTGCTAAGTAATAATCTGATAGAAGTAAAGAGGATTGGACACAAGAGTGATATCAGGGGAATGCTCTCTTCTCTTTATAATGACAAGATTTATAGTTGCTCTGTTTCTGCTGTCAAGTAAATACACTGTTCTTATTGGCTGCTTTGAACTCTGAACAATGATTCTGAATCTTTGATTGGTTAAAAAGTAACGGCAAAACTTTATTGCTCACCTTTTCAGAACATCCACCAAAAGTTTGAACATTTATGTTTTTTGTTTGTCTACCTCTGCCAATGAAAATGTATATGTATTCTGTCGGCTATCATTACCTTTCCTGTCTCCATATGGCCGCTGCTTCAGTTGTTTCTGATACCAAAAACTATCAAAGTTAAAGTCAATGAAAGAGACGGGAAGATTACTCAGAACAGCATTTTTATTTTTTTAAGTTGTCTACTGATATCAGGCAATTTCATGTGGTTCAAGAGACTTTTTTTTTTCTTCACTTTCTTTTATTTAAGCAAAAGCTTGATAAATAAAATTGAACAAAGGATAAGTTAGGGTTAGGAGGTAGGGCTGACAGAAAATAAGATGGTGGGACGATTTAGACAGGTTCAGGAGACATTGGCACCCCGACACCCTCGATAGAGATCTGGCGAGTCTTATGGAAGGTCTATCTCCAACGACGGATGTTAAAAGGCTGATAATGATGATGAATGTATAAATACTTGTATGTATGTGTGGTTACATATATAAATGTATGTATATCTGTGTGTGTTTTATATATATATATATTTATATATATGAGAGAGAGAGAAGTGGTTGGGTAGAATCCACAATAGGGTTCTTAAAGTTTGTGAAAAAAGGAAAGCCAAACTTTTGATTTATGGCATAGATGTTTTTATTTTTTGTCATAGGTGTCTTGACATGAAAATAATAATTATTATTAGCCTTTACCGGTTTCAACTTGCCTTTTGAAAAAACACAAGTTGAAACTGGTAAAGGCTAATAATAATTATTATTTTAATGACAAAAAAATAAAAACATCTATGCCATAAATCAAAAGTTTGGCTTTCCTTTTTTTTTCACCTTTTTCTTAAACACTAATATATATTAGTGTTTATGAAAAAGGAAAGCCAAACTTTTTATTTGTGGCATAGAAGTTTTTATTTGTTGTCATAAAAATAATAATTATTATCCCCTTGGGGCAAGATGTCACTCAAACCCAAGTCAAAATCTGTCCATTCATCAACTCACCAAAGAATTGACACCATCGATGACCTTTTGGGGATCAACCAAAACTATGGATGTAAAAGAGATGCCCAACCCATCAATAGAAGTCCAAAGCTAGATCAACTATATATACAGATGTACACCAGACAACATTCATTTACTGACTTTTCCACTCTGATGATGGCCTCAGGCCGAAACATGTTAGTAACACACAAATGAAATAAAATCATTTTTATACTCACTCCTGTTTGTGCGTCTTTCACATGTTCATCCCTATATATATATATATAACTTTAGCATTTTGGTCAGATAAATAGAAAAGAAAATTGTATGTCATCTTTCTAAACATATTTTGTAAAAATGCAGCAGCCAACCTGTTCAAGTGCAGTTTTTTTCGAGATTGGAAAATATGTACCTTTGATCGTCTTCTCTGAACTTGTCTTCTTGTGATAACGATCAAATAAAAATTCAGAAGAGGGGAACTATTTACAGTGTGAATGACTGTCAGCTTGCATTTGTTACACGTCTTTCTTTAGTGAAGATCTCTTTGTTAGTGTCTGATAACATTGCTTCCATTTCTTTTTTTTTTATATTCAGCAAATGTTTGTTTTGCTTCTTTGTATTCCGAGCCAATTCTATCTTTTCTCCTCATCTTTGCCTTTCATTAGAAGATAATTGCCATCGATCAAACTTTGTTATTCAAACATTGTTATCCAGTTGTATCAAATTCATTGCCTCTCTACAATTGCCTGTTGCTTTTTTTAGAATAAGAAATTATATACTAGCTGTTTTATGTAACCTGTGATGTCATGGGTAGGAATTTTTTAAACAAATACTGTATATACCAGCATATAAGTTGACTTTTTAAGCATCAAATATTTTCCCCAATGGATCATATCAGTCTGTTTAGACCCTATGAACTTGACACGCTGATGGACACAATGCTGCCTTATGTTGGAGTGTCGACTTTTTAAGCATCAAGTATTTTCCCTAATGGATCATATTAGTCTGTTTAGACCCTAAGAACTTGACACCCTGATGGACACAATACTGCCTTATGTTGGAGTGTCAACTTATCCAGTGAATATTGGACTAAACTTGAATTAACACCTCAGTTTTTGGGTTGACATACGCTGGCATATACAGTACATGAAAACATCCATTTATCTAATCTGGGGGTATGAGTACCCCTAGTGGTATGCAAGAGAAATTATGGAGATTTGCAAGTTTTCTAAAATCACTGGGATTTTTAAGTAAACACAACCAACTAAATGCAACTCATGTACCTTGTGAACCTGAAATACAGTTGGCAACACTGCGTAAATCAAAAAGATCATTCTGTAAAATGTAACATCTTTGGTTTGCATGTATATCTGCACTCATTTGACTTCCTTG
>VCCN01004446.1:6763575-6791501 GCA_006491835.1 Architeuthis dux | reverse complement strand
ATAAAATATCTAAATTGGCAACACTGAAGAGAAGCAACCGAAGTAGTTTCGTACAACATGAAAAATTTTGCACACACCATAACATTTTAATACTAGCTGTTTACGTAACCCATAATAATCATGTATAAGATTTGAAGACCACACTGGAAAAACCATCAGACTCACGTTTTTATCATTTTGAGTAATTTGGATTTTAAACTTCAAAATCTGATCGTTCTTTCAGTGGATAAGTAAACTTAACAGCTAAATAACCGAATGTTATTTACACTCAATGTTGCATTACTGAACACTTTGTAAAATAAAGTTTTAACTGTTATCGCAACTAGGGATGTACCTAAAGATTTTTATTGGGGGTTTGCAGGCCTCTAATTTGCAGACAAAGTGGACGTGCAGGCCGAATAAGAGAAGAGATCAGTGTGGCCAAGCATGGTTTGTTATTTATAGCTTAAACGGTCTTTAAAAATGGCTAAAATTGGCTAGATTTTATATATTTAATATATTTTAATTAGAAAAATACACTTTTTAGATGCCCCGAGATGAGTCCTCAGTGATGATGTTTGCCTAGTCTCATCGGGAGTTTTGGGTTTCTCAACATCATACCCTCTCCACCAGGTAACCCGGCCGCTACTGTGCTCATCATATTTGGAATGACTTCTTTTTTATACTGGCAGTTTTTCTCTCTGGTAGTGCAACATATATTTTAAAAGTTATACTCATTTCAAGCCCATGTATCAAATAAAATAATAATAAATTAAGACTCCAGATCAAATTATTTAAAAAATTGAACATTTACTTTTATTAAGCTTACTAGATTTAATTGTCTATCAGAACATTTTTATCAGCTAAATTGGAATAAGATGCCAGATCTAGCCGGAAAATAGCTAATTTGGCAACCCTGGAAGAAATTTGTCAACAGAAAGAGCATTGGGTGGGTGTTCGATATGTCCCTGATCACAACACATTTCAACACAAAGGTATCGTTTTATTATTGATTGCGTCACCCTTCAGAATGTACCACCCCGATACTGGATTCTTGATTCCGAGTAAAAGTCGCATTTAAACTTTTGAAACTTTTGAAATAAAATGGTAATTTTTCTTGTTTTAGTTATGATTAGTGACTCGTGACTCTGACACTAAAGAGAAAAATGTTTAACTGACGGTTTTTACAAGTTTATTAAGTACTAATCCCTGTTGGCTTGAATAAATTTGACATTTTCTATCGTTTTGAGAAGGGTCATTAATATTCAAATAGTTCTTTGGACGATTGAACTCCTTCTTGTTGTTTGTGTTGTAAACACAACGTTTCGACTGATCCATTCTTCCGCTTTCTTCAGGTATAAAATCCGAAAGCCATAATCAGGGGCGAGATAGATAAATCTGCTATGGCCGACCATCTTCCTCTCTGGGAGGAAGTCCAGGTTATTGACAGAGAACGATGTTGGAAGCAGAGAAAAATCAAAGAAGCAGCTCACATCAAAATATCGACTAAATGCATTAGCCAGACAAATGTGGATTTTAACCCGATGTGGCTTCCACTTCTCAACAAACCTAAACCCGACAAGACAAAGACACAGAAACACTGGGCCATGTGCTATAAGGGTTATCATCTTTAAACATAACTTCTGTTTAACCCATCACACTTGGATTTTACACCTGAAGAAGGCCGAAGAATGGATCGGTCGAAACGTTGTGTTTACAACCCAAATAACAAGAAGAAGTTCAATCGTCCGAAGAACCATTTGAACTTTTACATTGTTTTGCTTTTATAAAAAGTTTCATAATTTACAATTATTTTTTTTCTTTAAGCGCCCTGGAATGCTTACTGTGCCATTAAAATTGTCAATACTAGTCGAGCAAAGCTCTCCCCAGCATCATCACCCAGATCTTCCCCCAGATCTTCCCCAAAGTGCAGAAGAGCCAGAACTGAACAGATGACAGGATTTAATACCCAAATGGCTAAATCCATATCAGGACTCAAGTGGAATGAGAAATTTGAACTGTGAGTTATCTCCCTTGCTTATTAACACTTCATATCTTAAAAAAAAAAACAATGTAATACAAGATTCCCCCGATATAGTGCTGTTTACGATATAAGGACCCCAACCTTTTTACCTATACGTATTATTGTCCACTTGTCCGGAATTTTATCAAAAGATTTACTTAATATGACTAAAATATTAAATTTCTTCAATTTTCAATCAATTAACGTGTTACAATTCCATGGTGTTTTACACATAATTTCTTTGATTTTGTGATGAAAACAACACCTTCGTTAACCGGTGAACTTATTTTGGCACTAGTAATTAACATTTGATTATGCGCGGTTCAGTTATAGCGCGGTTGTCTTTCTTGGACCCCAATACCTGCATTATGAAGGGGGTCTACTGTAATCATATTTGGATTTCTGATTCCATCTGAAGAACTCTAATGGAAATAAGTCATCTAAATGTTCTAGAACGGAAAGGGCTTATCCTTACACTCTGCCTCCTCAACATTGACTGATTATCTGGATTTCTTAGATGAAGCATTGACATTATTCATTTTTTAAATAGATTTTCTTCCAGCTTATTTCTGTTTCTTTTTATCGCAACTCTCAGATTGTTATTCTATGACCATTAAGTAAGCAGCATGGATTGAAAATAAAGAATAAGCCTCCTGGGAGATTTATTGTTAAGTGTTTTGTCTAGTCTATCTTTCATCTTATTTCTGTTGCTTTTTATTGCAACTCTCAAGTCGCTTTTACATTCTATGATCATTAAGTAAGCAACATGGAACATAAAAAATGACCATCTGATAAGATTTGAATTCCTTATCATTGAGAGCCTGTCTGGCCTGGACAATGCCTTACTGACTAAGCTTTGACAGTCAACCAGCAGATTTCATTCAAATTTTGTCAAACTCCCGTCCAAGTTGGAGTTGACTTTGTTTTTTCCGCCGTAACAAGAACAACACTCACCAAATGTAGGGGAGTAGGAAGTGATGTAACTAGAGTTTGTGCCTCCAGGGGCGGTCGTTGAGTTTGTCAGCCCCACCCCAAAAAACACAACACAACACAACACACATCAAACATACTTAAACTGTTAAACAAAAAGTGAAAAAGTAAAAATTGTGAAAAGATTAGTACACCATGTTTACTTCTGTAGTTATTAATTCTGTAAGTTATTTTTCTTGATTTTCTTTGACTATTTCATCTGTCAATTGTTCTTCTATAGACAACATTTAAGGAGGGAAATTTAGTTAGTGTTTATGTGTGCGTGTGTGTATATGTAAAAGTCTATTGTCCATGTATATGTGTGTAAATACGTTTTGGGTATATTTGTTTTGTGTATGAAAGAGTTCATAGTCATATTAAAAATGTGTATGTGACAGAGAGTTCATAATTATATTAAAAATTGTATGTAAAATTAAGGGAATTTGCTTTGTTGGTTCTGAGTTCTGGGTTGTTTTTATACTCTTGCCTGTCCGGGGTACGCGAGAAATATCATGCATACCTCGGACGGGCGGAAAAATGAGAGCTGTGAAACACGTCTTTACATTACGGCAGACTGGTAAGAAAGAAAAGAATGATTCAAATCTCGTTCCTCTCACAGGACCACTTGCTGGTCACTGATTGGCTGCCGGTACGTGGGGTGCAAGGTTTATTTGACCGTGTGTGGAGAGTTCCATTCATGGGCGACAACTCCGCTTGGGTCACCACAGATACTCATATTTATCATTCAAAAGATTCAACAAAATAAGGAAGGCATATTCCTCTGAAAGTTCATGAAGCTGTTGAAATCTCAAAGTTATTTCCTGGATCACTCTTGGATCAATCACATTTCTCTCCTCAGCTCAGTTTCGTATTGCAATTCAGCATCTCGTGACTCTTCATCAAACATTTGTTTCTTCTTTTTACATCGGCACTGATGCTCCATGACTCTCCCCAGATCATCACAAATTCCTTTGCCAGTATTTTCTTCTTCACCTGTTAACTGTTCTAAAACACTCAAAGATTTTTTTAGAAATATTTTTTACAACACACCCAGCTTCTCCCCTTACCCACCACCGAGTTTCTATTATGTGCTTGACACTTTGACGAGTGACTGAAGTGAGAACATCCCAATGATGGGTTGATGGAGAAAAAAATGTGAACAAACGCTCCACAGTTAAAAAAGAATTAACATGATTCACAGTAACAGAAGCTGCATGTACACCTGCCAAATTCAGCTTGGGATTTACACTTTCTGCTTTTCAATTTATTTCCTTGATACATTTCTGAACACCAGTATGTTGACCTGCCATCACGGCAGCATTATCATACGTTTGTTTTCTACAATTTCGTCATTTACTAATTTTCCCAAAATCATAGTTGAAATATTCTTGGTGGTTTTACCTTTGTTTCAATGAAATCAACAAATCAACCTTCATTTTATTTCCATTGATCATAACGTAGCGTAAAATCTTCCCTGTTTGATCCTCATAAGAAATATCAGAAATGCTGTTGAATATCATAGAAAAGTACTTGGCTTGTTTTACTTGCTCAATGACTTTGCTTCTTATGTTTTATTCGAAAATTTCTATAAACTCATTCTGAATAGTAGGCGACAGATAGGATTGTAGAAAACTCTTTTCCCGGTTTGATTTTTAGAAGATGTGTGGCGAGTCAAAGCAGTGTTGTCTCCCGTTAAGGGAATTCCCCACACGGTAAACCCAAATGTCTGCGTCCTCACGTGTGGCAGCCAATCAGGGGCCAGCAAGTCATCACGTGACGGGCGCTAACTTTGGATCAGCCTCTTTCCTGCCAGTCTGCCCAGACGTGTGTAACAACGCTGCTGTCCTTCATGATTTTGGCCAGTCCAAGCATAAAACCCAAACTGTAAGTAATCCGATTCAACTTTATTTCACATGCACACATTACAACCACAAAAGACTTTTTAGCAAAAACATTTTACTTACACTATCGCAAATTCACGAGAAAACACCATATACATGAACAATGAACTTTTGCACATTTACGCACCTACACCTAAACATTAACAAAATCTATGCCCTTGTTTGAATAAAGAAATGTTAGTCTCTTTCTTAAGGATGGTAGTTTATGGAGGATGGGTGCCCACGTCGGGAAATTTATATGGAGGAAAGAAGTCGATCTATTGATGAGTATCAGGTCTTATGTGAGGAAGGTTTTGTGGACACCAGCTTGAGCATGAGATTTCTTCATAGTAAAGGTTTTCAAAAATGGGGTAAGAAATGACTCCATTTAAATACGATCATAGATGAATAAAAAAGGAACAACAACAAATGAATAAATGAAAATAGACAACCTGGAGTGGAGTTTGACCCTGCAGCAGCCAAGCTTGTTAAGTCATATAGTTTCATTCCCGCAAACTTAATCTTTTTGTTTTCTTTTTAGGCTTCAGTGCATTGAAATTATGAATGTTAGCTTTTGGTGGGGGACTAAGAAAAAAGCCCCAAGCTATTCTATGTATAAATATACACGCTGTGCCTTTTATATATTTAACAGTGAAATTGAAAGCCTGTTAACTGATGAAGTACATATTAGTGTTTACCTTGAAGACAGCAACGCCAAAACTGAAACACCCAGTAAATCTACCCAGGAAAGAATTCGGGCTCTTAAAAGGTAAGTTTTTAGAATGATTTTTTCCAGCTTACAATCTATAAATAGTTTGTGTTAAAAACATCAAACTTCTCTCGCCTTTTGTTGTTGCTGGGATCACTAAAAAAGGTCTGAATATTAAAAAAAACAAGCGGGCACAAACTAGTGACCAATTTAGCATAAACTTACATTGCATATTGAACCCCCCTCTAAAAACAAAAAAACATTTCCCCTACTCATTGAGGGGAGTGTAGTGTGTGTGTATGCAAAATTTCAAGTTTCTACTATGAATTTTCCCACGGACCCCTGGCTTTTGAAATGTCTGCCTACTCAACAAGCAATATACCTTTTGTGGACCCCAGGTTGGTAACCGCTGTTGTAGACAGTTATCAATGTTTCAAACTTTGCTAATGGCATCTAATTTTTGTACTTGTGTTTTGCTTGTATGTGCCTATTATAAAACATATCTGGCTGTTTCTGTAACAGAATGCACTCTATGACAAAAAAGGCCCATATTATATTTCAAACTGGACAGATTGTATTACTGGTAGCCGTTAAAAGGGGCTGAAATTTGAAAATAGGAAGGAGTTGAGATCTGAAGTGAGAGCCGGTTAGAAGCAGTAGAGTAGTTTTAAATTTGAATCCGGCGGCAGCAGGTCAGAGGTGAAATAATTGGCTTCTTTCACCCGGACGGGTAGAAGAAGGAGGAACAACCCTTGATTTTCTTAGTAGTAATTCAGAAAGGTGATCAACTCATTAAGAAAACTAAATGAAACAGAATTCCGTACCTCGAGGTAATCCGCAAACTGGCCCAGAGGAGACTCTTATATCGACGGAAATAAAACCCCAGATTTCCAATTGAAGAACCTGATTTTCTCTCCACCCATGTGGGAGCGCCTTTTCTCTGAAATTCCCTCCACAGTAAGTTCAGCTCCCGTCAACAGACCCGGAAAGAGACGACGACGACGTCGTCATCATCTTCTCTCTCTCTCATCATACCTCTCGTATCGGCGTGAAGAAACGCAGATCGACATTATACTACATTTCTTGGTAGGAAGACGTCTCTGTATTTGATGGGTACACCATGTTAGTTTCATTGCTCAAAAACTGTTCAGAAATTATTCAATTCACATCTTGTTTTACACTTTTTTTTTCTCAGTTTGCTGCAATTTTCCCGCCTTTCTGACCATGGAAAAGGAATTGTGAGCCTAGGTTCTGCTGTTTTGCCTATCAAGGTAGGTTCTAAGATAACTGACCATTCAATTCTTAACAATAAGATTATTTTCAATGTTTCTAGATTTGATTAACTCTTTTTTGAGCTAATGATGAAAAAAACATTTAATCCAGTGGTGAATATTAATTACATAGATCAAAATTCGGCTGGAAACTATGTGTCCGGCTATAAAGACATTAATACAATTTTGTATGTGAAATGAATGTATTCCAATTTCTAACTCCTACATTGTGTCCTTGATGTTACCAAAACGTTTTGGCCAATCCATTCTACAGCTTTTGTCAAGTGTACAGGGTGTTCCTAAAGTCTGGACACATAGGCAAAATGCATATTTTCAACAAAAAAATTTGAACAACATTTTATTTAATTTAAATATTAATAAATAACATCTTCAATGTGTTTTCCACCATTTGTGATGCAAAGTTCAATGCGCTTTGCAAGATTCACATGAACCCAATGCATTAACTCCACATTTCCAGGCGGCCTTTTGGCTAAGATCAAAATGTAGTATCTGTTCTTCGAAACTGCCATGGCCTCAAAGTTCAGAGAACCGTGGCCCTTCGGGGGTCCTTGTGGCATGCTCAGATATCGTCCTGGGAGAAGTTGCACAGGATATCTTGGCCAGATGGTCGGGAAGCAATCACCATTAACATACTCAATATCCGTCCTGAGAAGCTTTTTGGGATCTCCCCCCCCTTTTATCCCGGTCCTTGTGGCATTTGTCTCAGTGACTGGGATTTGGGATTCTCCCACCTCAAGTCTCTAGTCACTGGGACATAGGACCCCACCCCCTTTACTGAAATCGGCACTAAATGATCCACCAAGGGTCGATGTGTTGTTAAACAAAACAATCAATCAATCAATTCACTAATCTAGCTACAAAAATGAGAGCGAGGCTGAAATAATGAAGAAATGATTTTTATCTCTTTTCTTATGGATTATACTGAATAAGGAAGACTAAAGAATATCAATTGTCAAACCAAAAAATTGGAATCTTTTCATTCTATTTTTATTAAAGTATTGTAAACCATTATTTTGACTACTATTTTCCTTCATATTGATTTTTTAAAAATTAAAGTAAAGTTTACTTAACTCAGGTCATTGATCTATGGCAGTGATTAAACTGTGAAGATCGGAAATAAAGAATAAGCTCTAGGCAAGACTGAAACTCGCGTCCATTTTAAGTTGAGATAAAAAAACAATTAAAAAAATTGCGATGAAGAAAAATAGTAGTAAACAAGACTGGCTGCTGCAGGGTCAAACTCCAATTTAACTTTTATTCCGACTGAAGATGATTACTGCAACTTTTGTATTGTATATATAATAAATAAAAAATTATAAAAATAAAATTTTTTTTGTAAAAATGTATTTATTTATTAGAATAAAATAAACCCATGTGTATGTGTATGATAAATTTTCAATAATATCTAAGATTTGTCAATTTAGCTTAGTCAGTAAGACAGCCTCCTGGCAATCAGTTGGTCGGGTGCAAGGTAAGGGAATGTGTATTTTACATATCGGTTTACATCCCTAATTTTGGTGAGGATTGTTCTTGTTGTTCTTGTTATAGTAGGAAAACAAAGTTAATTGTATTGGAGTTAGACAAAAATTAATAGTAACTTACATTCCAAGGGAAATTATGAATCACAGCCACCCATATATGCTGTGTTGGGGGGGATCAATTAAAAAGTTGGGAAAAAGGAGTGATCAATAAATAAGATACTTCTCTCACCTTTTGTTGGGCTGTGATCAGTAAAAAAGGTCTGAATTTTCAAAAAACCAAGCGAGCACAAACTAGTGACCAATTTAGCATAAACTTCCTTTGCATATTGAACCTATTTAGGGCGGGGGATTTTCAAAAAACAAAACAAAACATTTTCCCTACTCATTGAGGGGAGTGTATGTGCAAAATTTCAAGTTACTACTATGAATGGTTAGGGCTGGTTGAAGTCCTGATACATAGATAGATTAATTCTTTCATTTAATTTAATTTAAAAAAAATTAAAATATCTATTTTTCCAAACTATTTTTGTTGGCAGGCCATTTCCAATGTTGGTGAGGATCGTTGGATTGACTTGAGTCTCAGCGCTGGGAGATTATCCAAGACGACTCGAGTTGTGGGAAAGATACGACTGCAGCTCAGCATCTCTTTGAAGCAGGTATGTTTGTTTAAATTATAGGATGTATATAAGCAGGTAATGCAGACGTATAGATTAAGCTAATAATTTATGTTGTTATACAGGGAATTCCAAAAGTATATATAGCAAATAAGGTGATTCCAATTATACTATGTATATGTATATATGTGATAATTATAATGACATTTATTCTGTCGGATATAAAATTATCCATCATTTGATTTCAATTTCATACTGTCGACATCGAGAACCATATTATATTCGTGCCTAAAATACAAACATGAGAATAGAGAAGCCAACAAAGTTTAGGATTAAAAGATTCCTGCCTACCATGAGATCTTTGTCAGCTCAGTCAGTAGAGCAGAACCTGCATATAAGGTTGCTTCCAGGCTGGACGCACAGTTTGTTTCTATATTCACATTTACGATTTAGAGATAGAAAAAGATCAACATGGATCAGAGAAAGTACTAGAGTAAAGGATATTATACAACTAATTAAACAACAAAAGTGGAGATGGGCCAGTCACCTGGCAAGAAGAGATGACAATAGATGGGAGAAAGGACTAACAGACTGGTACCCATGGGATAGTAAAAGAAGTAGGAAACGGCCAGATACAAGATGGAGGGACGAGATAGAAAAGTTTGCCGGTAAGACTTGGCAGAGATTAGCACAAGATAGGTCGTCACGGAAGGAGATGAGAAAGGCCTTTGTCCAGCAGTGGACTTATAATGGCTGATAATATATATATATATATATATATCATCTGAAAAGATACGAAAACCTTTGTTTATTATACATATGGAGGCTCTCCTTTTGCATAATGGTTAATGCTACAAGGGCCAGCCCATCCAACCTGGTTGATTAGGGTGCAAAGGTCCTAGGGGCACACTCCAAACTGAGAAAAATAATCGTTACAATACAATCAGGGCCCTAATTTTAAGTCTCGCCTAGGGCACATGAATCCCTTGCACAAATTTTTAGTCTTGTCTAGGATGTATGAAATCCTTGTGTTGGCCCTGATGCTACCTGATACAACCTAAATAAATTGCTCACATGCTCTTCTCAGCTTGGCCTGTTAGTACACAATTAATATCTCTACTATGAAAAAAATTAGTCAGCCTATAAAAGACTGGTTTATAATCAGATGCATGTATGTACCACTATTTCAAAATCTGAATATTTCTTAATTATGAAATATGTCTCGTTCCAAGGTTTTGGTGCAAGAGCTTGTGTACCTGTATTATCTTTACTTTATATTAGGTTGATGTAAAAGTTCCTAGTGCAATCTTTTGCGTAATGTTAGGGAAACCTTAGAAGTGTTTTTGAAGTTTACTCAGCTCTTTATTTGCTTGTGCAACCAATCAACTGTAGTACATCGTTTATAAGCCTTGGGAGAATGGATTCACATTAACTTATGGAAAGCAACATCGGTCAGTGTTTAATCCCTTGTCTTTCTTCTCTTGCTTGACACTGAAAGAATGTCATTTTTGGACAAAATAGTCACCGGCAATGAAAAATAGATTTATTATGAGAATCCAAAATTAAGAAAATCATAGCTATATCGAGGATGGCCTTCAACATCCTAACTATTACGTTTTTGTTGTTTTCTATTTTTAGCTATGCATTTGGTTAGAACTGTATTTAGCTGTGTTTAGTAAAAGAAGAGAGAGACAAAGATGCACGTGTTCAGGTCGATGCTGATGGTCAAAGAGACTCTTCCTAGCTCCCACTTGCTGGCCCTCATTTCCGATACCAGAAACAGGATTCCTTATAGGGTCTGTTGGATAGCTCTGCTTCAGCATGTTTATTGATATTAAGCATACGTATATAAACATTACACTAACCTGAATAAATTATTACTGCACAATGTTACAGTGAGCAATTGGCTCTTTCGAATGATACATTTGAACAGAAAATATCTTTTTTCTGGGCAAGGAAGTTGACCAGTGATTTTGCTGAGTCACAGTTCCAATCCTCATGTTGCAAATGCAACGCAGCAAATGATCACCCATCTAGGATGGAGAGTTTTTCCAACTGCAGTGTATTCTCCAGACCTGACACTTATCTTTATATGCACACTATGTATATTTAGAAATAAATAATAGTGGGTTGTCTGTCTAATGCTCTACAAAACTTTGTTGCTATGAATACTGATTTCTTTGCAGTATCATTCAATTATGAAATTTATCAAACATTTTTCTAGCTACAAATTTGAAGTTATCTTCTAAAAACCATAATTAAGTGCCTGAAAGATTTCTTTAATCCAAAGAAGATGTGCGATAAAAGACCCTCCACTCCTAACACCAGGCTGTCAAGTACTGACAAAAGTCAAATGTTTTCTTGTCTTTTTTCCCTGTTAGTTCGGACCAAATGTTAACATCGATAATTTTAAACTACTGAAGCCTAAAGAGAAAAACAGAGAATGCTAGTTTCTTTATGTGTTGGGCTTTTCCAATAATTACACCACTATCTCTGCCCTTTGTAAAATGTGTATGGACATGCCCTGGGTCTATGTTCCTTTCTACTGCAGTTGCAATGTATAATGTGCAGTTGCCACATGTAATATGCAGTTGTAACGTATAATGTGCAGTTGCCACATGTAATGTGCAGTTATAATGTGTAATATGCAGTTGCACTGTGTAATGTAATTACATGCAATATGCAGTTACCACATGCAATGTGCAGCTGTAATGTGTAATATGCAGTTACCACATGTCATATGCAGTGTAATACACAATTGCAACATGTAATGTGCAGTTACCACATGCAATGTTCAGATGTAACATGTAATATACAGTTACCACATGCAATGCGCATATGTAACATGTAATATGCAGTTACCACATGCAATGTACAAGCATAACATATATGTAATTGCACCATGTAATGTGAAATTACCATATGCAACGTGCAGCTGTAAGACGTAATTTGCAGATGTAACATGTAACGTGCAGTTGTAACATGTAATATTCTGTCCTATATTACTTTCTTGCACCGTCATTCTTGTGGTTGAGGAGGTAGTTATTTTCATAATGTCATTTCTGCTACAACAGTGTTTCTCTGCATCTTCAAAACTTTGAAGCCATGTTTTGAAGTCTATAAACGTCATATCTTTGCTATCTTGTGTTATATGGGCAGCAAAAGGCTTGAACGACTCAGGTAATCCTTTTAGAACCTTTCAGCAATTAACAATCCCTCGCCAAGGTTTTCCCCAGCATCTCTTACTGCTGTAATGGTAGTTTCTGTCTGAATGATGCAATGGGTTTTCCCATACCTGCATAATGGTCCCTGAGTATTCATAAAGCTGCTCCTCCGTTATCCGCAGCTTCTCACATAAGGGAGAGACTTTTGTCATCCGAAGATTTAATAAGCTCTGCATAAGCATCTTCATTCTTTTATGCATCTAAATCCAGCATCTTCAGTTGGGTCTTTCAATATGGTGTTCTTTAGTCCAAACATACGTAATTCGCCAAAGTTTGTAATTCTTCTTGTCTCTGATGAAACACAATCTATTCAATCAGCTTCCCATATTAACACCCTGGGTGAAAATCTTATTGATAGACTGTTAATTGCTATAAAAGAGGAAATGGATTTTCTCAGGCAGTGTTGCCAATTTAGTGCGTTTCTTATTTTGGCATTGCAAAAAGCGCTAAATTAGCGCGTTTTCACCTAAAACATTTTGGCCATTTTCTGGCTATTTTTGACCATTTTTAGCGTATTTTTGGCCATTTTGTCAATTTTAAAAAATTAGCGTTTTTTACCGCTTTTTGTTAGTCAAACTAGTGCGAAAATATTTTTTGAGTTGGCTACACTGCTCTCAGGGATAATAACACATTCACTGACCAATTTACCAGAGGATAAAAAGGCAGTGTGGACTAGATGGGTCGATGCAATAAAAAAAAAAAAGAATAAAGTGTGACAAAAATAAAAATAGCAAATTTCAGAAGTTGAACCAGGGTGTAAATAACGTGAAATTTGTGCAGAATTATTGCCCTTGAAACAGAAGTTGTCTAAGACTGCAAATTCAAAATTTTATAAGGCTCGAACCAGTTGGCTGGCCAAAGAGAAGCAATGCTACAAGATTTGACTGCAGGCTTTGATATCTATATTGAATTAGAAGATATGATCACCAAACCTGCAACAAAGGCAAAGTTACAAAAATATAAGTAATTTATGTTTGGAACTGAAATATAAACTCCTTTTTGTTGTGTGCTCTCATAGATATGATTGATTGATTTGCTTAGCAGCATATCAACCTGTAATAGAATGGAGATAACTCTGGAGTTATGGCCCTTTGAGGAACGAAGAAAATGTAAACAAAAGAAAAGATATAGGAAAATCTTGTTTCCTCGAGATTTAAAAATTGGTGCGCGAAAGACAAAGGAAAAGATTTATGAAAATCTTGTTTCCCTGGGATTTGAATTTGGCGCAGAGGAGGAAGAAAAACGAGGAAGACAACAGTAGTAGTACTCTGGGCGTGTGGAGGAGGACAGAGAGATGAAAGTCTGCTGCTCGCAGCTCAGCGGAGAAGGCGTTTATAAAAAGCGGTTAGTGTTTTGACTCGACTATTGGTAGACTCGCTTCGGTCCTATGGACACGATCAAGTTCTCTCTGAGGAGATATAGGCTCTTCTTTTTCTCTTTTGCCATGGAAAAGGACTGTTGTCCAAATCAACCTTTTCAAACATTTGGAACATACTTTGATTTCCCTCAACCAGACTTTTTTCTCTCTCCAGAATGTTTGCTTGTTTTGAGATATAAACTACAATTTATTGCCCCACCAAAAAAAACCCACAGAAGTTGTGTGTTTGTTTTTGCTTCAATTGTTTTTCTGTGCCGTTATCCCTTCTGCAGTTTCCATTGTTTTTTCCCACGGTTAATTCCTCATTCCTGTCTTGGGTGTTTTGTTGTTCGACCTTGCCACTCGATTTACTACGACAGGTATGTGTGCATAAAAGCATACGCGCCGTGACACAACCCTTGATGGGTCATTTAAGGCTGAAATCGGTTTAAAATTCAAAAAAATAGAGTCTTGTGACTTTGCTGAACGGTTATTTTTTTTTAAATAGTCTTGCGACTTTGGTGAAAAATTATTTTTCCTTAACTCGAGTCTTGCGACTTTCGTGCAAAAACAGGTGGCCCCTGTTTGTGGGGTTTACCCCTCTGCATATTCTAGACCCCAGCCGATAGGGCCATCTCATAGATATGTGTAGCAATATGGATTGTACAATACGTGAACAAGTGGGAGTGTTAAGAGATTGTTTTTTTTAAGCAGGGACGATAATTCTTTGCTATTCATATTTGATAGCTGTTTGTTGTGTGTATACAGTGTATATAAAGGCTTCCTTTTTACAGTACTGTATACACACAACAAACAGCTATCAAATATGAATAACAAACATGTATGAACGCTTGTGACAAAGGAATTATCATCCCTGCTTAAAAAACAATATGCATAATTTTTTTTTTGTAAATTAAATGTCTATCTTATATACCAGCATATATGACCACAATGGGTCCTACCACACCCATAATTTTGGGGCCCGCCATATTAAAACTATATGAGATCTGAACAGTAAGTTTATATTGAAACATAGTAAAAATAGTTCAGTGATAGGGAAATTTATATTGAAACATGTGTTGTATAGTGCCTTTGTCGTCGGGAGGAAAATCATGAACTTGGTCAATCAAAAAGGATGACTCAAAAAACTTGTTTGTAAAAATACGAGACATATTTTTACTTCATAAGTTACATTTTGTCAGCTGGAGAACGAACAGTGGGAGAGAGATAAGCTGTGCCCAAGAGACCATTCCCAACAGGGGAATTTGGTTTTATGCCTTCCCAGCCCTAGGCGGTCTGTCTGGGTCTCTGCTTTCTGCTCTCCGAGCTTCTGAGTTTTTCTGCCTTGAGCTTCGTCTCGGCTCTTAGCTTTATGAGATTTTGAACATCCACACTTGTGTTGTCTGCGGTTTCCACATCCTGTTTTTTTGGACACCTACGCATATGCTAAGGTGACAGGGTCACTTCCACTTCCACACAGGTGTTTGACCTGGAAATGACCTTCTTGTGATAGTATATCATAACACATGAACATAATGATAAGATATATACAAATATTTAAAAGAAAGACTTTTGTCAGAAAACCGTTCAATGATGTTTTCAAATGTAATTGAGAAGGTGATATCATTTTCAATTGATGTCAAAATTAAAGCATTCATTTATGAACCATTGTTGAACGAAATCGTTTTTTTTTAATTTAAAAAGTTCATAATTCAACAACATAAAAAAACGTAAGAACTATGCAATAAATCATAACAGTTATTTACAAATGTTAAAATAAGGCATATTTTATCTATAAAATAATATTTTTATTCACCTGCTAAATGTATTAAGTAATTATTTTATTTATGATGTTTTTCCCAAGGGAATAGTGGAGCAGAGTAAAGGGCATGTGACAGATAAAGCCTTCGTTGCATGGTAGTATAGAAAGAAAAAGAGTCTCAGAAAAACTTTGAGTTTAAATAGGTCACCAGGGGATTGGGGTATTAGTTCAACTGAGGAAAGGGGATGTCTTTGGGATTTTGGAGGGAAATCAGTTAGCAGATCGAAGCTGGACAGGACAGACCTGGAATGTCTAGGACCAGGCGTTGGGACTACTACGATCAGTAGGAGTTGACCATGTCACAATGAAGACGGGTGACTCAAGATGGGATGGGGGTGCGAGGGGTAGATGTGGGAAATAGTAATTTGCTTTGTGTCTTCTCATTTTATCGGGCAGTTTCTAAAAACTGCAAATAAATTGAATTGCTAAAAACACCTATTTTCTACATTGCCTCTTTATCTTTCGAGATGACACATCTTCCCATTTTTTAGCTGTAACTCGAAGAACCAACGACTGCAGTCTCGCCAAGTACCAGAGTTTCCACAACAGTATCTTGGTGGTGAATCAAACGGATACATTATGGTACAATAGTGATAAAGTTCTGCATTGTTATTTATTTGTGGGCCCCCTCAATGTTGTGGTGTAGTTTGTGTATAGGTTAATCTGGCCCTGATGTTACACCCGAGAAAACATTCTGATCAAAACAACAAAGATGAGGATACTAATCTGATTAATTCATGGCAAAATGTTTCCGCTCAGAACCTCAGACAACATGAACAAAGCCAGAGAGTGCATCAGCCAAAAGATTGTGATAAAAACAATACAAACACAGATGCTAATCTGAACAACTTATAGAATGAAGTCTGTTCAACAGGCAAACTAAATCAGATCAGTGACATTAAGTTTATTACACTGCCTTAACTCTTACATTCATAAGAAAAAAATTGAATTGTCATTATCAAGGTAAATAACTCCAGATTGAAATCATCTCCTTTAGACCATTAGGTAAATTGAAGAGAGAGGGTATTCTTCACCCCCCATCAAAATTTTTAAAATATTTAACCAATTTCAGAGACGTCTTGGCCATATAGGATAAGTATTTTGACATATACTGACTAATCTTTCTTAATTGTTCAAATAGAGAATTTTAGTTATACATAAATAGTGAGGGAATGCTGTTCCCTGTCCCCCCAAAAGTAAGGGAACACTCTTTCCACGTGTTGGTTACAAGCGGTCCATGAATTTAAGAGTCAATTGACTTCAAATCAAAAAGAAAACACAGCCTTTTCATCTCTGTGGTGGTGACTAACAGAAAAGATCCACCATTTTGGGGCTTTTTGAGTGAGGAAAAATAAACTTACCATATTTCACATCTGATAAGATGCTATAAAAGATCAACATGGATCATAGAGAGGACTACAGTGAAGGATATTATACAAATAATTAAGCAACAAAGATGGAGATGGGGATGGTCACCTAGCAAGAAGAAATGATAATAGATGGGCGGAAAAGACTAACCGATTGGTGCCCATGGGAGAGGAAACGCAGTAGGAAAAGGCACAAGATGGAGAGATGAGATAGAAAAGTTTGCAGGTAAGACGTGGCAGAAGTTAGCACAAAATAGGTCATCATGGAAGGAGATAGGAAAGGCCTTTGTCCAGCAGTGGACTAATAACGGCTGCTGCTGCTGCTGCTGATGATGATGATATTAGGGTGATCCTTATTTTGCAACTTTCGAAAAAATGAAATGGGTGCCGCCTGATAGCATTTCATATTAGTTGAAATGAGAGACATTCAAAAATCTTTTTCCAATCAACTAATATTTAGGGTATGCTCAGTAAAGCTAAAGAATCAACTGGAGACACATGCAAAGACATGGAGGGAGTGACAGGAGTGGAGGAAGGGGCAAGATAATGTGAGACACATGCAAAAACATGGTGGTAGGAAAAGACCAGACACAAGATGGAGAGATGAGATAGAAAAGTTTGTTGGTAAGACGTGGCAGAGGTTAGCACAATCTAGGTCGTCATGGAAGGAGATGGGAAAGGCCTTTGTCCAGCAGTGGACCTATAATGGCTGATGATGATGAAGATGCTATAAGTGTTAAGACATACTCTATAATTAGCTAGGTATTTTTCAGAAAATATTTGAGAATTAAATCGCTTACCGTACTATCAAGTTCAAGTTGACAATTCTAAAACGTCATTTTTCTTTCTCCCACAGGTAATTATCACATTTATCAAATGCTTTTCAGCAAAAATAGGTGCAGCTTACTAGTTGGGAAATGTGGTAACGTAATTGTTTTTCTCTTTAGGCTTCAGTACTTTAAAATTATCGATGTTAGCATTTGGTCTGGACTAACGGGAAGAAAAATAAGAAGAAAACTTTTGACTTTTGTCAGTACTTGACAGCCTGATGTTAGGAGTGGAGGGATCTTTTATCGCACATCTTCTTTGGATTAAAGAAATCTTTCAGGCACTTAATTATGGTTTTTAGAAGATAACTTCAAATTTGTAGCTAGAAAAATGTTTGATAAATTTCATAATTGAATGATACTGCAAAGAAATCAGTATTCATAGCAACAAAGTTTTGTAGAGCATTAGACAGACAACCCACTATTATTTATTTCTAAATATACATAGTGTGCATATAAAGATAAGTGTCAGGTCTGGAGAATACACTGCAGTTGGAAAAACTCTCCATCCTAGATGGGTGATCATTTGCTGCGTTGCATTTGCAACATGAGGATTGGAACTGTGACTATCCAACAGACTCCATAAGGAACCCTGTTTCCGGTACTGGAAATGAGGGCCCGCAAGTGGGAGCTGGGAAGAGTCTCTTTGACCATCGGCATCGACCAGAACACATACGTCTTTGTCTCTCTCTTCTCTTTCTAAACACAGCTAAATACGGTTCTAACCAAACACATTTAACCAACACAGCTAAAAACAGAAAATAACAAACAACAAACACAAAGACGTAATAGTTAGGATGTTGAAGGGAAATTATGAATCATCACCATCTATATACAAGTAAGAATGCTGCTGGACACAAACTAAGGGATCAATTTGGCATAAACTTACATTGTAAATTGAACTCCCCCACTAAAAACCTATTTGGGGGTGAATTTTCAAAAAACAAAAACATTTTTCCCTACTCATTGAGAGGAGTGTATGTGCAAGATTTCAAGTTTCATAGATAGATACAAATGTCAGAACACATGAATAACCTAAACCCAGCAACAGTATTTAAACTAGTGTTGTGGATAGCAGTGATTAACATCTTGTAGATGTAAAGCGAAAGACCATGTAAAGAAAGTGACTGACACACAAGGAAATTCATTGCTTTTAAAATAAGTGAATATAGTTTGAAAGGATTGCGACACAAAGGAATGATGGTTGATGCAGGAGCTACCTCACATATAATAAGGGACATAGGCAAGTTCAGGATCTTTGACAACATTTTTCAGCCAGAAAAAAAACATTTTAAGGAACTAACTGACAGACCAAAATCAAGTGGTATAACGTTAGCCCATAAGAACCCAATGTAACACCCGTGTCAAATACAATTTAATCGATCTGGGCAGTCTCTTACATAATATTATATTTTATCCTTGATTTTAACTCATGAAGTGTACTATGTGACATCTAATGAACATGCTGGTGCAGTTACATGACTGTGTGTCAATTTGCCTACCCAGAATCCTTTGGCTGGCCCTATAGAACCAGTGGCAAAAAGATTGATTTAAATACGCTGTGGCATTTACCAATGATTTCTCAGGTGCAGTGTTCCTGAAAAACAAGAGCGACACTGTGTCGGCCACTGAAAAATTCACTGCTGATTCAGCTCCTTATGGAACTATTAAGCGTTTAAGGTTTGCTAATGGTACAGAATTCATTGATCAGTAAATACAAATTTCAAGTTTCTGCTATGAACGGTTAGGCCTGGGTGAAGTCTGCATACATGATAGATACAAATGTCAGAACACATGAATAACCTAAACCCAGCGACAGTGTTTAAACCGGTCTGTTGTGGGTAGTGGTGATTAACAGGAAAACCTTGATTAGTGCGGTTTTTGATATAGTATGGTTAAGGTATTGCTGTACAAATTAATGTAACTAAGGATGAGTTGAAAAAAACAAACATTAAATTATAATAAGACCTTGATTATTGCGGGTTTTTGATGTAGTATGTGTAAGCTTGGGTTAATGACAGATATTAACAGATTAAAAATGCAACAAAATATTATGTACTTACAGATCCTTTTATTCAAATAATGACTGCGGTCAACCAAACATGTGTGTCTCTCCCGAGCTCTTTATACTACTCACCTCAATACCCTAATGGCTGCTTGTTGACCAGAATATAAAACAGCGCCCCCTAGCGGAAGTCTTCTGCCTAAGGGGAATAACTCATGATACTTAACAGTATGGTTACGGTATTGCTGTACAAATTAATGTAACTAAGTATTAGCTGAAGAAACAAACACATTAAATTATAATAAGACTGTGAACTATATGGTTTTGATTAGTGCAGGTTTTGATGTAGTATGGTTAAGGTATGTACAAATTAATGTAACTAAGTATAAGCTGAAAAAACCCACATTATATGTACTTGAACAATATGGTTTTGAACAGTACAGAACATTTTGGAACCAATTAACCGCACTATTCTAGGTATACCTGTAGTCACGTGATTTACTGAAAGGATGACAACATAGATATTGCCAACAATTTTTCTGAGACAACCAGACTTAGAGACGTATTCTAAGATGCTTCCTCCAATTTCCTAAAACTGTTTTGACTTTACTCAAGGGACAATCCAAGACACTGGCAACGTTTTATAGTTACTTGTTTTATTGTGCTTTTTAATAACAGTCTCTCTGACTTGTATTGACAGTTTTATGTTTCTGTTTTGTTAGAGTTTTGTCACTGCTGACTCTGATGATACTAAACGTACCAAAGGGAGATTGAAATCAGTCAGCAACAGTGTTATAGTACTGATTAAGCAGCAGCATCATCATCATCATCATCATCATCATCATCATCATAAGTCCACTGCTGGACAAAGGCCCATCTCTTTCCATGACAACCTATCTTGTGCTAACCTCTGCCACGTCTTACCGGCAAACTTTTCTATCTTGTCCCTCCATCTTGTGTCTGGTCTTTTCCTACTTCGTTTACTGTCCCATGGGCAACAATCAGTTAGTCTTTCCCCCCATCTATTATCATTTCTTCTTGCTAGGTGACTGGCCCATTTCCATTTTTGCTGCTTAATTATTTGTATAATATCTTTCACTCTGGTCTTCTCTCTGATCCATGTTGATGTTTTTCTATTTCTTAGAGTTATCTCTAGCATTGCTCTTTCCATGGATCTCGATGCTATTCTAAGTTGGTTTTCAGCTCGTTTTGTTAATTTCAATGTTTTGCATCTGTAAGTCATAGCTGGTATTATGCAATTGTTGTATACTTTACGCTTTAAGCACATTGGTAAGGTGCTTTTCAAATGTCTCTATTCATACTGAATACTTTCCAACCTATTGTTATGCATCTCTACCTTTTCATATATAGACAAGGACTCATTTCTTATACTATATAAGACTTATGTCCATCCACACCTCGAGTACTGTGCACAGGCCTAGTCACTGTACTTGAAGAGAGATAAAAAATCTTTTAGAAAAAGTCCAGAGATGAGCAACTAAGTTAGTACCGGAATTAAAATGTATGAGTTATGAGGATAGGCTAAAAGAGTTAACATCGTTAGAAAATAGGAGGAATCAGGGAGACTTAATGGAAATGTTTAAGATTATGCGTGGTTTAGAAGTAGTAAACCCTGATGTATTTTTTACTAGAAGCGGGTACAATGGACTGAGAGGCTACACATATACAGTAAAAGTAGATTGAATATCAGAAAACTCTTTTTTAGCAATAGAGTGCTGGGACTTTGGAATACATTACTGGAATATCAACAGATGTAAATGATTTCAGGCCCTAGATATTGTGTAAATATGATTGTTGTATGCTTGTATATACAATTTGTATACTTTTGTTCACACTAAAAGGTTTAAGGCCCTAGATATTGTGTAAGTATGATTGTTATGATGTGTGCTTGTAGATACAATTTGTATACTTTTTTCCCACTAAAATGTATGGAATGTGTGGGAACGGTGGTCCCTTACTTTGTTTGGGAAGGGGAATGGCATTCCCTCACTATCTATATATGCTACTAAAATTCTCATTCTGTTTATCTGTTTGTACACTCAAATTAGCCTAAATGGTACATTGTAGATATGTGTTGAATCAAGATACCCCTAAAATGCACTAACTTAAAGAATGTGTAAAGAGCAGGCAGCCCTGTGTCCCCTCACTCTTTTTTTTGCACTACACCACTGTGCAGCTGGTGGAATAAATGGTCAGATTTGTTGTAAAAAGACAAATGAATTTACTTGGGCAGTTTTGCATCTTGCATCATGAATTCAGTACCATTATCAGACTTTAAATGCTTAATCGTCCCATAAGGTGCTGAATCGGCAATGAATGTCGCTTATTTTTCAGGAACACTGATGCTTTTCATTAGTGGATTAGCGTTTCTGCTAACTTTGTTAAGTGGACCAATTAGCATCTGCTAAATTTAGTTCCGCTAATTTTAAGTCCGCTAACATTTTTTTCACCGATAAAGTTTAACGGTCAAAAACGTCTGCAAACCCTAAAATCATATGGCATGCATGCTATACCTTTTTGGAAAGCTATATGTCTAAGTTACAACTTATTAAAATTTCATCTCTCTAGGTCTGTTTTTAATTTTTGTTTTTAAGGAAAAGCCAAAAAACAAACCAAAGATGAATTCATATAATAAAATTTAGTGGTTAGAGATTATCGTTATCTACCGCTAAAGTTAACTTTTTGAGTTAGCGGATTAGCAGTTATTGAAGCTAACTTTTCAGTTAGCTGTGCCCACCACTGCATTTACCAGATTATGCTGGACTATAAGATAAATGGTTTACAATGGTATTTGGAAGACTACTGCTCACTGCAACTCATCCAATCCCCATAACTATCCATGTCAAGATTCAGTAGATGGCACTCTGTTTATAATACCAGCACATTTAATGCAATGTATTATTTGCATAGATTTAAAAACAAAATCTCTCTACCAACATATACCGTAAGTAAATAGAGTAGAGACCTAATTTATTGACTGAAATGGAAGAAGTAATTTCTACGAAATAAACTCAATTTTACACTCAGGCTTCTTTGCCATCGGGAAATTTCAGATGTAAGGTTTCTTTGAAGCAAAACTTTAGCTGTTTGCGTAAGATTTGTGAATAACATGCACTTAACTAGTTTTCCTTGGGGGTATTGTTCCTTGCAAGCTGTGCGCACACACGTTTTGCAACCAGCGCACAAAGGGAATTACTGTGCGCACAAAATATTTCAAATTATATAGATAGTTTAATGAGTTTTTATTGAAAAAATATATTGATTTACTATGTCGAATTCAAAAGTGCACACATACTTTTGTCACTGGAAAAAGATTTGTACAATTGAAAACCAACTCAGAATAGCACACAGAGCTATGGAAAGAGCAATGCTAGTGATAACTCTAAGAGATAGAAAAAGATCAATATGGATCAGAGGGAGGACTAGAGTGAAGGATATTATTACAAATAATAAAGCAGCAAAAATGGAGATGGGTGGTCACCTTGCAAGAAGAAATGATAATAGATGGGGGGAAAGACTAACTGATTGGTGCCCATGGGACAGTGAACGCAGTAGGAAAAGACCAGGCACAAGATGGAGGGACGAAATAGAAAAGTTTGCTGGTTAAATGTGGCAGAGGTTAGCACAAGATAGGTCGGCATGGAAAGAGATGGGAAAGGCCTTTGTCCAGCAGTGGGCTTATAATGGCTGATGATGATGATGACTACAAAAGAATTGAAGGGAACATTGCTTGGGTGGGGCTGGGGAGGAGTATAAACTTTTGCAACACTGGGGAAAACTAGAGAACATAGCAACTGAAATATGGTAAAAGCACAAATGATGAGGATGTTGGTGGGTCAATAGTTCTTACCACAACGCTGTGATAATTAACTCTCTTTGATTTAATTTAGCTTCCAGGTATATCAGCAAATTTATAACATGAGCAAATAAATAATTACCTCCAATCATTTCTTATCTATTTGCTTCAACAGTGAAACAATCAGGGCCTCCAAGAGGAATTTTATAAGGCTTCACAAACACCCTTATCCTTTAGCCATCCTGTTCTAATCTGCCATAACCCTTTTAGCATGCCATACTATATTTGCTCACCAGTAAATAATAGTCAAACTATTTTATTAATGGACATATCGTATTGAGTTAGAAGTTTTGATACACAGCTCAACCCAAGAAACTCTCAGGGCCTCTTGTCTCCCGAGGCCCTCATCCAAAAGTTAACAATAGAGTCAACCTATTTTATTAATGGACATATCGTATTGAGTTAGAAGTTTTGATACACAGCTCAACCCAAGAAACTCTCGGGCACCCTTAGGCCCTCTGGGCCCTGGTGCAATATACTAAATGCACCCCCTCATAGGCCCTGGAAACAACAAATCTTTTTGTTACACAAGCAAATACTTTCAATTGCATCTCAATAGAAGACTATTTATTCAAGTACAATGTAATCCATTTTATATCAGACAGAGGCGTAGCAAGATGTAGAGAGGGGGCAGTCGCACCCAGTGGCAGGTGTAATGGGGCGCAAAAGTTCCTTTGGCCTATAATTCCTCTTAATTATTAATTATGCCCTCTCTTAGGATGTAGTGCAACTGGCCCCGGGTGCTGTCTTTACCCACAGGTACTGTCTTGGCCCCTGATTTGTTTAACGGCACATTGACCCTTGGTAGGTCATTTAGTGCCGAATTCAGTAGGGGAGTGGGGGGAGTTCCTGTGACTAGAGATTTGAGTGGAGAGAATCTCAAATCCCTGAGACATGCCACAAGGACCGGGATAAGCTGGTCAGTGGTCAAAAGCTTCTCAGGAAGAATCCCAAGAATGCTAATGGTGATTGCCTCCCAAACAGCTGGCCAAGATTTTCTGTGCAACTTCTCCCAGATATCCGGAGATACCTGAGCATGCCACAAGGACCCCTAAAGGTCCATGGTTCTCTGAACTTCGAGGCCATGGCGGTTTCGAAGAACAGATACTCCACTTTGATCCTAGCCAAAGGTTTCAATATCCTGTGCAACTTCTCCCAGGACCATACCTGAGCATGCCACAAGGACCCCCCCAAGGGCCGTAGTTCTCTGAACTTCGAGGCCATGGCGGTTTCAAAGAACAGATACTACACTTTGATCTTAGCCAGAAGGCTGTGAAGCGATCTCCCTTGGCCCCCGAGTGCTGAGAACCCTTGAGGAATGTAATATTATGGCAATTTTGTTTACTTGTATCCATGAAGTGGCCCTGCATATATGGATGGTGGATACCCTTTGTGGCAGAAACCCTCATCTTTACTTCCGACCCCACTAAAGATATCCCAGTCCGGAGTTTACAGTGGCCTTTTATTAACAATAAAATGATGTGTTGCACAAGCTGAAAACTAATAATCTCCCATGTATAGTGAGGTTGAGATTCCATTATACACAAAAATAAAATGTGTTCATGTACTGACATAGGGTGTCACATTATACACAAATATGAATACCCAGAATAATGTTTATGTGTTTGTCTGTTATTTTTCCCCCCGAGATTACAACCAAACAAATAAAAATTTTGCACAGTTTATAGATTTTAGGAAAAGATTAGATTTCTTAAAAAAAAAAAATGAAAAATATGTCCTGACAATTTTGATAAAAATATATAAGTATAAAAAAACAATTGTAAGTAATGAATATTTGTTGAACAAAAATGAAATTGTGATCAACTTTGTCAATATTTCAGTGTTCCTGTTGTATTTGTTTTGACTATATTTACCTTCATCTTAACAATACTTCATCTAATAATAAAAATAAATAATAAAATCATTTCAGTTTGTATTCACACATCAAAGTTTGCATTTTGCAGAGGTCTTTCACAACAAATATAGCTATGAATCCTTCCATATTATGGCTTTGTAGACCAATTCTACCATCACTGTATGCCAAATATGGCTACAGACCTCTTCCAGCAAGAGCTGATTGGCTAATCGGCCTGAGTAGGTGTTTCCAGAGAGAAGATGACATCATTTATTGAAGATGATGTCACTGAATGCTGTACTAAACACTATAATCTAAGTAAACACCTTCCTTTCTCAGGGTGTTTGAAATATTAAAAACTTCATTGCTGATTCACAAAAACACTGGGGTTTCTGCAATCTATCTCAATCTTTCAGTATTTATCAACCCTATTGTCCCTCTGCATGCCTAAATTTGGTTATCATCCCAAAGTGATGCAGTGAATGACTCTATTTTCAGCTAAAGAACTAAGTGAATTGAAACTCCATTGTTGCCACAAACACTTTAATTTGGCTATCATTTTAACATGCTTAGAAATAAAATATACAATATTGTTTTATGCTTTTGCTCAGGTATTTGTTTACTTCTGCTAACGAAATTGGAAGAGGTATACGTATTCACTCATGTTTGACTGTTTGTCCACACAATATCTCCAAAAGTTCTTAATGAATTTTAATGTTGAAGGGTGAGCAGTAGGCAAGAAGAATTGATTACATTTTGGGATGGATCCAGGAATTAGTTTTCGATTGAGAGACATTTTTCATATATCAAGACAATAATCCAAAATATAGAAAATCGAAACAGTTTCCTCCCCTTCATCGTAGCTGTATATGAACTGATTTAGTTGGCATTAGATGAGAAATTCCAGGGAAGACATTATTCATAAATGAATATAAAATTACTGTCAATATATTATGTGCATGTAGAAGAATGATACTCTAATGCCAATTTTTCTATCAGTTCATTTTCTGTGCTATTCATTTAATCCAAATGTTAATGTCCGTTGTTGACCACAGGCCTTCCCCACGGTCGTATGATGTGGAGGGTGATGGGCCTTACCCTACCATGATGTGTTGGCTAGAGGGAGGAGATGGATACATGCCTTTCCCAAGGGTATTGTTGGGAAGGGAAAGCAAACTGTCTCAGGCAGAGTTTGAACTCGGCTCGCTAATCACCTTTGTAAGGTTGGTATAATGACAGATATTAACAGATTAAAAATGCAACAAAAGAAAACGTACTCACAGATCCTTTATTCATACAATGACCACGGTCAATGATTCACACACGTGTCTTCTCGAGCCCCTAATCACAATAACAAAATGGCTGCTCCTTCACTAGAACGTAAAACAGCACCCCCTTACCAGAAGTGGATAAGAGCTCTCGTGCCTAAAGGGAATAACTCAAGATACTTACTTAACACCCCTGTCTGTGCCGTTAACTGCTTGGCTACCTTGCACCTCCTTTCTCTGTGGGAATTTGTTTGACCTGTGATCTTATCACAACAATTTCAAGTTAAGGCTTATTTTATTAGACAAAATACCTTCTCTAATTTTGAGATGGCTACTCATCATTCCACAAGTTGTTCAGGCTATTTAACTCATTGATTTGTTTTTCTTATTAGCACAATGTTTTGGCTGATCCATTCTATGGTCTTCTTGAAAGAAGCTGCCTGCAGTAGCCTTTTCGGATAAACATCAATCAGGACAGTGTAGTTCAGTGCATTACTGTGAGGTTTTGCATAAATGACCTTTAGGTTTTTAGACACACAGTGTTTCTTGAAGCAAATCTTTTTTGGGAAAAAGTGGTGAAAGATATTATACAATTAATTGACAAAAATGGAGATGAGCTGGACACTTAGCAAGAAGAAATGACAACATATGGAGCAAAAAGTTAACCAATTGGTGCCCATAGGACTGTAAATGCAGTAGGAAAAGACCGGATACAAGATGGAGGAATGAGATAAAAAGGTTTGCCAGTAAGACATGCCAGTTGTTAGCACAATCGAGGTCGTCATGGAAGGAGATGGGAAGGGCCTTTGTTCAGCAGTGGACTTACAACAGATTATCATGATGATGATGATATATATATATATTAGGGTGGTCCTTATTTTGCAACTTTTGAAAAAATGAAATGGGTGCCCCTTGAAAAGGTTTTATATTAGTTGAAATGAGAGACACTTGAAAAATCTTTTCCAATCAATTAATATTTAGGGTATGCTCAGTGAATTTATTTAAAGCTAAAGAATCAACAGGAGACACATGTGAAGACGTGATGGTAAGAGGAAGAGGAGGTGAGAAAAGGGTGCCCTTTTCCTACCACCACATATCTGCATATGTCTCCTGTTGATTCACTGTTGTATCTGTGACCTATCTCTCTCCCCACCCTGAGTCCCGCCCTCCCAACCCCCTTCTCTTTCCGACACTCCCCTCCTTTTACCACCACATCTTTGTATGTGTCTCGTGTTGATTATCTTGCGCCTTCCTCCACTGCACCCCATCCCCCTACACTCCTCCCACACACCCTCTACCTCCTCCTCCAGTCACTCACGTCTTCGCATGTGTCTCCTGTTGATTATCTATTCTTTAGCTTTACTAAAATTCAAGGTC